>CAMZMU010000086.1:31743471-32237032 GCA_947311845.1 Poa pratensis | reverse complement strand
TTTCCGTGCTGGGCGGGTCGGTGGTGCTCGTTGGCGATGTAGAGGATCCTGCGCGGGCCGGAGCTTGACGGAGCGTTGCGTGATGCACTCGAGGAAGACTCCGGGTGGCACCGGCGCTTTGTTTGAGCCCAGGTTGGCGAGGGTGTCGGCTTCCTCGTTGCTCTCGCGCGCCGACGTGCCGCAGTCGCAGCCGTCGAAGGTGCCTTCCAGCTGGTTGTACAGGTCCCTGTAGGCGATCATGTTGTCGGCGATGGCGTCACATTGCTTCATGGTTTGTTGCACGACGAGGTAGGAGTCTCCGTAGATCATGAGGTGAGTGGCGCCGCAGTTCTTGGCCATCCGCATGCCGTGGATCAGGGCCTCGTACTCTGCCTCGTTGTTGGAGGGCGTTGGGAAGTTCATCTGCAGCACGTACCTCAGCTTGTCGCCTTTGGTGAGATGAGGACGACTCCCGCCCCTGCTGATCTGAACTTCTTGGAGCCGTCGAAGTACATTGTCCATGCGTTGGACAGGTCGGGTACGTCTGGTAGCTGGGCCTCTATCCACTCGGTGGTGAACTCTGGAAGCACCTGGGCCTTGATTGACTTCGGGTGCGCGTACTTCAGCCCCCAGGGCCCTAGCTCAACAACCCACTTGGCGACTCGCCCCGTCGCGGCTTGGTTGGTGAGGATGTCGGAGAGCCCGGAGGAGCTTACTACCGTGATGGAGTGCTCGGAGAAGTAGTGGACGACCTTCCTTGATGTCATGAAGACTCCGTATGCTAGCTTCTGGTAGTGCGGGTACCGCTGCTTGGACAAGGTTAGCACCTCACTGAGGTAGTAGACGGGTCGCTGAACAGGGTAACTGTGTCCTTCTTCTTCTCGTTCGACTACGAGTACCGTGCTGACCACCCTGTTTGTGGCTGACACGTAGAGGTATAGCGGCTCGTTCTCCAGTGGCCACCAGTACTGGGGAAGTCGTGAGTGTTTTCTTGAGTTGGTCGAACGCGACTTGCGCTTCTTCTGTCCACTCGAACTTGTCTGTCTTTTTCATCAGTTGGTAGAAAGGCAGGGCCTTTTCTCCCAACTTACTTATGAACCGGCTGAGAGCTGCGACTCGGCCGGCTAGGCGTTGCACCTCATGAAGCTTGGTCGGTGCTGGCATTGCGAGTATGTTTTGCACCTTCTCAGGGTTGGCTTCGATTCCTCTTGCAGAGACGAGGTACCCGAGCAGTTCTCCGGCTGGCACGCCGAAGACACACTTGTCCGGGTTCAGCTTGATCTGATACTCGTTGAGGGCGGCGAAGACCTTGCGGAGGTCGGCGATGAGGGTCCTCCGTTCGAGTGGTGACGACTATGTCGTCGACGTATACTTGGACGATCTCTCCGATTAGCCCCTTTAGGCAGGCTTGCATTGTGCGCTGGTACGTGGCTCCAGCGTTCTTCAACCCGAAGGGCATCGTCTGGTAGCAGAAGACGCCATGGGGTGATGAATGCAGTCTTCTCTTCATCGTCGACGTTCATCCTGATCTGCTGGTACCCTGAGTAGGCGTCCAGGAAGGATAGGCGTGCGCAGCCTGCAGTCGAGTCGATGATCTGATCTATCCGCGGGAGCGGGAAATGGTCCTTTGGGGCAGCATTTGTTGAGGGCGGTGAAGTCGACGCACATGCGGAGTTTCTTCGTCTTCTTCTTCTCCACCAGGACTGGGTTCGCTACCCAGTCCGAGTCCTTGATCTCTCGGATGAATTTAGCGTGGAGCAGTCGATCGATCTCCTTGCTTATTTCCTCGTTTGGGTCCTGAGAAGCGTCGCATGGTCTGCTTGACGGGTTGGCGTCCTTGTGGACGCGTAAAGAGTGCTCGGCGAGGTTCCTGGGTATGCCTGGCATGTCAGAAGGTTGCCAGGCGAAGATCTCCCAGTTCTCACGTAGAAACTCGACGAGCGCGCTTTCCTATGCGATAGGCAAGCTCGACGACACTTTGACTGTCTTGTTTGCGTCCGTCGGGTGGACCTGATGAGTGTGTCGTCGTCAGTCGTGTTGAAGGCGCGTCCTTGGCTTGCTTCTTGCGTGGCGGGAAGATGGTTTTGTCGTTGTCGACTGCCATCGCCTCGAAGTGCTCTTCCATTCCGAAGAACTCGGAGATCTTGCTGAACTCGCGGTCGCAGCTGTTGGAGCGGTCGAAGTCGCCGTGCACCGTGATGACGCCCTTGGGTCCAGGCATCTTGAGCATGAGGTAGGCGTAGTGAGGTACCGCCATGAATCTGGCAAAGGTTGGGCGCCCGAGTATCGCGTGGTACTGCGACTTCCAGTCGACTACCTCGAAGTCGATCGACTCCCTCTTGAAGTTTTCGGGTGTGCCGAAGATGACGTCGAGTGTGATCGTTCCCATGGGCGTGACTGCTTGCCCTGGTACTATGCCATGGAAGGTGGTCTCTGATGCCGCCAAGTCCGTCGTTGGCCTGTTTATCCTTCTGAGGGTGTCGGCAAAGATGATGTTAATGCCACTGCCTCCGTCCATGAACACCTTTTTCAGGGTGTAATCTCCGATCAGAGCTTCGACTACCAGAGCGGCGTGCCCGGGTCGTGGTACTGCAGGCGGGTGATCTGCTCTGGAGAACGTGATTGGTGTCTCTGACCCTCTCAGGTAGTCGGGTACTGCAGGTGGACAGGTGATGGCCTGGAAAACTTGGCGAGTGATGATCTTCTGGGTCCTGTTTGAGGGGCGCCCCTTCTGTATCATGTTGAGTTGTCCGCGTGCCGCTGGATATGCGTCCTGGATCACCGGTGGGGCATCTTGCTGCGGCTGTGCTGCTGCTGCAGAAAGGCTCCCGCCGCCTGTGCTGGATTAGCGACTGCGGGTGCGGGTGCTGCCTGGATGGCCAGCTGCGCGGCTGGCTGCGCTGCGGGTGCTGGAGTGACTATCTTCTGCATGGCTTCGTATATTTTGCGTGCCTTTCGACAGTCCTTCAACAGGTGGTTGGATCCCCACTTGCCCGTTTCCGGGTTCCTGAACATGTGGTGCCTGCAGGGTTGTTCCAGCTCTTCCGCTGGGCTTAGTGTGCGTTTCTGCCACTCGCGTTTATGGCCTCCGTCGCTGCGGTAGCTGCTGCCGCCGCTTCGGTTGTACTGCCCCTGGCTGTATTGGCGACTCTGGTCCCGCCGCTTCGACTGTACTGTGCATGGCTGTATTGGCGACTGCTGTCGCGCGCTTCATCCTCACGGGGGGTTTGGAATCCCGCCGCTACTAGCTCGATTGAGTCGTTGCCGTTGTAACGCGGCTTCTTCTTGTGGCGTCCTTCTCGCCAGTTGCTTGGTCCGGCTTCGTCCTTCGGGGAGTAGTGTGAACTATTGCGGACCGAGTCCTCTCCGTCTGCCCACTGGTTTGCTATCTTCATGACCTCGATCATGTTTTTCGGCCGGAGCCTACCAAACTCCTCGCGGAGGTCGCGGCGGGAGACGCCGTGCATGAAGGCATCCATCACTCGGTCCTCCGAGGCGGTCTCCATGGTGTTGCGGAGCAGGTCCAACGCTGGATGTATGACCGGAGCGGCTCGTCTCGTCCTTGCTTGCATGCTTGTAGCTCGACGAACGTCGTCGGTCTCGAGTACGTCCCCAGGAAGGATTTAACGAAGGCCTCCGCGAACTCGTCCCACGTCCTGAAGGCGTTCTTGGGTTGAGTGTTGAGCCACCCGCGTGCAGAGCCCGTGAGCATCAGCTGGATGTACTGCATGGCCGTAGTCGAAGTACCGCCCTGGCAGCTGCAGGCTATGAGGTAGTCTTCTAGCCAGAGTCTCGGGTCCTGCTTCCCGTCGTACTTGACTGCTTCTGCCGTGAGCTTGAAGCCCTTGGGCATTCTTGTGTCGCGTATGTTGAAGCTGAAGCATGCGGCGCCGCACGGCTCGTAGTCGCCGTCGTTGCGGTCGTAGTCGAAGTTGGACGTGCTGACCGGCCGCTGGGTGCGGCTGCGGTCTACCGTCCTTTGTGTGATGACGTTGCGGAGGTCTTCACCTGGCTGCGGTTGTCGCAGTTGTCTTGTCGCCGGGGCTGCGAGTGCTGCGGGCTCGTGGTCGCGGCGATCTCGATCTTCTCGCGCTTTTTCTGTCGGCGCCTTGTTTACAGTGCGTCTTCGAGTGCCTTGATAGACATGATCTGCTGCTTGTGGAGGAGAGCGCGCGAGTCGCCCTCAGGGCTGTGTCAGCCGCAGGTATGTTTCGACTGCCATGAGTGCGGCTCCGGGTGTCTTGGGGACGGGTATCCGTCTGCGTCTTCTATGTATGATGACTCGAGGTTGCGGGTGACTCTAGCGCGGTCGGCCTCCGTCATCAGGGGCACGCGGGCTCTGTGGCGCCTTGCTCCTTGTGAGACCTCTGTTGAGGCAGTGAACGAGTAAGCGGCCCTCCTGGCGCTCGACGCGTCAGCCTCCTCCTTGCGTCGGAGGAGCTCGGCCTTCTCTGCGCGGAGTCGTTCGCCTTCCTTCCGTAGCAGGTACTGGACCGCCATAAGGTCCTCCCGGGGTGCATCCGGTGGGGGGTACGTGCCGTCCTCGACGTGCTTCAGGGCTTTGATTGCCATGTCGCGGTGATGGTGAGTCGCGTCACCTGGTCCGGCATGACCACCTCCAGTGGGTATGCGGGTTCGTCGTCGTTGCCCTGCGGCCTCTGGCCGATCATGAAGACTTGCGCGGGGTAGATCTGGGCAGTGGGACGGGTGCTGCCACTGCTGCTTCCTTCGTCCGAGCCGTGCTCGGAGCTGAAAATGGGTGCGACGTGGTGGACACCACAGTCGCCGCCGAGGCTCCTTCCCTGGAGTTTCGCGATCTTCGCCGCGGACGTGAGGAGTGATGTCGCTGTCGTCGACGTGGGCGCGATTGGCTTGTTGACGATCTTGTAAGTCGATGGAGACGCGAGTGGCGCGGTAAAACGACGCGACCTCCGTCGCGCGAAGGTGTGGTCGACGTAGTCGACCTTGGCCTTGCCAGCGACGCGATCGAGGTAGTCGAAGTAGACTCGATCCGCGCGTGGTCGACGAGGTGGTCGATGTAGTCGTAGCCGATGCGATCTCCGTGACAGACGGAGACGCTGATGGCGCGGCCGCGTTGGGCGCGACCTCTGCCGCAGCGGAGGTGGTCGGAGTAGTCGGGCGGACGTGATCTTCTCAGCAGTCGAAGATGCTGTCGCCGCAGTCGCAGCAGATGCGATCTCCGCAGCAGGTGGGGGCGTGGTTGGGGCAGTCGCGGCAGATGCGGGTGCTACCGCCACGGGTGGTGCGATCGCCGTGGATCTGAGTATTCCACAGCTGTCTACGAAGTAGTGCATGGTACCGAAGGTGATGCACATACCTACATGCAGATCGGCGTACACCGAGCGGTGGGCTGGCGGGTGGAAGGTGTACTCGAAGGAGCCGAAGCAGATTGGCTCATTGGTGATGCAGACGTCGGTCTTCAAAGTCGATGGAGCCGGTGCGACCATGGTTCCAGCGCTCGTTCTTTCCCACAGACGGCGCCAATTGACGAGGTGTGGACTCGGCAAATCCCTGGGTTATGCACCCCGGGTTGATTGAGGGAGAGAGTTGAGCGCTGGTGATCACGACGGCTGACAAGCGAGGCGTTTTACCCAGGTTCAGGCTCCCGGAGGATAACACCCTACTTCCTACTTGTCTGGTTATTGATGGCGAGTTGTGGCTACAATGGCGAGATGGCAATCTCGCTAGGGTTTGTGGTGGCGGCTATGAGCATCCCCTAGAACGAGGGACCCTCCTAGCCTTTATATGGTAGGCTAGGTCTCAGGTGAACGGTGCCGATGGCGCTTACAAATTAGGTATGAGTCGCTCAACCTAGTCGACTATCTTGGGCCGCACGTCGTCCTCCTTGGGCCTTCCTTGGGCCCTCGTCATAAGGCTGATAGGCTTGGCGTGACCCAGGTATCCCCAACGTGGGGTAGTCGGCGAGTGACCCCACGACACCATACTAATAAGAGCAAACTACATGACTAAGCCCTGTTCCCATATGGGGGTAAATGTGGTCGCACAGGGTAAGATTGGTCGTCATAGTACTAGGACACTGTGCATTTTTCATAAACATCACCATTCTCCATTTCTCCACTTCAATACCGACATCTCGGCATTCCATAACCACACAAGTATTTTCAAAGGAGTTTTGAATAAACAACATTGTTTCCCATCCTATAGTTTTATATAAACTGCCTTATATTTCTACATAGGGTGGCAAAATAATATCCATATACTTTTTGAAAAGGTTTTGTAAACCAATGCCTTAAGAGTAAATCATTTGATCAAAGTAGATGCATATGTATTTAGGTGCAAGCTCAGGGAATAGCTTGCATTGCTCGGCAAAGTGGCCTTGGTCTTGATCTTCAGATTCAACAAACTCTCCTTCCTCGATAAATCCGGCAGCGTTCTCGTCTAATTAAATAACAAACAAATTCAAACAATCATAAACTACTCAAGCAATTATCTCAACATAACAATCATAAACATCAAATAGCTACTGCACACATCAAACAATACAATTTGGTTTCAAATCAATTGAATTAAACATTATTTCATTATGTCTAAATTATGGCAGAAACTTGTTGAACATGTTTAATTGCGTAACTTGAGTTCTGTTGGTCACAAAAATACAAACTAAATTTCTATAGAAAGCTACTGATGTGTAGACGACAACCCAATTTGATTTGGATTAATTGGAGTTACCAAACTCCCTACACAAATGTTTTAATCCAGTAACTTAATAAGCAAGTTTTAGCTACCAATTAAGTTCTGTTGATCCTAAAATTAAATCCTTTTAGAGGTAACTAAACATTACTAAATGTGATCTAAAAAAATTGGTCCTAATTTATTTGGGTTAACCATTAAACATCTATAAATGTTTTAGTTCAGAGAGTGTTAAAACTTCAACTATATACTAAACAATTACTACTGCACAAATAATTCTACCAAAATTAGGGAGCCTAATACATGGCAGTACTAAGCTAACAAAATTGGTTTGGAATTATTTGGACTAACAGAGTATCAGAAACAAACAAGTTTAGAATTTAAACCTTCTGTGGTATTTTTAATACTACACTTTTATTATTTATCTAAATAAATTGAATCCACTTGGGTTGGTTAAACATTTTCATAAGCTTTCCAGAACAATTGGATTTGTTTTATTTGGATGTCTAGATCTCAAGTTATTGAATTTTGAAGTTAGGTCCAGTACTGATATTACAGGGAAGTTTAAATTGGAAATTAATTGTTCTCTGGATAATGTTGAAAACTATGACAGGTGGGGCCTACGTGTCAGCGACACAGTGCACGCGTGGAAATTAATAAAACGCTGACGGGTGGGGCCAGCTCGTCATCGGCTAGCTACAGCGAAGCGTTACGCTGCCGTTGGATTTAGATCTAACGGCTCGTGTTCAAAGACAACGGCGACGACCATTTCTGGGCGGCGCCGAGGCTCCGGCGACGGCGAGGTGCACGGAAACCTCACCTAGAGGGCACGGCAGACGGCGGCGATGAAGCGAATCGACGGCGGAGGCTCGGGGAAGGTCGTGACGCGAGTTGCACTTGCTGGGACGGCGTGTAGCGGCGATGGCGACGCGTCGAACTTCCACGGCCACGGCAACGGATTCCGGCGAGCTCCTGCGGTCGCGTCTGTGCATGAATCAAAGGGAAACAAGGGCGGGTGAGTGCGGTGTCCATGAGGAAGAGAGTACGGGCCAGAGGGGAGAGAAGGAGAGGGTGTGGCGTCGCGGCCATGGTCGACCTCGACGGCGGCAGTGGCTGCGGCAGGGCACGCCCTCCTGGCGGTGCACGGTGAAATTGGAGCGGGGAAGAGGGAGTGAGGATGGTGTGGAGTGTCCAGAGGGGCTCGGGGTGGCTTTATAGCGCGAGGGCCGGCGTATCGTGGACGAAGCGCACGGACGGCGTCCATGGCGCCTCCGGCGAGATATTTCTCGATTCCTCCGCGACGCGTGCAAGAAGCTCAAGGCAGAGGTGTCGGGGGGGGGGGGGGTGTTCCGGGCGTGTTCTAGAAGGTCGTGGCCCGAGCCTTGCGTGTCGAGGAGCAGCGAGGGGCTCTAATTTGGCCGGCAACAGCGAGCTTGCCACGGCGATTGCAGAGGGGACAGGGCGGCGTTGGGGCAAGGGAGAGGCTCGAGTGTTCTCCTCTGCGTGCAGATGACGCAGAGGCACGGCTGCGTGGGCGGACGCGAGCAGGGGGGGCCTGGGCGGCCAGGAAACGGCGAGGAGCGCCATGGCGACACGGCGCTCTGCGTCGGGGCGAGGGAGAGAGGTAGGGGATGACCTTTTTGCAGAAAACCCCCTGCCTCCTCTTTTCTCTGTTTTTTCTTTATTTCTTTTTAGTCCAGTAGCTTTCCTAAGATTTAATTGGAGCACTTAAACAATTTGGAAAAATTTGCAAATATTTGTGGGGCTTCCCCATAACATGTAGAAGCTCCACAAATTTGGCTTTGTAAAATAAAATGTTTTGAATCATTTTCTTTCATAGGGTTTTAATTATGGTAATTTGATTCATTTCAATTGTTTTTACTTTTGAATTTTTAAAGAAAGGTGTAAAATATTATTTGAGAGAGATAAGTAGTAAGGATGAAATGAGAGTGGTTACTATACCACTCCTCTGAATTTTTGTTTGGAAGAAAGTTTAATTTCTTTGTGTGTCACTTGCCACTTCTATTTATTTCTTGTTTCCACTTTTGTTTTTGTATTTCAAATTGTTAATTCAAGCAAACAACAACACAAGCAACAAGAAATAATTACCACAAGCAACAAGCATAACAAACACATATAATTTAACAAAAGTTTTTGTTGGCCCACATTTTTGGATAACATTACTGATTATAATTCTGGATGTTACAGTCGTCAATAATGCTTCAGGGCTTCACAAAAAAAATTCTTCTGACATTTTTGGATGCAAAATAATTGAGGACAATTTCCAGATCAATGTTGTCCAAAATATCCTTCTCAATACAGCACGTAGCCAAGCCATTCAATCTGTCTTGTAGCATAGTTGACCTCAAACAATTTTTCAGTAGTTTCAAACAATATATACGCCACTGGAACAGTAGAGGGGAGATCGCACGGAGCCACGGACGTACCTGACGGAGGAGATGATCTCGGAACGCCAATCTGCAGCCGTTTCCGCGCTTGGTGTCCTCGGCGATCCGAATTTCTCCAGCGACCAGCGAATGGGAAGGCGTGAGGCGTCAGGTGACGAGCGAAGAACACGAACAGGCGCGGCGACTGATGACTGATCAATCGATCGATGGCCTAGCTAGTGCGTAGTAGCGTACAGCCTTTTCCTCTCCCTTTGTGGGCTACTCGTGGGCTTTTTATATTTTAATTTTTTTCAGCGTACTAATACCCAATATACATAGACACACATATGTAGGGATGGGCCCCCCAAGAAAATGGGCCCTTGTGCGCTGCACAACCTCGTCTAGGGCTAAAACCGGGCCTGCTTGGTGTGCTAGTTGAGAACAGAATGCTCTCTCGTGCGCACTCCTCCTCCTCCTCCGCCGCCGCTCGCTCGTCTCGTCACGACACGTCGCGGGTTGCGGGAATGAGCCGATCCGATGCCTATATTTTTGTTGTTCAGGAAAAACGAGTCAATAGCGTACGCGTACAGCTTGACCAATTTGGGTCGCTCCCGAATCGTGGGCTGCTGTAACCGACTCGAACGTGTGCGACGTGGCCGGCCCACGCTGTACCCGTTAGGGTTTCCCGAACCGCACTATATAATGACTTGCACTACCGTGCGCCGTCACACACCGAGCCAATCTCGTGCCTTGCGCCGCCACCGTAGTCTACTCCATCCCGAGCGCCGGCGTGCACCGGCATTTGGGAGAGCAGGTCTCCGGAACCAGTCGCCTTTGTGATCCTGTACGGAGAGGGCGAATTAGGTTTTTGGGAAGCGCTCGCGCGACTGCTCCCTGCTTCCACCACGGGTCGTCTACCAGCCGGCTTTGCGGATCGCCGCCGCAAGCACCGTCTGTGGCGACAAGTCTTCGCCAAGAAAGTCGCCAACTACATCGCTGCATCGACCACGGCTACTACGTCTTCAATCCTTCAGTACGTGTGTCGTATTTCTCCTAGTTGGATCAACATGTTTCCTGTTTACATGTTCTGTGATTTACGGCTACTGTTCATGTTGATTAGTACATCTAGTATGTTAGTGTTTCACATGTTAGTAGTTGCGGTTGTCATGTCTAATATTCTGGAATTAATCATGAAATTATTGCCTAATTTTCCAACGGTTAGAATGTGTTTTTAACAGACCAAACTTAGCCGAAAACAGCTAAGTAATTTGAAATAAGTCATTTCGAATGGCGTATCAGAATTCTTGATGGCATGGAGGCTCTAAAAATGCAAAACCGCCAATACAAATTGAGTATTACAAATGACTTAGCGGTTGTGAATTCTAAATGGAGTATTTTAAATGGCGTATTTCAAATAAGCCATTGTGA
The DNA here is from genome assembly GCA_947311845.1 of Poa pratensis. Taxonomy (NCBI): domain Eukaryota; kingdom Viridiplantae; phylum Streptophyta; class Magnoliopsida; order Poales; family Poaceae; genus Poa; species Poa pratensis. The sequence continues at coordinate 32,226,566 of CAMZMU010000086.1, read as the reverse complement.
ATGGCGATTTTGGGAGGGAGTTGATTCGGTTGAAAGTTTTCTTAGAGATCAGTAGTGCCTAATTTTTTTATAGGGATTTAGAACAAATAGAAGGCATAGGATTCCGCAACAAACAAAAGATGCTTCTGTAATTGAACTTTCAAGTTACTGCTTTGAGGAGGGGACCAGATACATGTGTATGCTCCCTCTAGGAAAGTTTCCACCTCACCGAAGATAATGAAATTATACATAAATTGTTTGTCGTATCAGCGCCAAATACAAATTATTTAGCACCGAAGATCAAAAATATAAGCTCCTTATTACTAATCTTTCATTTGATGGCAAAGATTGCAAGTTATGTCAGTTGAGGAAATTAAGCACGGTATCCTTGGCTAGTAGTACCGATCAAACATTTAACTTGTACAAAACCAACATAGTAGCTTTTATCCACATTCGCATGTAACAAATGTATCTAGACACTTTTTAGTATGTATATTTTTAGTCCGCATCTAGGCAACATAAGAAACACCTAAAACATTTTATATTTAAAAACAGAGGGAGTAGGAGGGAAGATACATCAGTGGAAAAAAAATCTATATTGATAGATACAAGCATAAATCAGATATAGAACTTTATAAAAGAGCTAATAATACTATGGTCATTAGATGGTCGGTGACGACACGTTGAACGCCACTTAGGCAAAAGACACACGCGGCATGTAGCAACTTCGCGGAGAACCCCTTGGAAAGAACTTGACCTTGCTCTTTGGTCCGTCTGTTCGTGTCATCAGGATAACCCCCAAATCCCTGGAACCCTCTGCTCCGGTGGCCGGACGGCGACGGTGAAGTTGAGCCTCCGCGTCCTCTCTAGCGAGCACTCCGCCTGCACGCGCATCGCCTTCGAGGACCTCTAATACACCGTCCAGGATCTCACGGCGCCTGGGACCTTCGACGGGATCGACATCGCTCTCTCCAGCGTCGGTGGAAGCGTCAGCCGCGCCTACGCGCCCGCAGCCGTCGTCGACAACAGCTCGGCCTACCGGATGTACCCGGAGGTTCCGTTCGACATCCTGGAGGTCAACCCCGAGGCCATGGCGAACGTACGGCTGGGGACATGGGCTATCGCTGCATCACCAAGCCAAGGTAGCATTGCAAAACCGTTGTCTTCTGACATACAAGGAGGATGGCTCCCAATTTTCAGTACTGGAACCAGAGTCATAGAGGTTTAACTGAAAAAACCATCTTTGAAGCATACTGTTGGAAAGATCATCCATAGAGCGGGGTGCATCTTTGAGCCCAAGAGCACAACTCGACAGACCGCATATCTTGCCACTGACATTCAGACAACAAATGTTCATTTGACTCTTCAGATCCCAAGAGCACCGGAGGGAAGGCAAATGCGCCCTCAGGGATCGGACTGGTCGGACTGACAGCAGAGCAGGGCAAGATGTGAGGCAGAAGAACCAAAACAGATTGATTTATTAGTTCTTAGTTGTCTGTCTGCTGTACTAGTGCTACTCCGATCAAATGGTTATACTCAAGGCTTTCAAATGTTCAGAGCAAATATGTATCCTGATTATGGTTGCCAGATGCAATGGTACAGGCTATCAAATGGTTTCAGCTGTCTTGATGCATCATGGTTTGGACTGAAGATGTGAATTTCAGAGTGGGGAGTACATACACGAGCAATACAAATCCAGCCAGTGTATAGACTACTCCTGACTGTCTCGGTCCTAAACTCTCTAAATTTTGAACACACACTCGGAGGCCTGTATCATACAGTTTCTTTCAAACAGCTATATGAAGGAATCGAGATGCATAGTGCTTGTATCCATAGCCAAAAACAACTTGTTTGATGCCTTCCTCCCAGTTGCCAAATTTCATGCCACCCAAAACAACTTGTTTGCTGCCTAAGTGTCTGCAGTTTTTGGCAGAATCGACAGACTGGTTCAGTTACAATGCAAGATGATGGTTAAATATGGATAACAGTGCATCACATTTCGTATTTTCATGATGTATGTTATCTGTTATGAAATGACGTTGCCTAATGGTATACCCAAGTGTTGTACTTAGCATGCTGGCAGGGCGCTAGCAGACTCAAATTGCGGACTGAAGACAGGAATACAGACGAATAACAAGCTGTGCCTGGTGGTAATCAAATATGCTCATGATTGCAATGAGCTAACGGTCACCATGAAAAGAAAACCGGTTCGTTCCAGGACACTGAGGACTGTCACTGGATTCCTAGCATATATCCCTATTCGATTGATCTCCAAATCTGCACTGGCATGAACAGTAGTATCCACACGACTAATTAGAGGAATTTCACTAGTATATGAATATGCAGTCTCGTATGTTGGTTTTACAAGTTCAGTGTTTTATTGGTACTACTAGGCAGCCGAGGACACTCTGCTTTGCCCTCTGCTTAGTTTGTTCAGCTGACATAAGTTACAATCTTTGCTATCATATGAAATATTTGTAATGTGGAGCTGATATTGTTGATCTTTGGTAAAGAACTGGTATTTGGCGCCTTACCGATACAACAAACAAATTCTGTATAATCTCCTTTTCTTTATTGAGGTGGAAACTTTTCTAGAGGGAGCATACACACGTATCTGTTCCTCTCCTCAAAACAGTCACTTGAATAATTCAATTACAGAAGCATTTTTTTTGTTTGTTGCGGAATCCTGTGCCTGTTATTGTTCATGGTGATGGTAATTGGAGGGAATATACATCAACTAAAAAAGAGAAAGAGATCTTACATAAAAACAAATCCCTTACTTTAATAGATCAATTATGATCATAATTAGCAGACATTAATTAGCAACAAAATCAATATTCTCGCTTGCACTAGGGGAAGATATGCCAGTGATACTCCTAGTCCTAGGCACTACTTGTAACTTCTACCAGCTTCCTCTGTTCTGATCAGTTAACTAAATCAAGACTGCACATTCCACTCTACCAGCTACGTCTGTTCCGATCAGCTAATTAAATCAAGACTGCACATTTCACCAATGAAAAGCTATCAGTTTGGATCACCCGAGCACGCTAATTCCTGCCTTCGCTTCTCTTCAGCGCCTCCATCTCACGTAGCCGATACTTCTCGATGATTCGAGCTTGGGCAGCAGCAGCGGCTTCACGTGCTTGTCTGAGCTGCTCACGGGACATGAACACGTCCGCGGGATCAAGGTACGGATCATTGAACTCCACGGTTGCCACAATCAGCTCCACCTTTCGCCGGGCATCCGTCCTGCGACGCTCGATCTCGATGGCCTCCTCAGCAGCAGAGTGTGCCTTGGCCTGACGAGCTTTCTTGATGAGTTCGCTAATGTTGATTGAAGAAGGCTTCGGTTGCTCCGTGCTCTCCGGGAGTTCCCTTGGCAAGTGGGCGGAGTGATTCTTGATCACGGCGGCGTTCAGGAGCGTCGATCTTTTGGGGTCCTTGTCGCTGCTAGGGCAGGGGCGCTTGATGTTGACGGCGGCGGCGGCGATGGCGAGATGGGGCTCGCCCACAACGCGTACGCGCTTCGCCGGAGGATCCCCGCCGCGGACGGAACTGGGACTCTTCTTGGTGCCGAAGTTGACGGCGGCAGCCGCGAGAAGGGGCTCGCCCGCACCGCCGACGCGCTTCGCCGGAGTCTCCCCGCCGCGGACGGAACTGGGCCGCTTCTTGTTGCCGATGTTGACGACGGCCGCGAGATGGGGCTCGGCCGCACCGCCGACGCGCTTCGCCGGAGTCTCCCCGCCGCGGACGGAACTGGGCCGCTTCATGTTGCTGATGTTGATGGCGGCCGCGAGACGGGGCTCGGCCGCACCGCCGACGCGCTTCGCCGGAGGCTCGACGCCGCGGACGGAATTGGGCCGCATCTTGTTGCCGATGCTGACGGCGGCCGCGAGACGGTGCTCGCCCGCATCGCCGACGCGCTTCGCCGGAGGCTCGCCGCCGCGCACGGAACCGGGACTCTTCCGCTTCTTGGTAGCAGAGGGATTCGCCATACAGGCCGGGTTGATGCCTACGCGGGGAGCGCAGGAATGGAGGTGGGCGGTGGCGCAACGGCGCGGGAGCAGAGACGGCGGGAGCACCGTGGTGGCACCCATGGCCGCGAGCGGTCGTTCGCGGCAGCAATCGAAGCGCGAGAGCAGGAATTGGACAATCGGGAGCGTGGAGGGAGACGCGGTAGAGCGATCGGAGGCTAGGGCAAGAATTCGAGGGCGTTGGATTGGGGATTCAGGAAACGGGAGGAGCAAGGAAGAAAGCGCGGCAGAACAGAGCAGGCGAGCAGCGCGAGTTGGAGGCAAGGAAACTGGGTTTCGATCGGTTTGAATCCGAGTTGGCTGGGCCCATATGTCGGTGAGACACGCTGGAGTTTCCTTTTTTGAGCTGGACGCGATGCGTAGCTGTTCTGGGCCGAACATTCAAACGAGCTTACACAATTTCGTAAGCAAGTCAAAGCCCGGCTAAATGCAGAGGGAAGGACCTCGCCATAGGTTTTTTTTCCTTCATTTTGTTTGGATTGCTTACCACGTATGCCACCTCGGAAGGACCATACAAATGATCTCAAATTGAACTTGTTCGACAGTTCGTGCGAACAAAGGATAGAAATACTTATTGACTACTCAAACCTAAATCAAAGAACAACAGTGGATGACCTTTGTACCTAGTGTAAAGGCAAAATGCATGAAGCCATTCATCGCTGCAGCCGCTCGAGCAGGTCAAAAACAGGAGAGGACGGCGACAATTGGGAGATCACGGATGCATCGGCTTCCATGGCGGCAGGGAGAAGCATACGAGCGGCCAGCGGGGGAGAGTCGTCTCGAGGATCCCCTCTTGCCCGAAACAGGAGAGATGACACAACGGCCCAAACTCCAACCCCAAACCCAGCCGGCACAACCTGATGGCCAGCCGCACCTCCCCGCCCTCCATCTTTGCATGTGGTCTTGGGGATTGCGGGGCTTCTCTTCCATGCGAGCTGGTAGATGGAGCAATGACTAGAAGAATGGAACCGAGCGGTGGCGGCAGTGGTGGCTGAGGAGCAGAAGGAAGGGAGGCAGCAGAAGAACGCCATTTGGTGGGATCCAAGCGAAGCGCGAGAACCGAGCGGTGGCGGCGTAAGTGAGATGGTGAGAGGATCGCCATCAGAGAGGAGAGGAGTCGACCACAACGAGTCGATCGGGTCGGTTTGTAGAGTGGGGTTTAGTGGAATTTCATGGTCCAATCAACCACATCATGCCAAATTGATCGCCAGAGTAGCGTCCCCTAGGGACAACGTATCCGACGGACATAAAACACCAGACATGGAGATCCGACGGTTAGAAACGCTATTGGCCTGAGAGAGCTCCCTCTTTTCTTTGTTTTAATATCCCTAATAATAAGGAATTTTACGAATATGAATACCTTCCGAGCTCCGGTGCTCCCTACAATTAAAAAAAATTAAAAATTATATTTGTGAGTTTCAAAAAATTCTGAAAAAATATGGGTGTAGCCTATGACGTATATAACAAACGTGTAAAATGTCAATTTCAAATACTGTATATTATGGGCTACATAAAAATAAAAAATCTGCTAAAACTTAGAGATTTAAAAATATGCATATTTAGATCACTTTTAGGCACTAATGACTTTTCAGAAAACTATCAACCGAATCGGGTCCCTCCCAAAAATCACCATTCACAATGGCTTATATGAATAGATAGACACGACATTCATGTTGGCGTTTTTGGAGCTGAGAAATGTGAAGATGGCTAAGTCATTTAAAATACGCCATTCCTATTACCGATTTTGCATTTTATAGAGCCTCTGTGCCATCCGCTTTGGCGTTTTTACATTCTGAGAGCCTCCAATATTCTGATGGGCCATTTGAAGTGACTTATTTAATATTACTTAGCCATTTTTGGCCAAGTATGAGTTGTCAGAAAACATCGTCGTGACTGGCCTTTTTAGGAGGGGCGCCAAATTCGATTGAAAGTTTTTCGAGAGGCCATTAGGGACTCAAAGTTTGCTAAAGGGTCATTTAGGATAAATTACACCAATAGAAGGGAATATATATCAGTGAATAAGAGATCTCGTGGCAGATGCTTACACTAATCAGATTTAAAACTCACTTCAAAACCTCTCTGCCTAAGAGCTTGGAAGGACATCTGCGTGCCAAAAAAGGAGGGTGGGTTGGGAGTTCAAAACTTACAAGCAGTCAATCATGGCCTCATTCTCTCAGCGGCCTGGAGAATTGCGGAGCAGCCCAATAGCCATCTGTACAGGGTTCTCCAGTCCAAGTATTTCCCTGATTCGTCTATTTGGAGGCCCAAACCAAACCTTCCCAAATCTGCCTTTTGGGCCTCTGTTCTCAAGGTGGTCCCTCTTCTCCACCAAAATTCTTTTTACCAAATCACACTCATATCCAGCTAAAGTTCATCAGCTCAGGATTCCTGGTCATAAGGCTTGGAATTGTGCCTTAATTGACAGTATCTTTAACCCACCCCAGCCACAATTATCAAAAATACCCCAATCATCCAATCTGATGACACGGATATCCTCTGCTGGCGGCCTACCCCCAATGGTAAATGCACCTCTAAATCTGCTTATCATGTTTGTTTGCAAAGTTTGCAGGCTGCAGGTACCCCTTCGCCAAGACCGGTGGATTCGACCACTCTTCAGATTCTCAACCTTGTGTGGAGGAGCAAGAAGATGATTCCAAGAATTAAAACGTTTGCTTGGAGATTTCTACACCGAGCCATTCCTTCTGGAAAGAGGGTGTGTCCAGGTTATCAAGGCACATTGACGGTTTGTGCTCTCGCTGCGACCTATTGGAAGATGATCTTCATCTTTTTTTCACATGCCCTTTTGCAAGAGCAGCCTGGTTTCAGGCTCCTTGGTACATCCGTTCAGACCTCTTTACTCAAAACTGCACTTCCTTCGCTCATATCATGAAAAACTTCATGTCCTTGGACCACCCCTTTATGAATATCCAAAATATGTTTACATTTCTTTGGTGCCTCTGGAAGTCCAGGAAAAATAATCTTTTTGGCAGGAAGGAAGAGAAGCCGTACCAAGTGGCTCTAGCTGCAAATGCCTTGTTGCACGACCTGGAGATGGACCAACTATCAAACCAAGCCCCAACACCAACGCCAGCTGAACCATCTTCACCTCTGCAGGGCACTCTCCTGGGACATCTGAGTGGGGCTCCCTCTGGAGCTCCTGTCAAGACAGATCTCAATATTGCAGGTCTGAAGCTATACGTGGATGCGGCCTGGAAGAAAACAAGAACAGTTGCTACGGCGCCGACTAGAATTGGCATTTATATTCATTGGCAGGAACAAGGAAGGCACATGGATGTTTTCATACAAGCGGCTACTAGCTCTACCTCCTCTCCTATTCAAGATGAAGCTCATGCTCTGCTCATGGCTGGAGCTGTGGCGGCACAATTGCGTCTACAAGAATCAGTTTTCTTCACCGACAACCTCAGCCTTGCTCGATCAGCTATTGCTCCCACTGCCTCCCATTCTTCTATTCTTTGGGTAGTTCGTCATGTTGTTACGCAATTCCAACAGAACCCTTGCAGTTCAGGATCTACCACATCGGAAGAGATATCAATGGCGTGGCACACAATTGCACACATCAGGCAAAAAGATCCTTCGATCTGAGCCCACCAGTTCATGTAGGAACTCAGCTCATAACTCTACTACTTGCCCTGTTCTGAATGCTATTGCAAATGTACACCTTCAGGGTCTTGTACTGCTCTCTGTACTCTGCTTTTGAGCTGAAATGAATTGGGCACATTCGTGCCCTCTCTTGTTAAAAAAAATCAGATTTAAAACTCTACAAAAGAGCTACTAATACTAGGAGTCCCAAATCCCAATACATGTCTCCTATGTGCAAAATAATCCACTTAGATGCAAATGGTCATTAGATGGTCGGCCAAAAACTTCTAGTGATGACACGTTGCACCACACTTAGGCAAAAGACACACGCGACATGTGGCAACTTCGCGGAGGGAGAACCCTTGGTAAGAATGTGACCTCGCTCTTTTGTCCGTTTGAATGTGACCTCATATTAATGGTTGGAAGGAGAAACAATTATCTATATGGGGAAAGGAGATTCTTTTTAAAGCTGTTGCCCAAGCAATACCGGTTTATGCGATGTCGGTGTTCCAAATTCCGATAGGGGTTTGCAAGAAGATGACTGATGCTATATCCCAATTTTGGTGGGGTGATGATGAAAATAGCAAGAGGGTGCACTGGTTTGCATGGTGGAAATTGTGCTTTCCTAAAAATGAAGGTGGTATGGGTTTTAGAGACTTTCACTCTTTTTTTTTGAACAACGACTTTCACTCTTTCAATTTAGCTATGCTAACCAAACAAGTATGGCGCGTGATCATTGAACCTGAATCACTATGTGCTAGAGTACTTCGATCTAAATACTTCCCCCAAGGTGATATTTTGCAGGCTGGGCCAAAAAATGGATCCTCCTTCACATGGCAAAGCCTCCTGGCGGGTTTGACAACCTTCAAAAGGGGCTATATTTGGAGAGTTGGCAATGGTGAAAAAATAAATATCTACTCAGATCCATGGATTCCTTCAAGTCCTGACAGGAAGATAGTCACTCCGAGAGGTCGAAATCTTTATACAAAGGTATCTGAGCAAATTAGTCCTATTACGGGAGAGTGGGACATTGAGCTTCTCCGTGAGGTGTTCTTTGCAGTTGATGTCAACAGGATCATGCAGATTCCTCTTAATACTAATTGATTTGATGATTTTGTGGCCTAGAACTTTACTAGGCATGGTAGATACACGGTAAGATCTGGTTACTATCTTCAATGGAGACACCAATTTGGCCCAAGAGCTGCTCAGATGTCTCTACCTGGGTCGGCTACGAATAATCCAGCAAAATTAAGGTGTTCGTGTGGAGAGCTTTGCATGGAATCATACCACTTAAATCTATCATGGTGAATAGACACGTTGGAACAAGTGGAGAATGCCCTATATGCCATTTGGTGGCTGAAGATATCTCTCATGTTTTATTTTCTTGTCCTACGGCACATGAGATGTGGCAGCTGTTGGGGCTAAGTTCAGTAATTGAAGAAGCTTCCGTGGTAGATCGTGCTGGCTCGGCGGTCTTGGAGTTTCTCCTCCGCAGGGAGAATGGTGATACTCCGGGTGTTGAGTTCATTGGATCGAGGGAGACAATTGCAGTGGTGTGCTGGTACCTCTGGTGGATCCGTCGACGACGCACGCATAATGAGACAGTACCTCCTATGTTCCAATGCCGAATGTCGGTGCTGAGCATAACTGCTAATTCAGCTAAAGCTGCGAGTAGACCGAACCCTTCGACGAAGAAATGGGCTCGCCCAAACCCTCGACAACTAAAGGTAAATGTTGATGGGTCCTTCCACGCTGATGTTTTTGCAGGTTCTGCTGGAGTGGTGCTTCGAGATTTTCAAGGAAGATTTATTGCGGCCACTACTACCTATATTCCCAATGTTACTTCGGCTGCTGCACCGGAGGCTGTAGCTATAAAGGAAGGTTTAGCCCTTGCTAATCGCTTCGGGTGCAATGACGTGGTGGCAGAATCGGATTCCTTAGAGATAATTGAAGCTTGCTCGGGTCAAGAAGGGTGGTGGGCTGATTCCTCGGCAGTTTTTGCTGACTGTGTCAATCTTGCAGCTCAAATTAGAAGAGTGCCCTTTAATCATTGTCCAAGGGAAGCAAATGAAGTGACCCATGAATTAGCTAGGTCCTGTTTTGTTGATAGAATATTGATGACGTGAAAGCACACGTTCGTTGGGAGACCCCAAGAGGAAGGTATGAAGCAGTGCAGCACCAAGTTTTCCCTCAGTAAGATACCAAGGTTGTCAGATCCAGTAGGAGTAAAAGGCACCTCTGAAGGTTGTTGGTGGCGCCGTTTACTCGATCACCAACGTGGAACCTGCACACAACACAATCAAACTACTTTGCCCCAACGAAACAGTGAGGTTGTCAATCTCACCGGCTTGCTGTAAACAAAGGATTAAACATATGGTGTGGAAAATAGTGTTTAATTGCAGAGAATGAAAAGGAACAATGATTGCAGTTGGTTGTATTATCAGTGTAAAGAATGGACCGGGGTCCACAGTTCACTAGTGGTGTCTCTCCATAAAAGATAACTAACATGCTGGGTAAACAAATTACAGCTGGCAATTGATGAATAGAGAGCGCATGACAATGCATATATATGACAAGATGACTACTATGATATTCAATTGGGCATTACAACAAGATACATAGACCGTTATCCAACAGCATCTATGACTAATAATCCACCTTCAGGTTGACATCCGTGTTCCCCGTTGGTATTAAGTTGCAAGCAACAGATTATTGCATTAAGTAAAGTGCATAATGTAAACAATACATTATCCTTAGACAAAGCATTGATGTTTTACCCCTAGTGGCAACAGCACATCCACAACCTTAGAGTTGTTGTCACTCGCCCAGATTACGGAGGCATGAACCCACTATCTAGCATAAATACTCCCTCTTGGAGTTACAAGCATCTACTTGGCCAAAGCATCTACTAGTAACGGAAAGCATGCAAGATCATAAATAACATATAAGATAGATTGATAATCAACTTGATCATAGTATCAATATTCATCGGATCCCAGCAAACACAACATGTAGCATTACAATAAGATGATCTTGATCATGATAGGCAGCTCACAAGATCTAAACATGATAGCACAAGGAGGAGAGACAACCATCTAGCTACTGCTATGGACCCGTAGTCCAAGGATGAACTACTCACGCATCACTCCGGAGGCAGGCATGGTGATGTAGAGCCCTCCGGTGATGATTCCCTCTCCGGCAGGGTGCCGGGAAGAGCTTCAGAACCCTCCCGAACTAGGGTTGACGACGGCGGCGGCTATGGAACTTTTCGTGGATGGAGGCTCGGGTATTTAGGGTTTTCTGAGGAAGGCATTATATAGGCGAAAGGGCGGCGTCTGGAGGCACCCGAGGGGGTCACACCACCCCGGCGCGGCAGGAGGTGGGGCCGCGCGGCCCCTGGCGTGGCTGCCTCCTCGGTCGCCTCCGTCTCTCTTTGGACTCCGTGTACGTGTCGGGAAAATAGAAGGTTCTGTCCAAGTTTCGTCCAATTCCGAGAATATTTCCAGAACAGCTTTTCTGGAATACAAAAACAGCAGAAAACAGGAACTGGCACTGTGGCATCTTGTTAATAGGTTAGTCCCAGAAAATGCATAAAAATGCTATGAAGTGTATATAAAACATGTAACAATTGGTATAATATCAACATGGAACATCAGAAATTATAGATACGTTTGAGACGTATCAAGCATCCCCAAGCTTAGTTCTACTCGTCCTCGAGTAGGTAAAACGATAAAAACAAAATAATTTCTGAGGTGACATGCTACCATCATAATCTTGATCAAATAGTATTGTAAAGCACATGTTATGAATGAAGTGATCCAGGTCAATGGTCTATAGTTTGCTAACAAATAGATAATGAGCAAACAACTGAATCATATAAGCAAAAACTTTTCATGAATAGTACTTTCGAGACAAGCATCAAAAGTTTTGCATAAGAGTTAACTCATAAAGCAATAGATTCTAAGTAAAAGGTATTTAACCAACACAAAGGAAGATTTAAGTTTCAGCAATTGCTTTCAACTTTCAACATGTATATCTCATGGATATTTGTCAACACAAAGCAATATAATAAGTACAATATACTAGCATATAAAAATTGTTGCACCAAAGTTGACACTAGTGTTTGCTTCTGAGATAGAAAGAAGTAGGAAAACTGACTCAACATAAAAGTAAAAGAAAGGCCCTTCGCAGAGGGAAGCAGGGATTAAATCATGTGCTAGAGCTTTTTAAGTTTTTGAAATCATATAGAGAGTAAAAATATAAGTTTTGAGTGGTGTTTGTTAATTGTCAACGAATCAGAAAATGGAAAGTACAATATGACCCCTGCCAACCAGACTTTTAAGAGCGGCTCCCATGAAGGACGTTATTTCTACCAGCAAGGCAGATCATCCCTCTTTCTCTTTTGTTTACACATGCAGATATTTCACTGTTTGTCATTGCTTGACTGATAAATCAGGGCAAAAATGTGAAGAGAATTAAGCGGTTAAAGTTGTAATTAATTGGGACTGGGCACCCCATTTGCCAGCTCTTTTTGCAAAATTAATGGATAAGCGGATGTATATGCCACTAGTCCGGTGGTAAAGTCTGTTTGACAGTGACATAAAGACATCCACCCCGTCCTCATGAGCTTGGTAAACATTGACACAAAAAGGAGTAATAAAGTTTTGAATAGTTTAAAGGTAGCACATGAAAAATTTACTTGGAGTGGCAAGGAAATACCACATATAGGTAGTTATGGTGGACACAAATGGCATGGATTTTGGCTCAAGGTTTTGGATGCACGAGAAGCATTCCCTCTCAGTACAGAGTTTAGGCTAGCAAGGTTATTTGAAGCAAACACAGGATATCAACCGGTACAACAAGACTCATATGAAAACATATTGCAAGCATTATAAGACTCTACACTGTCTTCCTTGTTAACCAAACCCTTTTACTAGAAAATATCTAGACCTTAGAGATACCAATCATACAAACCAAATTTCAACAAGCTTTACGGTAGTTCTTCACTAATAGGTTTTAACCACATGATACAAAAGCTTAAACATGAACTACTTGATAACTCAAAACAATTGACAAGTATCAAATTATCCAAGACAGTGATCTACAAGAATATGTAAGTCTTTTCCATTATACCATCTACCACATGCAGCATTTTCTGTTCCAACCAAACACCAATCAATTTATTTCAACACAAACTCTCCAAACAATTATAAGTGAAGCAAGAGAGTACTTTCTCTAAAAGAACTAACAGCTCTGAACAAGAGATGCATGAAAAACAGGAGCTAAAAGCATAGCAGTAGCTAGACAAGAATACTCAACAAGTATAAGTGAAGAATAGGAGTATTCAATGAAAAAGCGGAGCGTGTCTCTCTCCCAAAAAGATTGCTAGGATCCAACAAGTTGATCTCAGAAAATAAAATAACAATGCGAAAATAAAAGCACACAGACGCTCCAAGTAAAGCACATATGATGTGAAAGAATTAAAATATAGTTTCACTAGAGATGACCTGATAAGTTGTTGATGAAGAAGGGGATGCCTTGGGCATCCCCAAGCTTAGACGCTTGAGTCTTCTTGAAATATGCTGGGGTGATCCATGGGAGCATCCCCAAGCTTAAGCTCTTCACTCTTCTTGATCACATTATATCATCCTCCTCTCTTGACCCTTGAAAACTTCCGCCACACCAAACTCAGAGTAATTCTCATTAGAGGGTTAGTGCACAATCAAAAACTCACATGTTCTATAAGGACACAAACATGACCATTACTTTTAAACATTAGCTACTGCCACTGATGTTATGTGAAGCTCTTCCACCCAAAAAAGAATTCCACTCAACACTAGTAAAAGAGAGAATGCAAAATAAAAGACAGAATCTGTCTAAAACAGAACAGTCCGTAAAGACGAATTTTTTGAGGCACTTACGTTGCTCAGATCGAAAAACTCAAAACTAACGAAAGATGCGTACATATCTGAGGATCACGCACAAAAATTTGCAGATTTTTCAATTTTCTGGCAATTTTATAAGAACTAAACGGTGAACAGCAAAATCTGTTCCTGCGCAGAAATCCAAATCTAGCATCATCTTTCTATTAGAGGCTCTACTTGGCACAACAATTCGAAAAAGTAAAGATACAAAGGGTTGTTACAGAAGTAAACAGCTCCTTGACTCAAAAAGAAAAGAAAAATTGCAGAAATAAAATAATGGGTTGTCTCCCATAAGCGCTTTTCTTTAACGCCTTTTAGCTAGGCTAAAGATTTTAATGATGCTCTTATAGAATAAGAGTTAAAAAACAAAAGAGAGCATCAAAAGGTAAATATCAAACATATTTAAGTCTAACCCACTTCCTATGCAAAGGAATCTTGTAATAAAATAAATTATTGAAGCATAAGCAACTAGCATAAGAAGATGAAACAAATGCAACTTCAAAACTTTCAACATAAAAATAGGTGTTTTAGTGACTTGAAAACTTTTACAACCATATTTTCTCTCTCTCATAATAACTTTCAGTAGCATCATGAACAAACTCAACAATATAACTATCACATAAAGCATTCTTTTCATGATCTACAAACACATAATTTTTATTAATCTAAAAAACAGTGGGGTCATCAAACCCACTTTTAACAATAGTAGTATAATTAATATCATCAGGCAATACAGGACCATCATCTAGATCATGATCATATAAATCTAAGAAAACCTTCTCATTATCATGAATATCAGTAGTAGGCACAAATAGAGGATTATCATAAGATTTATCATAATAGCATGGATTTTCATAAACAACATCGGGGGAAATATTTGGTAGTTCTGCTATTTTATTTTGTTGAGTCAAGGTGTTTGTTACTTCAAATTTATCAAAAGGCGATATTTTCAAAGAATCAATACCAACATCCTCAAGCTTATGGTTTTCCATAGCATTAGCAATAACCGTGTTCAAAAAGTGCATACCAATAACATTGGTATTATCATGCAAATAAAGTTCCATAGGTTTTTTAATTTTCTCTTCAAACACTTCATGTCCTAACTCAAGATAAATTTCATAAAGCTCTCTCATGTTGTTTTCAGCCATAGGACAAGTTTCAAGAAGAGTATCCATTGATAACAAGTAAAGATCTAGACATAATAATGAACCGAAATAAACTAGATGCAGGAAACTAATTTTTTTGTGTTTTTTATAAGTAAAAGCAAACAAGAAAAAATAAAAGTAAACTAAGCAAGACAAAAACAAAGTAAAGAGATTGGAAGCGTGAGACTCCCCTTGCAGAAATCCTCTTACTCCCCGGCAACGGCGCCAGAAAAAGTTGCTTGATGACGTGAAAGCACACGTTCGTTGGGAGACCCCAAGAGGAAGGTATCAAGCAGTGCAGCACCAAGTTTTCCCTCAGTAAGATACCAAGGTTGTCAGATCTAGTAGGAGTAAAAGGCACCTCTGAAGGTTGTTGGTGGCGTCGTTTACTCGATCACCAACGTGGAACCTGCACACAACACAATCAAACTATTTTGCCCCAATGAAACAGTGAGGTTGTCAATCTCACCGGCTTGCTGTAAACAAATGATTAAACATATGGTGTGGAAAATAGTGTTTAATTGCAGAGAATGAAAAGGAACAATGATTGCAGTTGGTTGTATTATCAGTGTAAAGGAATGGACCGGGGTCCACAGTTCACTAGTGGTGTCTCTCCATAAAAGATAACTAACATGCTGGGTAAACAAATTACAGCTGGGCAATTGATGAATAGAGAGCGCATGACAATGCATATATATGACAAGATGACTACTATGATATTCAATTGGGCATTACAACAAGATACATAGACCGTTATCCAACAACATCTATGACTAATAATCCACCTTCAGGTTGACATCCGTGTTCCCCATTGGTATTAAGTTGCAAGCAACAGATTATTGCATTAAGTAAAGTGCATAATGTAAACAATACATTTATCCTTAGACAGAGCATTGATGTTTTACCCCTAGTGGCAACAGCACATCCACAACCTTAGACGTTGCTGTCACTCGCCCAGATTACCGGAGGCATGAACCCACTATCTAGCATAAATACTCCCTCTTGGAGTTATAAGCATCTACTTGGCCAAAGCATCTACTAGTAACGGAAAGCATGCAAGATCATAAATAACATATAAGATAGATTGATAATCAACTTGATCATAGTATCAATATTCATCGGATCCCAGCAAACACAACATGTAGCATTACAATAAGATGATCTTGATCATGATAGGCAGCTCATAAGATCTAAACATGATAGCACAAGGAGGAGAGACAACCATCTAGCTACTGCTATGGACCCGTAGTCCAAGGATGAACTACTCACGCATCACTCCGGAGGCAGGCATGGTGATGTAGAGCCCTCCGGTGATGATTCCCCTCTCCGGAAGGGTGCCGGGAAGAGCTTCAGAACCCTCCCGAACTAGGGTTGACGACGGCGGCGGCTACGGAACTTTTTGTGGATGGAGGCTCGGGTATTTAGGGTTTTCTAGACGAAGGCATTATATAGGCGAAAGGGCGGCGTCTGGAGGCACCCGAGGGGGTCACGCCACCCCCCGGGCGGCAGGAAGTGGGGACGCGCCGGCCCCTGGCGTGGCTGCCTCCTCGGTCGCCTCCGTCTCTTCTTTGGACTCCGTGTACGTGTCGGGAAAATAGAAGGTTCTGTCCAAGTTTCGTCCAATTCCGAGAATATTTCCAGAACAACTTTTCTGGAATACAAAAACAGCAGAAAACAGGAACTGGCACTGTGGCATCTTGTTAATAGGTTAGTCCCAGAAAATGCATAAAAATGCTATGAAGTGTATATAAAACATGTAACAATTGGTATAATATCAACATGGAACATCAGAAATTATAGATACGTTTGAGACGTATCAAATATCTTGTAATTGGGTCGATGACCCCCCTAGCTTTATTCTTGGCAAGCTGATAAACGATGTAACGATTGTGGATGCTTAAAGGCAGCAAGTTTCAGACGCACTATTTTTCTTACCAGGGTATCTTAGGGACTGGAAGGTTTTTAATGAGACGGCTTGCTAACCTAATATATTAATATATTGGGGTTTTAAGTTTAAAAAAGGATAACCCCAAATCCCCTACCCAAACCAACCAAAAAAAAGGATAACCCCAAATCCCTGGAACCTTCTGCTCCGGTGGCCGGACGGCGACGGCGAAGTTGAGCGTTGTGCTGCGGGTTCCGTCGGCGGAGACAGCGCAGGGGCGGACGGACCGTCCGTGGCCATCGTGGGCGCCAGCGGCCTTGTAGGGGAGGAGTTCCTGCGCGTCGTCACCGCCCGGGATTTCGCCTACCGCAGCCTCCGCGTCCTCGCCAGGGAGCGCTCCGCCGGCAAGCGCGTCTCCTTCGAGGACCTCGAATACACCGTCCAGGATCTCGCGATGCCTGGGACCTTCGGTGGGATCGACATCGCTCTCTTCAGCGTCGGTGGAAGCGTCAGCCGCGCCTACGCGTCCGGCGTCCGCAACCGTCGTCGACAACAGCTCGGCCTACCGGATGTACCCGGAGGTTTCGCTCGTCATCCTGGGGATCAACCCCAAGATCATGGCGAACGTCCGGCTGGTGGACATGCGCTATCGTTGCATCACCAAGTCAAGGTAGCATTGCAAAACCGTTGTCTTTTGACATACAAGGAGAATGGCTCCAAATTTTCAGTAGTGAAACTAGAGCTATAGAGGTTTAACTGAAAAAACCATCTTTGAAGCTTACTATTGGAAAGATCATCCATAGAGCGGGTTGCATCTTTGAGCCCGAGTGCACAACTCGATAGACTGCATATCTAGCTACTGACATTTAGACAACAGATGTTCAGTTGACTCTTCAGATCCACAAAATGTTTTTTCCCGATAGAAAGCCACCGAAAAACCTTATCTTAAGTAATTATCTAACCTTCCGCAAAGATTTATAGGGGAAGGCTACCTGTGAACATTTCAAATAAGTTTACAGTGGTATGACTAATGATGGCGACGGCAAGCCTCTTCCTGAGCCATATGACCATTGGGACTGTAGGGTGACAGGTTTGGTCGTCCATTGGGACAGTAAGGTGAGCATATGACCTCTTTTTTGTTGTTAATTTCTTCCTTATTCTCTTCTTCTGCACTTGTCAACTAAATCAGGACATTGTGCAGGTTAACTCAGATGCGGTCAATTTGAAGGGTAATTGCAGTTGTAACAGCTTCATCAGGAAGTGTGTAGCAGAAAATTTGAGGCTGAAGAAGCAAGTCCGTACTCTAGAAGCTTTGATGCAGACCCTGAAGCATGAGAAGAAGGTAACAGCAAAGGCTCAATATTTAGAGAATAGGTGGAGGTTGAAGAAGGAAATAGGAATAGTTTTTGTCGCAACTTGCAATGCTTATTAGGGGATGAGCTGAAGTAAATCATCACTTGTGATGAAAATGAAGTGAGATTAAGTGTGTACTGCTTTGGGATGAGCTGATAGCAAGTGAGTGTTTTGGATGTAATTGTATTGCTGAAGTATGAATAAATAAAGCTTACTATTCTATTGTTGTCATCACGTGTGACTTCCAATGCAAATCTGTGAAATGAGAATTTTTATGATCGTCTGTGAATTGCAATGACAGTTTTGGTTTACTCTGTTTTTTCACAAGCTGTGTTATTGGCACACTTCAGGCTCCATAGCTGAACATAAAAAAATGACAGGAAATAGCTGAACCAAAGAAGACAGCTTCACAGCCTGGCTAGTGCCCTTTCCTCTTTTTTTAGATAAAGGGAATTTTATTACTTAAGAGTTTTAAGCATTACACCCGGCCTCTGCATAGCTAGGATGCACACAGCCACAGTGCCCTTTCCTCTAAATCAAAATAAATCCCTTACATTAGTAGATCAAATGTGATCATAATAAGTGGACACCAGTTAACAACAGATGTAATATTCTCACTCGCACTACTAAAAACATGCCAGTGAAACACCTAGACAACTGCAGCTAAGACTACACAATTGATAATCTCTAACTTATCCAGTTCGGCTCCTCTGTTTCGATCAGCTAATAAGCAAGCGTAGCTTTGCTTCACTTGAGCCCCTCCATCTAAGCACACTCGTACCTTTGCTTCACTTGATCCCCTCCATCTCACGTCGCCGAGCCTTCTCGATGATTCGAGCTTGGGCAGCATAAGCAACTTCACGTGCTTCCCTGAGCTGGTCACGGGACATGAACACGTCCGCCGGATCGAGGAAGGGATCGTTGAACTCCACCGTCGCCACGATCAGCTCCACCTTCCGCCGGGCATCTGTCCTGCGACACTCGATCTCGATGGCCTCCTCAGCAGCAGCAGAGCGTGATTTGGCCTGACGAGCCTTCTCGATGAGGTCGCTCATGGAGATGGAAGAAGGATTCGTTTGCTCCGTGCTTTCCGGGAGGTGCCTTGGCAAGTCGACGGACCGATTCTTGATCATGGCGGCGTCGCGGCGCGTCGAGCCTTTCGGGTCCTTGTCGCTGCGAGGGCACGGGGGCTTCTTGTTCCCGATGTTGTCGGCGGCGGCGGCGAGATGGGGCTCCCCGACACCGCGCACGCGCTTCGCCAGAGTCTCCCCGCCGCGGACAGAACTGGGCCGCTTCTTGGTGCCGATGTCGTCGTCGGCGGCGAGATGGTTCTCGCCCGCACCGCTGACGCGCTTCGCCGGAGGATCCCCGCCGCGGACGGAACTGGGACTCTCCTTCTTGGTGCCGAAGCAGACGGCGGCGGCCTCGATATGGTGCTCGCCCGCACCAGCGACGCGCTTCGCCGGAGGCTCCCCTCCGCGGAGGGAACTGGGCCGCTTCTTGGTGCCGATGTCGACGGCGGCCGCGAGACGGGACTCGCCCGAAAGGCCGACGCGCCTCGCTGGAGTCTCCCCGCCGCGGACGGAACTGGGCCGCTTCGGTTTCTTGGCAGCGGCGGAATTCGCCATACAGGAAGGGTGTAAGCGTAGGCGGGGGGCGCAAGAATGGAGGTCGGCGGCGGCGGCGCTACGGTGCGGGAGCAGAGACGGCGGGAGCACCTTGGTGGCGCCCATGGGCGCGAGCGGCCGCAGCAATCGAAGCGCGAGCACAGGAATTGGGCGAGCCGGAGCGTGGAAGAAGAGTGGAGAGTGGAGAGCGATGGGAGGTTAGGGCAAGAATTCGAGGGCGCTGCTGCTGGATCGGGAATTCGGGATTCAGGACAAGGAAAGCGCGGCACAGAGGAGCAGCGCGAGGTGGCGGCAAGGAAACGCAGTGGAGCAATTCGAAACCGGGTAGGACTGGGCCCCTATGTCGGTGAGACGCGCTCGGATTTCTCCTTCTCTGAGCTGGATTTGCGTAGCTGGAAGTCTGGAACGCAAGAAGCCGAAAAATAAGCTGGAACGCTAATCTGTTCGCGGCCCATCTGTCAGAAAGGCCAGCCCAGGTAGAAGCCCGGCCCAATCGGGTCTACCGGTTTATTTCTCCGACGTGCGGCCCGAAATTAGCAGAGGGAAGGAACACGACCTCGCCTTTGCGTGTCTCTTCACTCTTGCAGAGAGAAACAGGAGAGGACTGCAGAGATCAGATCACGAGACGAGAGATGGCTTCTTCCTCGGCGGCGGCAGCGGCGGTCGGGCGCGCGGTGGAGGAGGTGCGGTCGGCGCTCAACGAGCACGCCGACGTGGTGGCGGAGCTCTTCGGACGCGTCTCCACCGAGCTCCGCGGCGGCTTCGCCCCCGCCGTCGACACCTTCATCGGCTTCTTCCACGCCGTCGACTGGAAGGTGCGTCTCCTTTTCCCCCTTAGATTCGCTCGCATCCTCCTCGGAATTATTCCACCGGGATACAGCAAGCGCGCTGCAACCGCCGGGCGTCAGTGTGCTCGTCCTGGAGCAAATCCAGCCGAAGCTCTGATTTCGTTATCCCGCCGTTCCCTGGAAATCTCTCCAGATTCAGCAACGGTTTGGGTGGAGTGGATGAATTCATAGGTTATATAGGACGAACAGCTTCAAATGGTTCGCCTTTACACTCTCGGATGTACTAGGGACTCTTAACCGAGCGACACCTCGGTGCATCTAAAAGTAAAGTCGGCGATTGAAATATAAGCTGTTCGCGCTTGTGATTGTTCCAATCTCGTAGCTTCCATGATGATGTTTTCCAGCATGAAAATTAGTAGTAGGTAGTAGCTTTTTCTTTGCCAGGAGTTAGCTAGTAGCACTATTTGCTTGATTTGACTGATGTATGTGTACTCATGTTTGACTGTCTCGTCAACCTTGCGTCCTCTGAATCTCTGATGCGTGATCGTTGCCTCTGTTATCACCTTGACCGATCTGTTCCTTCTGTGTCTTCAGGAACCTTGGGTGATCGCTATGATAAGTTTCCATATTATTCTGCTTCTGGTAACAATCATATCCAGGAGGAACATCAATTTCCAACTCATCTTGTCAGCCTTAACATGTGAGTGCTATTTTCCTACCATTGTTTTCTTGTCCTTCAGACTTCTAGTACCATTATCTAATGTTTACAGAGAATGTGTACATCATTCTATCATACCAGTTTGAATGTTATGATATACCAGGCATAGGGCCTTGGGGGCTTTCTGCTGCATGCTTGTAGTAGCTTCATGCTATGTTTATCATGTGCTACTCTAGCGCTTGGCGCCTTTTCTATTTTGAGCCTGCGTGCTCTGTTGCCGGTTTCTGTATGAACTCTGTCTGTGTCTGGTGGCTTCATTAAGTTAAAGCCGGGCTCATCTTGAGCCTAGGGTCTAAAAATATACCAGGCATAAGTGTTGATATATCTGTGATGGTTGCTGAGCTTTTTGTATATCCGTCGTGCCTTGTGTTGGCTTGAATCCGTCAAAACTGTCACAACATACATTTTCAACTTTCTAAAGCTTATCTAATTTACATCAGTGCTGGCAACTTCCAAGTTCTGCATAGTATTGCCCAACATGTTGGTTTAATCATCTCAGACTTTCTAAAGCTTATCTAATTTGCATCATCACTGGCAACTTCCAAGTATGCATCATATTGCACAACATAACATCTCAGCAAAGTTTCAGTGTAGTGTTTTTCTCTTCAGTTTCGGGTTCTGTATTGTATGCGCACCTTGTTTGCTTTTTCTCCTTTTATTTTTACATCAACCCAAAATTGAAGTATTGAACTATGCAAGTAGTTTGAATATTTAGCAAATAATTAGGAAAGTGTAAGAGAGAAGTTCTACCATTAACCTTGACCTTGAGAGATGATGTTTGCTCCTTCCATTCAGATGCATGTATGGATTTAAAGGGAAAGCCACATCTTTTATAATAAGCTAGATTGCATCCTTTGCTCACCTCTTATACATAATTGATTGCAGTTTCTGGTGTATTTCTCGCCGAGAAATTGAACGCATTCTTAGGACGAAACTGGAACAGCTTCTCAAGCCAGAATTACTTCGATCCCCAAGGTCTCTTCATCTCGGTCATGTGGTCTGGTCCACTGCTTCTGATTACGATACTTATTCTGGTAAGTGCATCATTGCCTGCCATGTCGTTCATTAGTCAGTCTGCATCCCCTTCTCATTTCCTTATGGGCAACTGTCTCTTGTGCACTGCAGGTGAACACCCTGGTGACGCTCTGCATGTTGATGGTGAAGTGGAAAAGGGCTGAGCTCAGGCACCGTGCTCGCGAGGCCCGTAGCAAGCAGGAGTGATGCTGCTCTCCCTTGAACTGTCGAACTGTTGTGTGGTAGGAAATTAAGCTGCTGATCTAACAGAGAAGTTTGATTGGAACAGTAAAGTGAAAAGATTAATTAGCCCTTGATTTTGATGGTCTCTGGTACTGAAGCGTGTGGAGAAGGCCTTCCCTAAACATGTATTAGTTGATGTTCACCAAATTAAGGGATATGTCCGTGTAGGGAGGTCTGAATGTTCATTTAGATCGATGGCTGCAGTGTTTTGTTCCTGTAGTCTTCGGTACTGAAGCGTATATGCATGCTCTGTCATCTGAAGACTTGTGTCTCTGAAACCCCGGTTTAATTTGTTTTATGATTAGTTCATTGTTGTCAGTTACTTGTTACATGAGATGGATGCTTAGGTTGGAGAATATGTAGAACTATTTTTCTTTTGTAAAAGGTCGCACAACTTCTGCATCATTGCACATGTTCGTAAACTAAATTGTCAGGAGCCAGGATCCTGCTTGCTGAACAAAATATGTCTTGTCGATCGGTATGTAGTTATTGGTTGATTCAACTTTGTTGAGGCCTGTTTCTGTTATGTGTTGTCTGACGGATTCCCCGTCGCTTGACCAGTGTCTCAAGACGGCCGCAGGTACGAACTTCATTCAAGCGGAGTAGTCGTTCGGGCTGGTTCAGAACAAGACGCTCAATGTCCTGGTTCTCAAGTGGAAAGGTGGAGTCGCCAGCTAATCGATGTGTTCTGCTTTCAAGCAGAGTAACTTTTTTTTTTTTTTTTTTGCATGGTAATACGATAACTTGAAAAAAGAAAAGTTACACGTATAGCCACAACAATACAACCATTAGTATAAGCATGTCCTTTTGCAATTTGAAGAAAGAAACCGAAAATTCTGAAAGTGAGAGGATGAGGCGGTACATGCTTGATGATGAACTCTATCCACACTAAGGCTTGGAAGAGAAGCGAGAGTGCACAAGGAAAGTTATTCTGGAGGTAGCTGCCAGCTGATTGGTTGGTCAGTGTTAGTGGGGCTAGCTAACTACAGGAGGCATCTACTTTATTACATTCCTAAATCTGGATTAACTTCGTTAATTCCGCACACTAGCTGATTGATTGGTTGCACAAAGAACGTTTTTGTCCTTAATTAATTTCTACTGTGCAGGTCCGGTGTAGCTTCCTAAATCTGGATTAACTTCGTTAATTCCGCACACTGCAGATTTTGTGTGGCTGATCATATGTTCATATATGGAGAGCAGTTACTAGCTGGTCACTGGAGTAGAAGCATGACATTCACCAATTCCGACAGTGACAACCATGTACAATATGGCCGGCCAGAATTTTGGAAGCAACTGAATTATGTGGAATTAATTTAGAACACTGAACAAACACGGAGACGGGCCAGTGATATATTCGCTACGGCTTGATTAATTTGGTCTCTACTCTATTCTGACAAACCGTACATTTTTTAACACGGAGATGCCAAACATACATGCAGTAGTGTGTGCCTGTTACACGGGAGCATATAAAATGTATGTGAAGTTGTGAATTAGTATGATTCATGAGTTTGTGCCTGCCGAGGATGGTCTAATAACCTGGACGCATGTGGGTATTATCAGCGGTGGGGCCGTCAGAGATCTTCCAACAAGTGCCAGACCGTCGGGCTCCACACGTAACACGTCATACATGCACATTTTCTCCCGTCAAAAAAGATCATAATCATATGATGAGTGATGTAACAACCTAGCGTCCATTAGAAGTACCAAAGCCTAGCTTAAGACGCAATATAACGGCGGGAAAAAGGTCGACAGGAATGTTGGCTTAAAGCCATTAGTAATGCATGCATCTTATAGCCACATAATGGTTTATTAAACTTTTTTTCAAGAACGTGAAGGACTTGAGTTAGAAATATTCTATTATGATAAACTGGGGGCCTCCCTCACTCCCATGTCGCTCTCGGGCGACCTCAGGGCAAAACCCTAGCCCGTGGCAGCAACCATCCTAGCGCTCTTCCTCTTCTCAGCGTCGTTGGCTTCATCGGCGAGGATCTTTCACCGAAACGCTCCCCTCCCCACCCCCCAACCCCCCTTGTCCCACACACAACATCGTCCCGAGACTGAAGGCTTTGTTCTCGAAATTCCGTCATGGCCAAACTTGTCTCCCTGGTCTACTCCTTGGGGCGATGATGCTAGGCTACCTGGAGTTCCTCCTCCAAATGTCTACTACTAAGTCATCGAGCTTGCACATACTCGGATATGGGGCAACGCCCGATCCAAGGCTGGATCTGATGAGATGGTTTGGGTCGGGCGCGTAGGCACCCTGATTGTGGTGTGCCTTCCTCTGATGAGCGACACACTGGGCACGACAATGTCGGGGTGCTAGGCACGCTTGCGTGGCGTGCTAACTGCCAGATGTGATATAGTTGGGTAAACGACCAGATTTTGATCGCGTGGTTGCGGGCTAGGCTAGGTGATGTCTAGTTTATAAGGAATTTGTCATCATCAGATATTAGTGAGCGTGTTGCTGGTGTACCGGGCATGGGCCGTGTCACCCTGTTTATTATTGCCTCTAGAGAATATTTATAAGAAATATATAAAGAACATGCTCAAGATATACACCAAAAATTCGCACGACTATTCATTATACATGATTAATCTCATCCAATTCCCATCCATTCCATATTCATATAGGGAAGTACTCACAGATCATGGAGAAGGATGAAGTCATGGCGATGGAGATTTGCTTGGAGATGATGGTGGCGACGAAGGCGCGAAAATCCAACTTCTATGGCAATGAGAGGGGAACCAATGTGGTCTCTGCTTCGCGAAAAAGTCCGTTACTCCGCTGGAAGGGTTTTCATTATATATGAAGTCGTAGGGTGAAAGGAGGCTGCCAGCGGAGCACCTGACAGAGTTGGTCCTACCATGGTGAGCCCAGGGGGGACAGGCGCGCCGTGGGGCCTCTGGCTCCGCCTAATGGGTGACCCCTCTCTTTGTCCGGTTGGGTCCCTTGTTTCCACGAAAAATTTCAATATAGTTTTACTTTTCACAAAAGACCTATTCTTCTTCTCCTCAAGACTTGGCAAACAAAGTCCAAGCTCTCGACTACCAAGAGAGAATCTTGAGGCAATTCACGGCCTTTGCGATTTTGCTTTTAGCAGAGCTTCCTTTTCCAAGTATTATCCCTATGATTTGGAGTTCACTCAGAAATAGCATATAAAAATGAAATAAATAACTCTAAAAAAAGAGTTGGATTTCATATCTTTTGACCCAGAAGAGAGGTTTTTTTGTGTCACAGTGGTTTCGAATCGATATTTTTGTGTGTTCAGTCATGTTCACGTTACATGCTAAATCAGGATTTTGTAGAGCTTATCCACAAGCTTGGAAGCTCCTCGTTGACTCTGACCGTCTAGAAATCCCCATCACCCCAAGAGTAAGAAGAACGTAACATTAAAGAACCCAGAGGTCAATTTAGATTTGGATCGCTGGAATCCCAGATATGGGTGTGTTTATTTCACCTCACTTAGATACAAGAATGTCAGGTTGAGGGATGATTAGTCGATCTCTCAAGGGAAAAAGGGGTGGCGAATCTCTCCAAAACAGTGGGCGCTTTCGAGAAGAATACACCCATTTTTTAGGTCCCTACGATTTTCTACCCGTGACAACCACTCTAGCCGGCCCAAAGTATTATTCTTGCCAAGATTCTAGGCTCCTTATCAGAAGTATTTTATGCAGTCCAATATCAGAAAGAACTTACCCGATGCATTGCCGGAAATGAATCTTACAAACAAGCACAAATTAAGCAGGTGGCTTACTAGGTTTTTTCTAGGAAATTGCTAATCATATAGGATGTACTTTAGGCTATGATCTCCACTCCATATTTTTGCTTGAACCAGTTTTGGTAGTGGATTTCCTATGACTCAAAGTTAAAGAAATGCAAAATTTATAATTTAAGGTGGCATCTTCTTTTATCCTTTTACTGTAGTGTGTCACCAACCACCTTTCTTCAACTTCCTCGAGGATTAGAATCATGTTCATATGCTTGAGATACATTAGTCTCCTATGCACTTGTCATTAGCACCAAAAGAGTCACTCTGGGCAAAGATACCCTTTCACTCCTCCTCTTGCATTTTCCCTCTCCCATTCTCCTCTATGTGCTCATTGTCCGTCTAGACACTGAGAATGTTACCACATCACCATCTTTGCCAGTGTGCCGCTATATCACAGCTAATGTTGGTGCACCACTACCATGCTATCATCGCAGTTCAGCTAGCACCCTTCCTATCTACCTTCCGCACCCCTAGTGGCGGCGCCACGAGCGAAATGTTTACCTATAGGTAACCTGCCAGTTATTTGGGCTAGCTAATTGACTGAACCAAACATGTTTCGACTCGACCACGAACCATACCTAGCGACCTGCTCGTTCGTGCCCCTCGCATGACTCGGCCAGACACCGAGACACGCGATTCCCCAATCAGTTGAGAGAGTTTTCTCGACCATGAATATTGTAAAGACAGATTTTCAAAACAAGATTGGTGATGGCTGGCCCAATGATTTGATGATTTGCTATGTTGAGAAAGAAATATTTACAAAAATTGATGACAAACAAATTATGCTACGTTTTCATGCCATAGGGAATCGTCGAGGTCATCTACCTCGGAAGTTTCATCTTGCTAGCACAACTACAACTTAATGGTGAGATAATATCCTATGAAAAGCTAATACTATTATTATACATGTGCTAAATATTTAGACTCACAAATTTGTCATATGTTGTAGGTATCTCTTGTATGGGATCATATGGTGGCTGCCACTTGTCCAACTCAAGTGTCAAGAGTTCCATGTTAGTAGTTTTAATGCTATTTTTATGTCATTGGTAGTTGTACTTTATGAGTTATAAATATTGAATCTCCATGGACTTTTTATTTTGTTGAATAGACTCGTTTTTGTGGCTTAAAAAATTCAGATCTTATGTGTTCACCCCCTCGTCTTGATTCCTCGCTCCCCCACTGCCCCCCCCTCCCCCGAGGCGCGAAGATAAATTGAGCCCAATGGGTCTTATCCTCAACTCAATAATCCAAAACTCACTACAGGTAATTTCCATTCAAATTAAAAGCAGTATTTTTTAAAGATTTGTTCAGGAAGTGCCCCTTGCCCCAATAAATTCTCCGAAATCCAAAAAAAATTCTAGGTCCACCCTTGCCTCACCTTTCCAACCTTTGTACTCCCCCGGACTCCTCCAATGCTCATCGCCTCCTATCGAAAGTCGCAATGTGTCGTGCCATAACGCCGAAATTTAAATGTATGGTCCCTAGTTTTTTGATATGCACGAAAGGAAAGAGAAACTTAGGATTTGCATATATGCATCTAATTTTTTGTCAAGAAAATAACTGCTCCAGTTTGCTCTTAATTAGTCTCAATTGGGGAAACTGTATGTCGCTTTCGCAGTGAGTGGTGGTGGTGGTCACTTACTGATGGCTTATTAACCGACTAAGCAAGCTTCTCTCTTGCCCCCATCGATCCCTGTCTCTCTCTAGGCAGATTCTACAAGCGCTAGGTAAGCTAGTTGCAGATCTCCACTCGCACTTTTAACTTGTAAACCTGATAATTACATCAGCTTCAAGTTCTACTCCCTCCATTCCAAATTATTTGACTTGGGTTTGTCCAAATACGGATGTATCTAGACACTAAACAAGTATAGATACATCCATTTTTGTACAAACACAAGTCAAATAATTTGGAACGGATGGAGTAGTAGCCTTTGAACGCTGCAATGCACTTATCATCTTGCTGCCGTGCATAAAACTATATATAGGGCACAAGCTCCTCTAGCTACTAGGCCTATTCCTGGCATCAAAGATCTATCATCTACAGTAGCTCTTAATTAGTTGGGTGAGTTTTTATATATGTCCAAGTACATATATATGCCTTTTGTCGTTTGTTGCAACATTTGTCATAATCATATCTTGTGGTGACCGACCTGCAGTGTATACCTGCCTGGCATGCAAAGTATTTTTTTTTGTGTGTGTATGCATTATGTACATCCCAGTCCTGAAGGCTGTAGGTGACAGAGAAGGGTCAGTACCAGTACTAGATTATATACGGATATGGTGGATGTGAGTGAGATGAGCCCTGAAGTGCACTCCAAGCTAGGAGACCCTCTCTACCTTCCAAAAAGCTTCACCGTCCCAAAAACTAGTACTACTTTGGATCCATCTCACTAAATCTCTTTCCTACTTTGGTATGTCACAAGCAGATCGAGTCCTAATTAACTGATCATGTCCATGTCTGAAACCACAATAGTGTTAGTAGGCTAGCTAGTAGCCTAGGTCTTAAGTACAATATACTCCGGGATTGTTCTACTGGCTACTCCTAGATTTTCTACTATGTATAAAGAATACTCCAGTCTAAAACAATTGTGTCCGTATGTATGTACGAGCTAGCCTACGACTCCCTTAGGTGTGGCCTGTTATGGTGCAACAACTAATTAGGTCGGTCATCCTGAATTGCATGAGTGCAGTGCATGCCTTCCTATTTGTAGGAGCTTTTCTCCCTGCCTGGCCCAGCCAGATACACATGCACATGCTCCTCTCATAGCTTTTGCATGCTCTAGAGCGCAGAACATTCATCTGATCGATCGAGCCATCATCGATCCTAGTGCTAAGAGGTGTGGCCTGGGCAATGGAGGAGTCTTCGTGCAACACGGTGCCCCCAGGGTTCAGGTTCCACCCCACGGAGGAGGAGCTCGTCGGCTACTACCTCGCCAGGAAGGTGTCCGCTCACAAGATCGACCTCGACATCATCCAGGAGGTCGACCTCTACCGGATCGAGCCATGGGATCTCCAAGGTAAATCTACATCTTCATCATAGAATAGTTCTTGCTTCAGGGATATATATTGCACCGATTGACTATCTTGCAACTATAAATGGAAATTGACTGCAGAGCTCTATGTTGAATTGCAGAGAAGTGCGGTAAGTATGGTGTTGGCGGCGGTGGCGGAGGAGGGCACGAGGATCCGACGACGGAGTACTACTTCTTCAGCTACAAGGACCGCAAGTACCCGAGCGGCACGCGCACCAACCGCGCCACAGCCGCCGGCTTCTGGAAGGCCACCGGGAGGGACAAACCGGTGCTGTCCTCGGCATCGTCGTCGTCCCCGGCGGCCGTGATCGGGATGAGGAAGACGCTCGTCTTCTACCGCGGCCGCGCACCCAACGGCCGCAAGACCGACTGGATCATCCACGAGTACCGCCTCCAGTCCAACGAGCACGCGCCCACACAGGCATGCATGTCAACCATTTCTCTGCACCTAAATCAGTTTTATCAACTCAATTGAACTCTTGGCCTGATTAGTTTTCATCTACAATTGGATCGGTCAGGAGGAAGGGTGGGTGGTGTGCCGCGCGTTCGTGAAGCCGGTGCCCAACCAGCAGCACAGGTTATCGTACGGCGGCGGCGGCGGGTACCAGATGATGAATGACAGCTATAGCTCCGCCTCAAATTACTACTACTACGACAACCCTAACGCACGGCTCATGGTCGCCGGTGGCGGAGCACCGCCACATGATCAACACAGCCTGGCGGCAGAGTCCAAGCAGCATGTGCAGCTGTTCTCCTCCGACATGCCGCCGCCGCTCCAGAGCCCAACGACCCTTGACGTCGACGTTTCGCAGACTAGCGGTGGCCCCTGTACCGTTGATCAGCAGCTGGCCGCTGCTGCTGGGACAATCGACTGGAACCTGTGGAGCAGCTTACTGCCGTCGACTGCGCCCCAGCTCTTCCACGAGCAGACAATGACGACGCCGCCCGCAGCGAATTCGAGCTCCTCCAAGAACAACGATATTTGATCCGGAGGTTGCAGGGATTAATTCTTGACTGATTAATTGTTGACAGTTTGATCATACCTACGATGGAGTATATATATTTGATGACTGCTTGCCATACTTTACATGTGGCTAATTAGATTCCATTTTTAACATTTGTAATCTAGACCAATATATAAATACATACAATACATCACATTTTAATTGCTTGCATTTTTTAACAGAGGAAAACTTGTGTTGATCTGCCAGTGCATCTGTACTAAGTTGTTAAAATTTGGGAGAAAATTTCACTTGTTCTGCTCTCTGATCGAAAAGTACGATGCCTAGCTGCTATGGTGCGCGGGCGCCATCATAACCGTCAGGCGTCAGAAACCGACGGCCCAGGATTGCGCCCGCGCGCCGTAGCAGGTTGGCAAAATTCCCGTTCCTGCATCGAATTCTGATGCACAACCTTTTTAAATATGAGCGATAGGATTTAAATCTTGGCTACAAATCAAGCCTTGAACATGGTCCTCAATATAAAACTGGAACATGATTTGCGTCCGGGAGTATCTGAACTTAAGTGTTGGGTTTATACCTCCATTTCCCAATCAAGTGAGCTAGGCTCACTCTGAAATTCGAGTTCGTGAGGATTTTTATCCCCTTTTAAAGAAATCTTGGTGACTTCAGATTGGTGGCACTCTTTGAGTACATAGATATTGAGCTTCACTTTTTGTAGAGCCTTTTTTTAATCCCAATATTGTTAGCGATGGTGGTTGATGTCGAAGTTATTGTGTTCCACATTTAGGGTTATGTCCTTTTTGTAATAATTTGGTTGTTTAAATTCTTGATATCCTGACTAGCTCTTAATATTATGTTGTTGCAAAAACTAGATGTATTTCATATTTTGATATCAACTTGATATTAATATACTGCCATTGTGAAAAATCTATATTAAGTTAACATACTCACTCTATGCCAAAATTTTAGCGTATATTAGTTTTTTTTTCAAAAATCAAAGGGAAATATAACAATATCTATAATGTTAAATACATATAATATAAAAGTACATTTCATGATGATTCTAATAATATTGATTTGATGGTGTAGTTGTTTATAATTTTGTATACATATTTGGTCAAAGTTTATCTTTAACTTTTAAAAAACTAAGATGTACAACATTTTGGCATAAAGGGAGTACCTAATCCTGCATTGCATTGCATGGCATGGCTTGCATATATAGTCGTCGTGTGCACCACTAGGGTAGAGTTCTGTCAGAGAGTTTCTATTTCATTCTGTACAAAAAGCTTGCATACCTATGCAAGTCCTTGTCTATACGGTATTACGGAGTAGTACCTAGCCCGTGCAATTGGTTGAGTAATCGGGCTTGTTTGCAATGCGTGAAAATCTTGTGTAGATCTTCAGCACTTGAGAGATTGGAGCGGCCGCGATAGCAACTTCCACTAATGATAACACCGGATGGTACTCCTTCGTGTAATGATCGGTTTCGAACTTTTGTAACTCATGTGCTTCTTTCTGCTGGACGGCTAGCTGGGCCCATCGCTAATCTGCAAAGGGTACCGATTTGACAATTTCCACCTGTTTCAGACGAATAGCAGACTAAACAGATGGTCAAAGCACTTTTACGTAGAATAAACATGTACCCAAGACTAGACTAGCCAGAGTGAATTGAGTACTCCACTGTATGGGAAACGATAACAGACAAAACGCAAAAACGTAAGATCAGTAATTGTTTCTCGCAGTGCCAGAACAGAAGATACACTTATCTCAAAAAAAGAACAGAAGTTACACTGATGAAGTGATAATGGTCCAGATGAGACCATCCGAGCTTGTATCCAGGACGTTTGTCCTATTTCTGATTAATAAATTTTTCTTTCGCAAAAAAAAGGGCGTTAGTTTTAGGACAGATGTACATTCCCTGGCCTCTAGCTTTTTGGTTACTTTTGTACTAGAGACCATCCTGGAGGAGTTTAATCAAATTGGTTCTATGGTGTAGTGGTTAGCACTCCAGACTTTGAATCTGGCGACCTGGGTTCGAATCCCGGTAGGACCTTTTGTTCCGTTTTCTTTTTCCACTGTCCCACACTATGAAACTGTACTGCTAGCTGCTAGTAAGAACGCGTATTAATGTTAGTTCAGTGTGAAAACTGAACGTGTAATCCTACCATTTTGAATGTTGTGTTTTGTCGAAAATTTCATGGTATGGTACCACCAAATGTTAACTGAATGAAGGTTCGAAAAAGAGGAAAAGGGCAGAGCCATTGACGCCAAAGTTAGTCTTCTCCACGATTTATCTGAACATTCCCTAATCCATCCTCAGTCATTCCCTAATATTGTGTTTTCCAACCGCTAGCAGCGATGCGAAAGTGGAACAAGTGAGATAAGTGGGATAGTATTAGGGCATAGCTAGGTATTCGGCAAGGTTTAGCAGCTGCCATACCTAAAATTTAGCGCGTATACTACTATGTACTAGGTAATTATGTTTCATAGTTCCAGGTATAAGGTATGTCTTTTACCGTTATTGATGTACATCGCTACTGGCTGCAGTTCGAGGAAAAAAACGATATTGTGCGATAGTCCCCTGCTGGTTCTGAATACTCTTGGGCGTTGGCCTGATCGGTGATGCAACTGGGCTATGCAATCGCGAACACGACTGACCTCTAGTTTCAACGAAAGATTGAATCAAGGCACGATCCAACCGACAACTTCTCAGTTCTGAAATTTCGGAAACCCTTCGTGATTGTGCGGAGCGGCACAGAACCGTGGCCGCCGGTCAACATGACGAGGCTTTGACTGGCAAGTGCGAGTAAGGATATGCCGCCAAAGAAGAAGAACAATTGCATGAAATTGAAAAGTACTCCCTCCGTCTCAAAATAGCTGTCTCAAGTTTGCCAAAAAGTGGATTTATTTAGACATGAAACATGTATAGATACATCCACTTTTGTACAAATTTAAGACACTTATTTTGGGACCGAGAGAGTATTTGATTTCAGAATTGAAATTGCACTTCGAATTATGAAACCAATCATGTTGTTAATTGAAAATAAGCTCCAGTAGTACGTCTACTATAGTTCTCTACCACTGTTTAATGATTAATTGATTATTTTTCTCTTGGATCTATTGATTTTGTTGTACCTATTGAGAACAAAGTGATATTTATTTAGTGTACTTTTGCATGTTATCTTTTATTAGCTCTAACACACCTTAAATTTATGTAGCATATGCAAATTTATACTATCCCACTTATCTCACTTGTTTCACTTTCACATCGCTAACTGTTACCGTCATCTTCGGTCCCACACTGCGGATTAACCGGTCCCACTTATTAGCTCTAACACACCTTAACTTCATGTCAGCCCAAGGCATATGACCTGCAACATACCTGCCAGGTTTATCGTCCAGCTCCCAATTATTCTCCTCGTACTAGCTGATAAATATCCCCATGGTTGATTGGGAAAGCTATTTTGGCTGCAGGAACATGTGCTCCCACTGTTCAAAATCACATTTTCGAAATGTAAATTTTTTATGAAAAAACATGGGCGTACATTCTCATATTTTGTGCCCGCACATAAAGTTTCGCCCAAAAAAGACGTATTTTGTGGCCTAAGTAAAAATGGCAAATTTTTGTGCCCCGAAAATTTCAGGAGACATTGTTTTGTCTTTTTACACAGTGCATGAAAATATATTTTTTCACGAAAATAAATGTTTGGATGTATACCCTATTTTTTCCCAGTATTTTATGACATTTTAAATGCATTTACTCTTATGAGACAAAACACCACACTCTGATTGATTGTCTGACTGTAATTTTCCACAGAAATTTATAATCACAGGCACTTGTGTTGTGTTGGCAGGGCCCGACGTACCGTACAAATAAACAAACTCAAGGTCGGTCGTCAACACTGAAGCTTTCGGCCACTCACTGTCACAGGGCACCGACCGCCCTCTCGCTCTCCGGCGACCATGAGCGGCGGCGGCAGCCTGAGCGGGCCGGACTCCCGTGTGGAGACCATCTCCCGCCTCGCCCAGTGGCGCATCGACACCTTCGGCCCCTGCTCCTACCGCCGCTCCGACCCTTTCAAGCTCGGCATCTGGAACTGGTAATCAAACCCTCACCACAACACTCCCAAACTCGGCCACCAGTACCCAATCCTTCCTTCTACGCCCCCGATTCCAACAGCAATACTATGTGAAATTCCTTCGCGCGATTTGATGAGCCTGGCCACTGGCTGATGGGACGAATCCCCGCGATACAAGTACCTGTCGGTGGAGAAGAGCAGGTCGGTGTACGTGCGGCTCTTCCCGGACCCGGCCGGCTGGCCAAGGAGCAGCCGCCGCTCGCCCGCTTCCTGCTCCGCGTATCCTGGGCCGGCCCGCCCCGTCGCTCCACCGTCTCACAAGGTTAGTTACATCTTCTGCTTGGCCTG
Source organism: Poa pratensis (assembly GCA_947311845.1). Taxonomy (NCBI): domain Eukaryota; kingdom Viridiplantae; phylum Streptophyta; class Magnoliopsida; order Poales; family Poaceae; genus Poa; species Poa pratensis. Next base: position 32,192,064 of record CAMZMU010000086.1, on the reverse strand, counting down.
ACTGCTCTGTTACGCAGCCATATATACAGTTGGTAAAGGCTGAATCTTTGCGCATTTGTTGCTAGTTGTTTGTCTGGTTGCATAAGAAATAAGAAAAATCACCAATCACGAGACTAGTAAGTAAATTCTCTGTGCTTCAGCTGTGTTCATACTCAAAATAGTCCAAAAAATACCCAAAATTTCAAACATGTATCTAGAATTACTGGAAAACTGTGAACAAGAATAGTGAAAATTAGCTTATTAGGAGCCCATCCAAGATCGTTGTAGACCCAACGAATTACCAGGTGGGGTGAAATCCAACAAAAAGAAGTAACTAAAATAATAATAAAAGCTTTTATTTAGTCATTGAAGTTATAAAAGAATTCCTGAACCCAAGAATTAAAAATGACAAATTCCTTTTTACTCAGAAAAAAAGAACCAGACAAGTTCCTCTTCACGCCTGCCTTTTTGTGGTAGGCAATGCAGCTTGTGCAGCCATATGAGGCGACCTTATTTTTTCATGGCCATGTCAGTGAGTTCTTTCATTGTGGTTGCCACTGAACTTGCCTTAACCATTGCGATTGGCTTCGTTATGGCAGCCTGATTGCGCGCTGCCAGCTCATCTCGCTTGCATGGCTGCCGAACTGGGCGCCGCCACGATTTTTTCATGTGTATAACATGGGACTGCAAGCATCGTGTGGCCCAGGAGTATCATGAAGGCCCTTAGTGTCATGAAAGACCTAGGCCTTGGCATGGGTGTGTGGCCAAGGTAGATAGCTCATTGTCTGGTCCCATTTGCGGCCATTGGAAAATTTTTGAGAAGTCAAACATGCACAGTTGATCGACCGATGGTTCTCGTGGCGCATCGTGATGTGCAGGCTTCGGGCTCTGGCTTATGTGAATAAAGAGAAGCCTAAAATACTTTTTTAGAGAAAATGCATTACACCCGCATTTAAATTAATAAATCCCCAAACGGCTGAATCGCTGAAGGATCTAAGAGTGCTGATGAACAGCTTACATGCACCAGGGCCGGGCCGGCAAAATGAGGGGCCCTGTGCCAAAAACTAAAACGGGGCCCTATGTTTCTAGAAAAAATAGAACTAACGAGTAACTATAATTTATATGCCGCAATATCTTACATTAAAGCATACCTATTTAACTCCCAGCTACATTATGTTTATTTGAACAAGATCATTTTTGTAATGTTCTATGAAATGAAACCTTCATTGATGTCTTCATAATGAACTTATAAATCAGCTCAATAAAACGAGAGCAAGAAATCATGGACATATAGAACATGATCATGCAATTGCTTTAGATGGACCTTCAAACATTCCGAGAGCTTGTAGCTTCCAATCCTTTGGTAAAATTGTCTTAAAAACTGTTTTAAGAGGAAACGGCCTAAATTATAGGTGGTACAACTAATCTTGTATGTCATGTCCAGGTGCCCAGTTAGCATTTGCTTGTATAGCAAACTGGACTAAACTCCCAAATCCAGGCACTAATTAGTTAGGCAAACAACGAACCATGGATTGAACTCACAGACTAGTACTTCCTAGGACACCCAACGAGTAGAGAAAACCATTGATTGAACTGACATACTAGTACCAGGGCCGGGCCTGCTGTTGTGCCGACTGTGCCAGCCGCACAGGGCCCCAAAATTTTGGGGGCCCCAAATTTTTTATATGGCCTTTTATTGACTAGATATTCTATCATGGTTTTAACGCTAGGAGACTGGGAACTGGGCCGACCGGCCTCACCTGGATTCTTAGACTTGTGCCTTTCCGAACGGCCTCGACCTACTCGATCAATTAGTGCCCTAGTAGGAAAGTAAAGAGATTTGAGCGCCAGGAGTCCCAATATGAGATCCCTAAAACATCTTGGCCGATCGATCGATTAGGAGATTGCTGCCAGCTCGCCAGGTATAAGATCCAAACCAAAGTCAAAATATTTTTCTGATTCGGCGGTTCCACGTTCCTGTAGTTCGAGATATAGATCTTAAAACCCATCGACTGATACATATCTCGTAGTGCTGGATGGAGGCTGTGTCGGCTTGCGCCATAGTACTAGCGCTGGAGCCTGGAGCTGATGTTGTTTTCTCTACTCGTAGGGTGCCCTAGGAAGTACGATGCACCAAAACACAACAAGCAGACAACACAAAGAGAAAGAAAGCTTACAACACAAAGAGAAAGAAACCTACAGTATAGCAAATGTGTTTTGTAGTTGTAAGGGCATTGGTACATTGCTTACTTTATGCAGTATAATCAAAATGAATGTAATATAATAGTTATTTGGAGATTTTTTTTATTGTTCATAGCTCGAATCTTTATGGCTTTCTGTATGCATATCTGTCATCCATTTCTTGTTTTATTCCCTAGTCATATTGCTGATGTAATGGCTACATAAACTTTTGCTGATATGATGGTACTTTCGGGCAGCCCAAATTTAAACTTGGTATTCCTTGTTATAGTTATCGAGCAGCTTCTCAGAAGCAGCGATGATTTTGTGTGGCAAGTTGATGTGATGTCCCATGGGCGTTTTACGATTGACGTTGAGTTCCTGGACCTGAGGATAGGCACGAACAATGCAAGTATCCTCTCTCCTTTTACCTCCTATATATCAGCAGCAAATGATTCCTGGTTAAGTTTTATAGGTTACAAGTCCTGCCTGTTTATAGAACATCCTAGCTATTATGCGAATAGTATTGTAATGCGGCCTAGATAATGTGCTGACAGGCAACTGAATCATCTTCATCGATCTGGCCAAACGAAGGAATGGTGCAAACCGTCGCTAGCAAGAGCACCCTGGGGTGCCTCTCCCGCATGCTGACAGAGTCCATCCACGCGGACGTGACGATAAACACGACGAACGGTGTGCTGAAGGCGCACAAGGCGGTGCTGGCGGCGTGCTCTCCCGTGTTCGAGAGCATGTTCGTGCACGACCTCAAGGAGAAGGAGTCATCGACGATCGACATCAGCGACATGTGCGTGGACTCCTGCTCGGCGCTCCTGGGCTTCGTCTACGGAACGATCAGGCAGGAGCAGTTCTGGAAGCACCGGCTGTCGCTGCTGGCGGTGGCGAACAAGTACGGCATCGACGAGATCAAGGCATGCTGCGAGGAGAGCCTGCTGGAGGACATAAACTCGGGCAACGTGCTGGAGCGGCTCCACGTGGCGTGGCTGTACCATCTGGAGAAGCTGAAGAAGGGGTGCCTGACGTACCTGTTTGTGTTCGGGAAGATCTACGACGTGCGGGATGAGATCAACGGGTTTTTCCACCACGCGGACCGCGAGCTGACGCTGGAGATGTTCCAGGAGGTGCTCAGCGTGTGGAAGCCCATCTGAGGGTTGCGAGCCAGAGGCTTCTGTTTGGTGGTTCTGAAGCTTCTTTAGCTGCCGCTGTATGTAATGTATAATACTAGTACTGTACAAGAAGATGTTGTGGTGTGGGCTGGTTTTGTGAATAGCGTGTAAAAGATTGTGGGAGATTGCAGGAACAATACTTTGCTTGTCCAGCATGGAGTCCCGAATCCTGATATGTGTATTGTAGATATGATTATGGAGTCAATTTGGCATGCTCGGACTCGGCTGCTCAGGAATCGGTCTACGTAGATGTAATTATATGAGGTTTGCTGGCTAGAGGTGCTCCTAGTTGACTTGGCAAGGTGAGCAATTGGATGGGTTTTGCCGCCCCCATTTATGCTACTGGACAAAACTTGACTTTCTAACATGTTTTGAGGTGTTCTTCCAGAACAACAGCTGTTACAACCTGCTTGCAGGATGGTCTCGCGAGAAGAACAGGTAGAGTCAGCCGTTCTAGATAGATAAGACAGATCGATGGGACTGGGTAGGAACATGTGAGAACAGCCACCGTTTCTCCTTGAAAACTGAGTCTTTCTCGAAGAGATCGTGGGAAGGTTACCATGTCAAACTGAACAATCTGCAAGACGCGTCAGGGACAGGACAGACGAGACGTGTTAGTACATAACCACGACGTGTTGCTTAGTACGGCGACGACGACTGTCTGTTGCCGTCAAAATGATCCTACAGCACATCGTCCAGCACCACGTTCATCCAATCCTCAGCGCATTAATCAATTGGATTAGCGTTAATAATCGAGTAGTACTCGTATTACAGAAGGCAGTTAGGAACCAACCACCACCTGAGTAGGAATACTTAGTCGTGTCGTCCTCCCTGCGAGATCGGTCGATAGATAGATAAGAGCTGCACACCCGGCAGGTTGGAAGCTGCCACCGTCGACAAGCGACGCCATGGCCGCCGCACTCCGCCTGCCCGCCTTCGCACTCCTCCTCCTCCTCTCCGTCGCCACGGGCGCCGCGGCCGCCGGGCGGGAAGGCGACGAGTGCTCCGCAACCGACGCCTGCGGCTCGGGGCTGCACTGCGCCGCCTGCGGCGACGGCGGGGCCAGCATCTGCGCGCGCGCGACCCCCGTCGACCCCATCACGCACGTACGTAAGCTGCTCTCTCCGCAATGGCGGTTTTGATTCAGAGTGGTGCTTCTTTATTCAAAGATTGGTTGGTACTGACGCTCCTCCATCTCGCCGGCGGCGCAGGGCACCGGCCTCCCGTTCAACAACTACTCCTGGCTAACTACGCACAACTCCTTCGCCATCGCCGGCACCGTCTCCCCCATCATCGCCAACCAGGAGGACACCGTCACCGCGCAGCTCAAGGTTTGTTTCTTACACCAACCCGCCGGCGCCGCCCTAGCTAGTACTCGCTTGTGGCCAGCTCAAGGTTTCTCCGTCCGCCTCAAGACCACGGAGCGGCGAGCGATCCCATGTCAGCCGGTGTCTCTGGAATTTCAATGTGCCAACCACCTACATACAGCCATTTCCTATCTCGGCACATTACTAGACTCGGTGCAGATTAGATGTTGCTCTTTCTTTGGAATTCCCATACCTGTGCCCAAATGCCCCACGGATTACATACGCTGATCTAACTAAAATAACTAACTAATACTGAATTGAAGCTTGCAGTTTTCTACGCAGGATTTAATTATGAATCTTGTTAAGCTTACTGAACAATTTCTCTAATGGTGATGGGAAATGTGCCTTCCTAGTTAAGTTTCCACCTGCCTCTTTGACCAGACAAAGTAGGGCCTCTTTAATCCAAAAGCCTGAGCTCGCACAAGGTTTCACTGCCCTACCTGCCCTACCTTTTTTTCTTTCCGACGAATATATCAGCGAAATCCACAAAAGCTGGATGCCCAATACACAAAGAAATGCTTTTTTTTACACTTGACACATGCTCTACTACTCCACTATTTCCTGTCTTCTTTCCGATGCTTTTGTTTGAATTCAATCCAGGGTATCTATATCTTTTCTTATTTCTTAAAGGATCAGCTCTTTGACCTTGGCCCAAAGGCTTGTATCATAGTAGACGATGGAACTCCAAGACAAATACACATTAACAGTTTCAGTATACATGCATAAAATTAAACTTTTTACAGTAACTTTATCTAAATAGATGGAAAGAAGGCATGCGGATACTAAGTATAATACTAGTTTATTTGTCTTTGCGTATCACCATATTTAGTGCTGCTCCATCACACTATGTATTATGATATGTATGAAACCATGAATACTTACCCATGTTACTAGATTTGTTTAAATACATAAGCACAAATGCGAATGACCTTAGTATTTCGGTACAGCTAATGACACCACCTGAAATCTGAAGATGTGCCATACTTGCCTTTGGTTGGTCTACTTCCAGGTCACAGAGATTCTTGTAAGTATGGGCACTGGCCTTGGCACCCAAATTCAGTAAATTCATGGTGGCTGCCTAGGCTTATTGGCTTAACAAAGATGCTCAAAACATAATCTTCAGAACTACCTTCCCTATAATTTCCGTTGTCAATAAAAAAAAGGTCTTTTCATAAAGCACGATATCTTCAGAGAAAAAGATAAATTGAAAATAGTATAGTAATTATCTATAGAGCCGGCTTGTACATGTTGCATTCATTGATTGGCTGGTGTTTCCCCGTTTAGCCATGTAATGGCTTGATGCGACTTGTACATGTTGCATTCATTGATTGGCTTTTGCCTATAGAGCCGGCTCATGAAGCAGGATGGTGTTCAATGTCCTTTAAAAACAAAAGGATTCTCAGAATTGATGATTGCCAAACAGGGCTTGTTGTTATCATGTCTAGTTCAGGTATTATGCTGAGAAGGTGTTGATTGCTTTGGTCTTAAGGAAAGGAATGGACCACATTCACTTAGTTTATCTTGCCCATCATATCATTTTTTTTCTTTATTGAAAAGAGTGTTCTGAAAGTAGAAACTTCCTTACATGTTGGTGTTTGAGACTTTGGAACAGGCCTTGTTTTTGGTAGTTATTTATGACACGCTTCACAAGTAGGCTAACATTATGTTGAAGTAATGAAACAAGCCAATGTTCGTTGCAGTATTCTGCTTGCCCTATATCTAGTAGAACTTCCTGATTTAATTTCAAAACTGAAAAAATAAAGCTAAAGAAACAAATTTAGAAGCCAACCCGACACAATTTACTAGGCTGCTACTATTTTTCCTATTGTTACGTGGACATTTTTTAATTGTCTACTGTAAAATGCCATTTGCCTTAAACTAGATTCTACTGGGGTAATTGCTGATTATACAAATACACTGTCTAGTTTTTAGTTGCCAGTTTTTTTTCCTGTACACCAGCAAGCTGTATCTTGTGGTGGTTCCTTCATACTCCGAATTGTGGACTGTCAGTTTCTATTTGAAATATTGACCATGGGAATCTCTACCTGATTATGTGCAGAATGGTATTAGGGGCTTGATGCTTGACACTTACGATTTCAACAATGATGTCTGGCTATGCCACTCATTTGGTGGGAAATGTTACAATTTTACAGCATTTGTAAGATGATCTCATTGTCAGTTGAACACTTTCCTCTCTGTCTCAAAGAGCATCTTGTTATTGTATATCTAATCTTGAGTTGGTTCTGTTCAGCAACCCGCGCTCAATGTCTTCAAAGAAATCCAGACGTTCCTTGAAGCGAACCCTTCAGAAGTAATTACAGTTTTTCTAGAAGATTACACTGTTGCAGGTTCCCTGCCAAAAGTATTTAATGCTTCTGGCCTCATGAAGTATTGGTTCCCGGTGTCAAAGATGCCAAAGAGCGGTGGCAACTGGCCTTTGCTCAAGGACATGATCAGCCAGAATGAGCGTCTGCTAGTCTTCACATCAAAGAAAGCAAAAGAAGCAACCGAGGGATTCCATTCGAGTGGAACTATGTCGTAGAAAGCCAATGTAAGATTCCAACACACCAAAAGAAACATCAGACTGTGAAGTTTTGATTTACTCTTTATGACTTCCTTTATTGATATAGTTTTGTTTTATCTGTGTAGATGGAAATGGGCATGGTAGAGGGTACATGCCCTAATCGTCAGAGTCCCCTGCCATGGATTCCAAGAGCCAGTCGCTTGTTCTGATGAACTTCTTCACGACAGACCCGAGTCAAACGGTGTTTGCGGGAACAATTCGGCACCGCTTGTTAGCATGCTAAAAACCTGCCACGATCTCTCAGGCAATCGGTGGCCCAACTACATCGCTGTTGATTTCTACATGGTAAATCAACATGCGAACTGTTTCACTGGTTCATCTAGATGAAGTTTATTTAGTCAATCAGATCGGATCCTTATTATTTGAATCGTGCAGAGGAGTGACGGTGGAGGAGCTCCGCTGGCTACTGATGTGGCTAATGGTCATCTAGTATGTGGCTGCGACAACATTGCTTACTGCAAGGTAAGGAACACATTTGTATTTTTATTTGCCTATGGTACTGCATTGATTAGAAATGAGTAATGAAAATACCGAAGGCACGAAGAACAAAAACTCAGTGATGTAGATTACTGTAGCCTATACCACATTCCATGCTATATCCAAGACAGTTAAGCTTGCAACTAATGACGGGGTGGACATTGCTATATCCAAGACAGTTAAGTAATGTTGTGTTTTTTGCAACTGCATGCTGATGTTGTGACCTCTGATTTGCAGGCAAATTCAACATTCGGAACCTGTGTGATACCTCCACCCCCACCGCCGTCCCCACCTAGGGCATCACCCAAGGGTAGCAGCCCGGGTGGTGATTCCAGTGCGGCGATGGCCCGGTTTTCGCACTTCCAATGGAGCGGCCTCTTCGGACTGGCATCCCTGGCTCTGCTCTTTCTTTCTTAAGGGCGCTCCGCTTCAGTTAGTAGGGTGTGCCCTTGTGCTGTTGCCACTCTGAGCACAATTTTTCACTTCTGTTCTTGCACCAGTTTCATTAGTTGGTACCTTTGATCATGAGATTCCCTGCACTGTAAATCATCCCTTAGCTTACCGAGATACGGAGTTGGACAGGTGAAATCGTCTGGGGCGATGGACTGATGAGTTGTAAATCAAAATTTTCATTTTTGTTAACAAGGGCAGATTTTCCCTTGGAGTTCTGATATATTTTCCCTTTGGAAACTCGTGGTCGTGGTTGATGTGCCATGCCGCGTAATCAGCCTAGCTGGAAGAATTAATTGGAAAAAATAACTTAGTCAGGAGAATTATGCTAATTCCAAAACATAGATGGATCTGAGTGAGCGCTGGAGAGAAGGGCGGGCCCCTGAACTGACTGACTGACTGATAGGTGAAATTGCTGGTCCAAATCCAGAGCAGCATTCAATCAAGCAGACAGCATCATGCAGTCAGCAGTGCCAACTATTTATTCGAGTCACATGGAATTAATTTCGCCTCTGTCAAAGATTACTATCAAGGAATCATGTCCATTTTATCTCCCAAGAAATCTCAGGTTTCTAAGAACTTCACATCACATGCCAGCTCATTCTCAATTAGTAGGTAGGGGGAGAATAGCATCAAATGAACGCATATATTCTGTGGGGACCCCGGACAAGCTGTCCGAAATACTCAGTTATGTTTAACACAACGATCCCGTGATCAGTCTGTCGTTGCGCATCTAGAATAATATAAAAAGACCGAGAGGGCGGAGATTCAGATCATCTCAGCCGTACAACACGCATATCGTACGGTCCACGGTGCTCTAATGTTTAACGCTAAACACGGTGCTCTAATGTTTAACGCTAAACACGTTGAGTGCAAACGCCCCCCACTTGTGACGCAGGGAAGGAAACCGCCGACAACACCCACGACCTCGGTAATCTTCCCCGAAATAGCCATCGCTGCGCTGCACCCCCGACCTCTCCGCTGAGCCGAGACTCGCGACCGCCGCCACGCGACCCCGCGCTGTCCAGCACGCTGCGGCCGCTTCCGGCTTCCCCGCTCCGCGACCTCCATGACGCCGCCGACCTTGCCACCATCTCCCCGCAGCCACCTGCTGGCCGGAGGCGGCCATTCCCTGCGCCGGAGACACCTCCCTCGCCGTCATCGCGGTCCTCGGCACCATCCACTGTCCGCTCGCCTCGGACTTCACTGCAGTAAGCTCGACCCCATCACTACTCCTTCTCCCTCGCGTCCCGACGGCCGCCGTCCCGGAGCGCCGCGCCACGCTTCTCCCACTCCCTCGACTCGGAGCGCCGTGCCTCTCCCGCTCCCCCTCCCCGAGCGCGGCCTCGCGCCGCCCCAACTCGCACTGCCCGCCGCAGCCAAAATTTCGTCTCCCTCTCCGTTGCGCCCGTGTTCCCTGGCGACATCCAAGCGCCTGCATCTGCTTGCCATCGACGAACTACCTCCAGGATCTCTGCTGACTACGACGACCGGCCTAAAGGGAGCACGGCCGCCTGCGATTAACTGCATCCAGGGTGCACCTCCGCCTGCCCTAACCCCCTGCCGCTCTTCTACACCTGCCGCCAAAATTTCGTCTTCCTCTCCATTGTAAGTAGTCTTAGAAGCTCACAACTTCAGATTTTGTTCGCCTGTGTGTAGAGGACTGCATTTTTGTTTCAGTGCATTCTAGGCTTTCTTAACCGATGTTATATATTGATATATACTAGCAAATTAATGGCCAATTGATATTACTATGCACATCTGGAAAAGCAAGCTCTGAATACATCACGCAATCATCATGCAGTTTTCGGTTTGCTTTGATACATAACTGAACTGAAGTGCTATTCATTTAATAAGACAAGACATCATGCTTGCTTTCATAGAATTTTAGTTGTAGTCCCCTTTAATTGAGAAAATAAGACATTGTTGCAGTCCAATTTATGCAGAAGCATTCAGTGAATCATTTCAAGACGTTCTGTAAGCAAATTTGTTGGTACTTTTTCAATATCCTTGATTGCAGAATTACCTCGCTTTTTCAGTGTCCAGGTCTAAACTTTTGATTGCTATATTTTGGCTTCCCTTGAGGATACTTTGACTTGTTATAACAAGGGTGAAACCAATTAACAGAATAGTCAGGTGGGTGTGAAGGTGAATGAAGGATCCCAATAAGACGATGTTTCAGATTATGACGGGATACTTGATTCTCCTGTTTAACAGTCCAACTTGATACTGATACATCAGAGAGGGATGCCTCAGGCAAGAGAAATGTGCAAGAAGATAGAAATGCACAAGATAAAAAGTTGTGTTCTGAAAGTTCCATTTATGTGACTCTGACTGATGGGAACTTTTTATATGCTCAACCAGATTCAAGAATAGATTTTTCTACCCATACTTGACACCTATTTGAATGCCATGATGTCCAACTCCAACGTCACAGTGTGTGTGCGATTTCAGTCCACTCAGCCACAAAGAGACAATTCAGAAGTTGAAAAGGTCTGCCAATTGACCAAGAGATAATTGTTGCTGCGGGAGGCACAACCCAATCGGATCCCCTTTACTAACGGTATAGAGCTCAAACAAATATTGCATGCTCGTAGCCTTATGATTGAATATCCCTGCTAGATATCCAATGCACAACTAGATATAAATTCTTTATCAAAAAAAAAAACTAGATATAAACTGGAGCTCTCCTCTAATTTTTTATCTTGTTAATCCATGGTTGGCAATGAAGTGCAGTTTTGTTTAGAAAATTATGAAGTGCGATCTGGCATAACATTAGTCATGTGGTCATGCTTTTAATCTTTGGAGTAGTATACATATTGTGGCATGCAAGTACTGTTGTGTTTCTGAAACAGTACACTTTAGTTGCCATGTCTCACAAATTTAAAGACACTGGACAGAAGATACTCTTTCAAATCACGTTTATCAAGAAAAATGAATAAGGCTAATGTATGAATGGGGATGTTTGAAATGAGCTGTTTTTAACAGCACTAATGTGGTTTATGCACCTTGGTCCAAGCGATCACCACATACAACTGGTCCCCCGATTGCTTAGGAGGGGCAACTTCTTTCTTAATTAGTTAGTGTTTGCTATTATAATTAAGGCTGCTAGGTACCCAGTCCTGGCTGTAAACGGAAGATCAACTTTGCACACACTAAGCTGGCAAGATAACATCGGAAAATATGCAAAATATGGTATGCTGATGGAAATTTTGCAAAGCCTTTGTTTTTGGGTGGTGTCATTTTCTTTTCCTCATAATGCCTATTTACTATCTAATGTGTTCAACATGAACATGTGAGAAACAGAGTCATGTGACATTTTTTCTCGGCTATTTTCATGCCACGACATTTGAAGTTTTTCACCCAGGTTAAACCATAATAATTTAACATGTTCACTTGATTTTCATTACTCCACAATGTTAGATTTTATAGATTTTGGGGCTAATTGATGGTCTTTCCATTGTTCCATCTATAAAGTTCGTGAAGACGGTCTTCGAGATGATGGGAGAGCAGAGCAAGCCTGTGCAGAGCTGGGCTGTGGGCTGCTTGGGAAAGACAGTCGAGGGGGCAGGGCCTGGACCTAGGGTGTTGGGGATGTCAATCAGGTGAGGCTAATATTTTTGATTCACATCTGCTAGCATGTATTGGTCCGTGTCCTAGCACCAAAGATAATCTTAACCAGTTAACTGGGGCTGGTGTACCTTGATTCAGTTTGAGAAGAAATGGGTAGTCAGTTGGCTGATTAAATTCATGTTTTGTCGTGTGTACAGACGTAGTGGCAATTAACAATTAGCCAGCATTAAGAAAATTTATAGGTGATACATCAGATCTGATATACCGAGTTGGCCATGGTAAGTAGTCATAATGGGATATCGAGGATAAATTTTGATTTAGATATGCATGCATGGTGGGTTTATTTATGTGCATCGTGTCGAAATTGGGAGACTGAAAATGCTTGGAGAGAACCAAAGCACATGACGTTTCAAGGTTGTCATACATGAGCCAAGAACGATTCAGTTTCAGTTACTCTTCTATGCATGCTACTGCACGTTTAGTTGGCCTCATGAGCAATGTCATTTGGCTACCAAAATACCCGCTGATTTTTTGTTTGTTCAATTAGTAAATCGAAAACATGGATGTATATATATTTTCTTTGAATTTAGCCAAATTCATCGCTCAAATAGTGATCAAGCATGATAACACATATTTCCTGCTATGTGCTAATATTGTATTATTTGGGTCGCTAGATCCTGGGTCGAGAAGTGTATCTACGTCTCTAGCAGTTATACTAATGTGTCTCACTTAAATATTTTATGGGATGAACATGGGATGAAAAGTTTATTTTAAGGAGTTATACAAATGTGTCTCAGTTAAATATTTCATGGATATTTTTCATATCTCTTATCGGCCTTATTTTCTGGTGTTTCAGCTTTTTCCCTTCGTGCCAAAAAGCATGATGACTATTGGTCTTATCTGTCAGATTTTTCGAGGGACCAAACCACGTCCGTGAGATTATACCTCCGTATTTGGTTAGAATATTGTGAACCAATCAGGGCCGAAGCATGAATATCTATAATTTGTTTCCTCAAAATATTGTTAACATTATATGTGATATTTTTCTTATTGAACATGTGTCTTGTAGATACGTGCGTCGCACGTGCAAATTTACTAGTAACCGAAAGGACAAGGATGTCGACTAGAGGGGGGGGGGGGGGGGGGGGGGGTGAATAGCCGATTTAAAACTTTTCCGGTTTCGGTTTGATAAATGCGAAATAAAACTAGGTGTTTTAATTTAACAAGCATACAACCTAAATATACTAGGTTCACCTATGTGCATCAACAACTTATGCTAAGCAAGACAAGTAACAATGTGATAGCAAGATATAGATTTCAAGCACGAAGGCTATCACAATGTAAATTGCATAAGTAAAGAGTTCGGGTATAGAAATAACTGAGACACGCGGAGACGATGATGTATTCCCGAGTTCCTTCTTTTGAGGGGAGTACGTCTCGTTGGAGGGGTGTGAGTTTCAAACTCAATACGCCACAAATGGCCTCACCCTATTCTCCGATGAACCTCGCACAAAAGCTCGGTTCACCTTCCACTATTGATTTCCTTTTGGGCGGAAAATCGAGTCCCTTACAACAATCTTGAGGCACAACCCACAAAAGAATTGGGAGCTCCCAAGTGACCACAAAAGGTCTCAACCACCGTCTAGGGTCCAACGACCCAAGAGTAACAAGCTCACGAACTTCACTTCCACGAATCCTCGTGGAGAGAGCAAACCGGTGCAACCAAATGCAATGGCAAGAACACAAGAAGTGTTCAAGTCCTTCACTCCCAAATCCCACCAAAAGCAACTAATGCTTATGGGGGGAGAAGAGAGGAAGAACAAAGGAGGAGAAACACACAAGAACTCCAAGATCAAGATCTACTAGGTTCCCCTCACTTAGAGGAGGAATGGATTGGTGGAAATGTAGATCTAGATCTCCTCTCTCTTTTCCCTCAAAGATATGCAAGAATCATGGGAGGAATTGAGAGAGGGGCAAGCTTTCCAAGGTCAACAATGGAGGTGAGAGAGGGAGAAATTTCGTGCTTGGAAGAGCTGGTCACTTTGGGGAAGAAGGGGGCCTTTTATAGGTCCCACGAAAAAGAGCCGTTGTAGGAAAAATAACCCCGGAGACTCCGGTCTAGGGGGTGGAGACTCCGGCCCAAAAAGTCTCCGGGGCACTTCCGGCCCCCTATACCGCAAGCGCCGTCCATGGGGTCGTAAGTGCCAAAGCCAGCAGGCCGGAGAGCGGTGTGAGCGAACCCCAAAAGGCACAGATCGAAATATTCAGATTTCTGACACAGACCGGATACTCCGGTGTGTTTACACCGGAGACTCCGCCCTAGAAAACTGCAGAAACAGCCAACACGAAAACGAACATAAGTTTTGCATTCGGACTCCGTTTTCGATGTTCTTGGGCTCGTTGGAATCACCACAACGAGCACGACAAGATTATGCAGAGAAACATCATAGTCCAAAGATGGAGGATAAGACCAAATATAGAAAGGTAAAACCTCTCTAGAAAGAACGACCGGTAAAACCTCCAACATAAAAAACGCAACAAGATATTCATATGAAATCCGTTTTTGATGAACAAGAGCTTGATATGGAGAAGAACACAAGCTCTAAATTCTCACATGGATAAAAACCAAATAAAAAACCAAGGAAGATGATATGCCAAGTATGCAAAGGTTTGAGCTCTCCACAAAGATGCGATCAAGTGACTCATTCGAGAGCCCCTCTTGATAGTACGGTATCTATCCTATAACCCGGTCTCCGAACTAACAACATGAGACCGGTAAAATAGAAACCCTATCAAGATCATACCTTTGCCTTGTGCATTCCACTTGAGTTAGATGATGACGATCTTGACTCTCTCAAGTTGGAACACCTTTCTTGATCATGCTTGCTAGCACATGCTAGATGAAGACTCCTCCAAATACTCCCCCATACCCCATTATGGGAGAGTCTCGTTTAGCTCCGTCTTCATGTATCCATTGCAAGCTTCAATCAAATGATATCTTCCGAGATGGATCATATTGAACTTGCACTTCATCTTCTTATCTTGACATATAGGATGGCTTGGAGATAAACATGAATGTTCCCTCAATCTTCTTTTCCAAGCCATACTTTACCATGTAAGCTTCTAGAGTCCAACACATAAACTCCTTTCTTTTCCTATGGACAAGATCTATAAGGATATCTCAATGCAAACATTAGTCCATAAGGATTGTCATTAATTACCAAAACCACGCATGGGGGCAACATGCACTTTCAATCTCCCCCATTTTGGTAATTGATGACAATCCCTTTTACGAGGGTTTATATAATGAATTTAAGCAACCATGCAACATAAAATGCAAGGATGCAAGAGAACAAAGCCAAGTTCGCTAAACCCTCTAAATTTCTCCCCCATTGGCATCCATTGCCTAAATGGGTGAAAAATTAAGAAGGCCAATATAATAAGATCTCCCCCATAATGTGTGCATTTCTCATGATATGAGTGAAATCAAATGCACATATCCAATGACGAATAGATGGAGGGAGATCAAACTATATCGGGGATCCAAAAATTGCAAAAGAATATCAAAGAGAAAGATGCTTTGACGAAAGAAGCAAGCAATCAAAAGGATCCGAAAAGTGTTCTAAAAAAATCAAGAGGGAACTCCCCAAGGTACGTGCACAAAGTAGGATTTACATTTCAATATGCTGTGCACAACATGGAATCCTCACTCCCTCCTAGATAATTTAAACACAAACAAGAGCAAGAGCACAAAGATGACAAAAGAAGCAATGCAACTTGCAACAAACAAATTGTTGAGCAACAAGAGTACGGAGAGACAAATAAAGACTTGCTCAACTGAAAGAGATGGGTGTGATATAAAAAGGCATTTTAGGAGACTATTACAAAGATGAGCGAGCATCAACATAGTCTTTCAAAATAGGAGGCACATAATGTATATCATGTCTTTCATGTACACACACCCAAAGAACATAGCAAATAGGTCCACAAGCTTATTAAGATGCAAAAGTATACCAAGTGAAAAACAAAGCTTGTGCCTTTTAGAGACCACCAAAGAATTAAAAGCAATAAAAGGTGGTAACTAAAGAATTGGAATACCAAATAAAGATGTAACTACTCTCATGTGTAAAAGTTTCTAAGTAGACACCGATCATGAAGATATAAGTCCACAAAAAAACATGCACACACAAAATAGGTACAAAGGTAAAGAACATGATATCCAAGAGGAAGTCATAAATACACCAATAAGATCTTTGCTTAAAAGCATAGCTCAAGGCCCAATTTTATCTTAAAGGAATATAGATGAACTCCCAACACACACTCATCATAGCACCAAAAAATATCCACAAGGGAAAGAGGTTAAAGATGGGATGCTCCGAGTAAGATAACAAATTTCGCACAAGGCAAATGATTTTCAAAAACTCAACAATAATGCATATGCGAGACATAGAATAGAAAGTGCTAGATTAACATATTTGGGATTGGTGAATCATGAAAATGATTATATATATATTCCCCTTGATATTTAATCATCCCGGCTTGCCCACATTTGCAATAAAGTTGTTTTGCAAGTACCAAATGAATTGCAACAAAAGAGATCCATGCCATGAAACAACCTACACAAGGTTGAAAGGTAGAAGTGTATGCATGTGGTAGATACTTGTTACCGAGATCGCATTGTTGATGTAGAAGATAAGAATTCACTATTATCCGAGCTTGACTCCGATAAGCACATGGTGATAACACATTCCTTGTAAATGAGACAAGCTTCCAATGCATCTCAAGTGTACCTAAGACAATTTCATGTACAACATGGCACCCAAACTCATTGGGTCCAAAGTAGTTAGAGCAACTACAATACATAGGACAAACTCCACATAAATATGTGCATATTGATATGAAATTGAATTTCATGCACATCTTAGCCATTTAGGATTTGATGGAGTTTATCCTATATATTGGATCAACAAAAGTAAGAATGTCATAACATATACATATAATAAATATGCATGTGCAAGACTTTCAAGAACCAAATGAGATACAATTTGGACAAAACACCAATTAAACCAAGAAAGCACATACAAGTGTGACAAGAAAATGAATTGCCCAAATTATATCAAAGACCTAAATCAACACATGATTGAAGGTACCAATTTGAAAACATACCAAAAGAAAATAGGATCAAGGAATAAATCAAACCCTCTACACTTTTCATGACAGGCAGCTGACTTATGAAGATCCCTAGTTCACGTCATCGGCGCCAAAGTACTCCTCTTCATAATGCTCCTCGAAATCTGGCTAAGACAATAGCCAGGGACGAAACCAATATGAGTACATTGGATTGTACTCGCAAACTACCCCGCTATGAACATGCACTAGGTTTTAATTTGTTTGATAAAACTTTATTTTTGAAAGACATCTCTATATCTTTGTTGAAAAAGAAAAGAAAAGAATTTATAACTTTCTTCCAAAAATCATGTTCTTCTTCAAACTCCTTCTTGCCGACCATAGCCCGTCATGGTCATTCTTTTCAGCCACCTCATACCGACCCTTTGGTATAGGCGCACAACACATCTCCGTTTTATTTTCAAAACTCAAAACTTTGCACATAGGTCATAGGACAGTCTCCCAACTGTCCATTACCGAGGACTCGGCTATTCGAATAGTTTTACACTCTGCAGAGGTTGCACACTTTCCCCACATCATCCGGTAAACTCATCGTGTCTGCCACGTCCCGCCATACAAGGTGTATGCGAAGTTGAGTAACCGACCATAGCCTCTCCTTTGCTCATCCTAGTATAGGACCCTGCCCTTATGAACATTCCGTCGACACCCAGTCCGGTCTTCCGTCGAAGCCCTGGATGTGAGGACTCACAGTTTTTCCCGGCGGTGTATACGACATCCTTCTATCCCCCTCTTTGTAGGAGGACCCTGATACGTCTCAAACGTATCTATAATTTTTGATGTTCCATGCTTGTTTTATACCAATTGCTACATGTTTTGCATCTACTTTATATCACTTTTATACATTTTTTGGGACTAACCTATTAACAAGATGCTGAAGTGTCAGTTCCTGTTTTCTGCTGTTTTTGTATTCCAGAAAAGCTAGTCTGGAAATATTCTCGGAATTGGATGAAACTTCACGGGATCCCTATTTTATCAGAACACAACTGAAGGACCAAAGGAGCAGCAGTGGAGAGCCACCAGGGCCCCACACGCCACTAGGGCGCGGGTCCCCTCCTGGCGCGCCCTAGGGTGGTGTGGGCCCCTCGGGGGTCGTCAGCCGCCGCCCTTTCGCCTACTTATTCCCCCCGACGCGAAAACCCTAAGTACCTGAGCCAATATCCACGAAAAGTTCCAGAGACGCCGCCGCCGTCAACCCTAGCTCGGGAGGGTCCAGAACCTCTTCCCGGCACCCTGCCGGAGAGGGGAATCGTCACCGGAGGCTTCTACATCGCCATGCCTGCCTCCGGAGTGATGCGTGAGTAGTTCATCCTTGGACTACGAGTCCATAGCAGTAGCTAGATGGTTGTCTCTCCAATTTGTGCCATCATGTTTAGATCTTGTGAGCTGCCCTACATGATCAAGATCATATTATTGTAATGCTACATGTTGTGTTTGCTGGGATCCGATGAATATTGAATACTATGTCAACTTGATTATCAATCTATGCCCTATGTTATTTAAGATCTTGCATGCTTTCCGTTACTCGTAGATGCTTTGGCCAAGTAGATGCTTGTAACTCCAAGAGAGAGTATTTATGCTAGATAGTGGGTTCATGCCTCCGGTAATCTGGGAGAGTGACAGCAACTTCTAATGTTGCGGATGTGCTGTTGCCACTAGGGATAACCTAACAATGCTATGTCCACGGTCATATGTATTTGTTTACATTACGCACTTTACTTAATGCAATTATCCGTTGCTTGCAACTTAATACCAACGAGGGACTCGGATGACAACCCGGCGGTGGATTATTAGTCATAGACGCTGTTGGATGACGGTCTATGTATTATGTCGTAATGCCCAATTAAATATCATAGTAATCATCATGTCATATATATGCATTGTCATGCGCTCACTATTTGTCAATTGCCCAGCTGTAATTTGTTCACCCAACATGTTAGTTATCTTTTATGGAGAGACACCACTAGTGAACTGTGGACCCCGGTCCATTCTTTTACACTGATTAAACAACCACAAACTGCAAACTGTTCCTTTTTCATTCTCTGCAATTTAATACTCATTTTCCACACCATACGTTTAATCCTTTGTTTCAGCATGCCGGTGAGATTGACAACCTCACTGTTTCGTTGGGGCAAAGTAGTTTGATTGTGTTGTGTGCAGATTCCACGTTGGTGATCGTGTTGCGCCGTGCGAGCCACCAACAACCTTCTGAAGAGTTGCTGCTCCTACTGGTTCGATAACCTTGGTTTCTTTCTGAGGAAAACTTGCTGCTTAACTGCATCATACCTTCCTCTTGGGGTCTCCCACCGAACGTGTGATTCACGCCATCAAGCTCTTTTTCTGGCACCGTAGCCGGGGAGACAACAGTCTTCTGCAAGGGGAGTTTCACGCTTCCAATCTCTTTACTTTGTTTTTGTCTTGCTTAGTTTATTTTATTTTATCTTGTTTGCTTTCAATTATCAAAAACACAAAAAAATTAGTTACTTGCATCTAGTTTACTTTCAAGTTATTTTCTGTCCTGTTTTTAATTCTGCTAAAATGAATACTCCTGAGAACACTAAGTTGTGTGATTTCACTAGCACGAATAACAATGATTTCATATGCACACCTATTGCTCCACCTGCTGCTTCAGCAGACGTGTGATTCACGCCATCAAGCTCTTTTTCTGGCGCCGTTGCCGGGGAGACAGCAGTCTTCTGCAAGGGGAGTTTCACGCTTCCAATCTCTTTACTTTGTTTTTGTCTTGCTTAGTTTATTTTATTTTATCTTGTTTGCTTTCAATTATCAAAAACACAAAAAAATTAGTTACTTGCATCTAGTTTACTTTCAAGTTATTTTCTGTCCTGTTTTTAATTCTGCTAAAATGAGTACTCCTGAGAACACTAAGTTGTGTGATTTCACTAGCACGAACAACAATGATTTCATATGCACACCTATTGCTCCACCTGCTGCTTCAGCAGAATTTTATGAAATTAAACCTGCACTTTTAAATCTTGTTATGAAAGAGCAATTTTCTGGTGTTAGTACTGATGATGCTGCTGTTCACCTTAATAACTTTGTTGAACTTTGTGAAATGCAAAAGCTCAAGGAAGTAGATGGTGATATTATTAAACTGAAACTTTTTCCTTTCTCCTTGAGAGGACGTGCTAAAGAATGGTTGCTATCTTTGCCTAGAAATAGTATTGATTCATGGACTAAATGCAAAGATGCTTTTATTGGAAAATATTATCCTCCTGCTAAGATTATTTCTTTGAGAAGTAGCATAATGAATTTTAAGCAATTTGATAATGAACATGTTGCTCAAGCATGGGAGAGAATGAAATCATTGGTTAAAAATTGTCCCACTCATGGACTGACTACTTGGATGATCATCCAAACCTTCTATGCAGGATTAAATTTTTCTTCAAGGAATTTATTGGATTCGGCCGCTGGAGGTACCTTTATGTCCATCACTTTGGGTGCTGCAACAAAGCTTCTAGATGATATGATGATTAATTATTCTGAGTGGCACACCGAGAGAGCTCCAACAGGTAAGAAGGTAAATTCTGTTGAGGAAACCTCTTCCTTGAGTGCCAAAATTGATACTATTATGTCTATGCTTGCAAATGGTCAAACACATGTTGATCCAAATAATGTTCCTTTAGCTTCTTTGGTTGCTCAAGAAGAGCATGTTGATGTGAACTTCATTAAAAATAATAACTTCAACAACAATGCTTATAGGAATAATTTTGGTAATAGCAATTATAGGCCCTATCCTTCTAATAGTGGCAATGGTTATGGAGATTCCTATGGTAGAACAAGAATGCCTAGTGAGGAAAGGATGCTAGAAATTGAAAAGGCCACTAAAATTTTTATGCAAAAGCAATATGAGCAAAACCAACTGTTTACTAGAACTATGGATGAACAATCTGCTATGCTAAAAAATATAAGCCATCAACTTGAGAATTTAAATAGGGAATTTCTGGTTTGCAAGGTAAAATTTCTCATGCTGAAACTTGTATTTCGTCGATGTCTGAAACACAATCCTCTTTGATTAATAAGATGGCAGCTAAGCCCGAAACAATTGAGAGTAATACCTTTGCCGTAGCCAATGCTATACAAGTTAAAATTGATAACAATGTGAGGATGTTAGCTGAATTGCATGCTAGATGGGAAAGAGAGGATGAAATTGCTAGAAAGAATAATATTGCTAGAGTTTATACTATTACTACTTCTGAAAATGCTTCAAACTCAAGTGTTACAAACCTCCTACCATTAATGGCAAGATAATTGGTGTTGGTAATGTTTCCACTTCTATTGCAAAATGTCCTAAATTGCCTGATAACTCTGAAACTGTCCTTGATAAAGATGCTGAAATTTCTAGCAATAAGGAAGATAATAACTCCATTACTTTTGATGATAATGACTTTGATTTTGATGGTTGCAATATTTCTGAAGTAATTAAGTTCTTGCAAAAGCTAGCTAGAAGTCCTAATGCTAGTGCTATAAACATGGCTTTTACTAAACATATTACTAATGCTCTCATACAAGTTAGGGAAGAAAATTAAAACATGAAGCTTCTATCCCTAGGAAGTTAGAAGATGGTTGGGAGCCCATCATTAAATGAAATTGAATGACTTTGATTGCAATGCTTTGTGTGACCTTGGTGCTAGTATTTCTGTTATGCCTAAAAGATTTATGATATGCTTGATTTAGCACCTTTGGAAAATTGTTACTTGGATGTTCACCTTGCTGATTCTACATTAAAAAACCTTTGGGAAGAATTGATGATGTTCTTATCATGGTTAACAACAATTATGTCCCCGTTGATTTTATTGTCTTGGATATTGAATGCAATCCATCATGCCCTATTGTGCTGGGAAGACCTTTTCTTAGAACTGTAGGTGCTATTATTGATATGAAAGAAGGGAATATAAAATATCAATTTCCTCTCAAGAAAGGTATGGAACACTTTCCTAGGAAGAAGATTAAGCCACCTTATGATTCTATTGTTCGAACAAATTACAATGTTGATGCTTCTTCACTTGGTAATACTTGATGCATGCTTTGTGCCTAGCTAAAAGGCGTTAAAGAAAAGCGCTTATGGGAGGCAACCCATTATTTTTTTTCTGCAATTTTTCTTTTATTGAGTCAAGGAGTGTTTACTTCTGTAGCAACTCCTTTGTATCTTTATTTTCTCGCATTGTTGTGCCAAGAGTAGCCTCTAATGTTAAGATGATGCTTAATTTTGATTGCTGCGCAGAAACAGATTTTTGCTGTTCACTGTACGAAATTCCTAAAATCACCAGATTGTTAATTAAATCTGAAATTTTTGTGCGTAATCTTTATGAATGTCTGAATCTTTCATTAGTTCAAGTTTTCGATCTGAGCGTCGTAAGTGCCTCGAAAAAATTCGTCTTTGCGGACTGTTCTGTTTTAGACAGATTATGCCTTTTTATTTTGCATTCTCTCTTTTACTAGTGTTGAGTGAAATTCTTTTTTGGGTGGAAGAGCTTCACATAACATCAGTGGCTGTAGCTAATGTTTAAAGTAACAAATCATATTGCGTCTTTATAGAACATGTGATTTTTGATTATGCACTAACCCTCTAATGAGATCTACTTTGAGTTTGGTGTGACGGAAGTTTTCAAGGGTCAAGAGAGAAGGATGATATAATAGGATCAAGAAGAGTGAAGAGCTTAAGCTTGGGGAGGCTCCCATGGATCTCCCCAGCATATTTCAAGAAGACTCAAGCGTCTAAGCTTGGGGATGCCCAAGGCATCCCCTTCTTCATCGTCAAAATTATCAGGTCATCTCTAGTGAAACTATATTTTAATTCTTTCACATCATATGTGCTTTTCTTGGAGCGTCTGTGTGCTTTTATTTTCAGTATTGCACTTTTATTTTCAATAAAGCTTGACTGGACCCTAGCATTCTTGATTGGGAGAGAGACACGCTCCGCTTTTTCATGAGAATACTCCTATTCTTCACTTATATTTGTTGAGTATTCATATCTAGCGCTGTTCAGCTTTTAGCTCTTGTTTTCATGTATCTCTTGTCAGAGCTATTAGCTTTCTTTTGTAGAAAGTACTCTCTTGCTTCACTTATATTTGTTTGGAGAGTTGATTAAATAAATTGATTGGTGTTTGGTTGGTTCAGAAAATGTTGCATGTGGTAATTGGTATAAGGAAAAACTTGCTTAATCTTGTAGATCACTAATTTGGATAACTTGATGCTTGTCAATTGTTTTGAGTTAACAAGTAGATCATGATTAAATTGTGCATCACATGAGTTAAGCCTATTAGTGAAGAACTACCGTAAAGCTTGTTGAAAATTTGGTTTGCATCGGTGGTATCTCTAAGGTCTAGATATTTTCTAATAACAGGGTTTGGTTAACAAGGAAGACGGTATGAAGTCTTATAACGTTTGCAATATGTTTGTCATATAAAACTTGGTGTACGGGTTGATATTCTTGTTTGCTTACATAACCTTGCTAGCCTAAACTCTGTACTGAGAGGGAATGCTTCTCGTGCATCCAAATCCTTGAGCCAAAATCCATGCCATTTGTGTCCACCATAACTACCTATATGTGGTATTTCCTTGCCACTCCAAGTAAATTTTTCATGTGCTACCTTTAAATTATTCAAAATGTTATTATTCCCTTTTTGTGTCAATGTTTACTAGCTCATGAGGAATTAGTGTGGTTATTCTTTATTCTATTTGTCAATGGACTTTTACACCTGGACTAGTGGCATATACATCCGCTTATCCAATTTGCAAAAAGAGCTGGCAACGGGGTGCCCAGTCCCAATTAATTACAACTTTAACCAATTAATTCTCTTCACACTTTTGCCCTGATTCATCAGTAAGCAATGACAAACAGTGAAATACCTGAATGTGTGTAAACCAAAGAGAAAGAGGGATGATCTGCCTTGCTGGTAGAAATAACGTCCTTCATGGGAGCCGCTCTTAAAAGTCCGTTTGACAGGTAGAATACTGTTCTCACCCGCTACCATTCGTTGACAATTAACAAACACCTCTCAAAAATAGATACTCCTCCATGGTATGTGATTGATGGAAGGCACCCGAGGATTCGGTTAGCCATGGCTTGTGTTAGCAAGGTTGGGAGGAGTATCAAATATTTTATGCAATCTCTATATGCTTTCAAAAACCTAAAAGCTCTAGCACATGACTTAATCCCTGCTTCCCTCTGCGAAGGGCCTTTCTTTTACTTTTATGTTGAGTCAGTTTTCCTATTCTTTCTGTCTTCCACAAGCAAACACTAGTGTCAACTTTGTTACAACATGCGTTATATGCAACGTATTGGACTTGTTATACTACTTTGTGTTGATGATATCCATGAGATAAATATGTTGAAAGTTGAAGCAAATGCTGAAACTTAATTCTTCCTTTGTGTTGATTGAATACCTTTTATTAGAGACTATTGCTTTTTGAGTTAATGATAACCCACAAGTATAGGGGATCGCGTGTAGCCTTTTCGATAAGTAAGAGTGTCGAACCCAACGAGGAGCTAAAGGTAGGATAAGTATTCTCTCAAGTTCTATCAACCACTGATACAACTCTACGCACACTAAACGTTTACTTTATCTAGGAAATAATACTAGACTACAATACGGGTATGAGAGATAGCTTTGCGAGATAATAAATACAAGAAATTAAATGTTAGTGCTGCAGCAATAAAGTACACTAAGTAACCATATACTAACAGTACCACGAGTGTGAAAAAGTGGTGGTAATTGTGGTGGCTTTGTCCAAGATTAATTAGTGAAGGTACTTGGTTCATTGTCCTCGATGCAGTTTTCTATGTGGGAGAGGCTAAATATACATGCACTCCACTACTTGGGATTACAAGTACTATATGATTGGATTGTTAGCAAGCATCCGCAAATACTAACAATGCATTAAGGTTTCCCCAACCATAGTCTTAAGTTCATTGTCCTCTTACTCCCATACGTGCAACTAATCGGTTCGCGTTCTCAGGTTTCTGTCACTCCGACAGAACTTCCCCCGCTTCGTTTACAAATATTACCAACCCTACGGTGTTTGATCCATGCGCGCACAAATATAATGGACACCAAAGGACAGTACCATATCAACATACAACTCTAATGAACCATAGACATTCAACAAAGCAATCAAAAGACAAATAAACTACACAAGCATGACGTAGATCATATGATAAATATTATAGCATCAAACACCATGTTTACATAGGACGGTACAGAGGTTTATGGGAGGATGAACCACTGAATACAAGGAGGAGATGGTGATGGAGATGGCGCTGAAGACGGCGGAGAGGGCAGCGAGGAGCGCAGGGCGGCGGCGACGGCGCCGGCGGCGCGGGGAACTCCTTCCCCGCCGCTGGCATCATGGGGGAGCGCCGCCCCTTAGCCTCCCTCCTTCATGGCTTCTTGGGAGCCCTCCCCCATGGAGATGGGATCCATGGGGGAGGCAAAAACGTGGCTTTTGGTGGCTGAAATTCGTGGGTGGAGGAGTCCTCCACGAGTTAGGTTTCCTCCCTTTATATATCTTCTCGGATTTCCGTCACCCTTTTAGGGTTCCACCAAAACAGGACTACAGGCCGCGTCCGAACTCCGATTGGGCTGATCTCGGGCTTAAAATCTTCGTATGGAAAATTGTGACAACTTTCGTAAGAGCCAGGTCTCCATTTGACGTCATCTTCGAGGGTCAAACTGACAATCTTCGTAAAAAGTTCTCAGACAGATTTCAGGAAAGTCCCAATTCGACTCCAACAAGGTTTCCTCTTTGTATTCTTGATAATTTCTACACATCAAATAGTAAAACAAGAACATTGTGCACTTTTGCAACTATTAGTAGGTTAGTCCAAATAAATAATAAACTTAATATAAAAACAAGTGCTAAAAGCATAAAAATGGCATGAAACAATCAAAAATTATAGATACGTTTTGGACGTATCAGTTAACACTTATGCAAAACTGTTTGATGCTTGTCTTGAAAGTACTATTCATGAAAACGTTTAGCTTGTGTGATTCATTGTTTACTCATTATCTATTTGGTAGCAAATTATAGACCATTGACTTGGATCACTTCATTCATTTACATGTGCCTTGCAATATTATATGATCAAGATTATGATGGTAGCATGTCACCTCAAAAATTATTTTGTTTTTATCGTTTACCTACTCGAGGACGAGCAGGAAATAAGCTTGGGGATGCTGATACGTCTCAAACGTATCTATAATTTTTGATGTTCCATGCTTGTTTTATACCAATTGCTACATGTTTTGCATCTACTTTATATCACTTTTATACATTTTTTAGGACTAACCTATTAACAAGATGCCGAAGTGCCAGTTCCTGTTTTCTGCTATTTTTGTATTCCAGAAATGCTAGTCTGGAAATATTCTCGGAATTGGACGAAACTTCTGGAAATGCTATTTTTCCATACCAAAGGAGCAGCAGTGGAGAGCCACCAGGGCCCCACACGCCACTAGGGCGCGGGTCCCCCCTGGCGCGCCCTAGGGTGGTTGGGGCCCCTCGGGGGTCGTCAGCCGCCGCCCTTTCGCCTACTTATTCCCCCCGACGCGAAAACCCTAAGTACCTGAGCCAATATCCACGAAAAGTTACAGAGACGCCGCCGCCGTCAACCCTAGCTCGGGAGGGTCCAGAACCTCTTCCCGGCACCCTGCCGGAGAGGGAATCGTCACCGGAGGCTTCTACATCGCCATGCCTGTCTCCGGAGTGATGCGTGAGTAGTTCATCCTTGGACTACGGGTCCATAGCAGTAGCTAGATGGTTGTCTCTCCAATTTGTGCCATCATGTTTAGATCTTGTGAGCTGCCCTACATGATCAAGATCATATTATTGTAATGCTACATGTTGTGTTTGCTGGGATCCGATGAATATTGAATACTATGTCAAGTTGATTATCAATCTATGCCCTATGTTATTTAAGATCTTGCATGCTTTCCGTTACTCGTAGATGCTTTGGCCAAGTAGATGCTTGTAACTCCAAGAGAGAGTATTTATGCTAGATAGTGGGTTCATGCCTCCGGTAATCTGGGAGAGTGACAGCAACTTCTAAGGTTGCGGATGTGCTGTTGCCACTAGGGATAACCTAACAATGCTATGTCCACGGTCATATGTATTTGTTTACATTACGCACTTTACTTAATGCAATTATCCGTTGCTTGCAACGTAATACCAACGGGGACTCGGATGACAACCCGGCGGTGGATTATTAGTCATAGACGCTGTTGGATGACGGTCTATGTATTATGTCGTAATGCCCAATTAAATATCATAGTAATCATCATGTCATATATATGCATTGTCATGCGCTCACTATTTGTCAATTGTCCAGCTGTAATTTGTTCACCCAACATGTTAGTTATCTTTTATGGAGAGACACCACTAGTGAACTGTGGACCCCGGTCCATTCTTTTACACTGATTAAACCACCACAAACTGCAAACTGTTCCTTTTTCATTCTCTGCAATTTAATACTCATTTTCCACACCATACGTTTAATCCTTTGTTTTCAGCAAGCCGGTGAGATTGACAACCTCACTGTTTCGTTGGGGCAAAGTAGTTTGATTGTGTTGTGTGCAGATTCCACGTTGGTGATCGTGTTGCGCCGTGCGAGCCACCAACAACCTTCTGAAGAGTTGCTGCTCCTACTGGTTCGATAACCTTGGTTTCTTTCTGAGGGAAAACTTGCTGCTGAACTGCATCATACCTTCCTCTTGGGGTCTCCCAACGAACGTGTGATTCATGCCGTCAGGCCCGGGTCAGGGGGGGTCACCAAACCAGCCCCTCATGAAATGGAGTATCTTTGCTGTTGAGGTATCCCATACTAAAAAGAGCAAACTATATGACTAAGCCCCGTCCCATATGGGGGTAACATGGTCGCACAGGGTATGGTTGGTCGACATAAGTACTAGGACACAATGTGCTTTTTAGTTAAACTCTCCATACTCCAACATCAGCTCCGATAGCAATAACTTGGGTCAACATGATTCCACCCAAGGACTTTTCATAAGAGATTTTTGAAATAAACAGGAGTTTTTTTTCCCAACCTAGAGTTTGATAAAAGAAACCATCCAATATCTCTACATAGGGTGTCAAAATAATATATGTATATTTTGTAAACGGGTTTTCAAAATCAGGGTTTTAGTGGCAACACCACATAAAACATTTATGCATTTTTTAATAAAACAAGTAGATCAAAATAATCGTATATCAGTGCATGATCAGAGAAGTAGCTTGCCTTGTGATGCATGTAAAATGCATACATGAACTTTGCACTTTATTCACTCATATTCCAATCATATTTGCATCATATAAGGGTTATATCAATGTTTTATCATGATTTTAGAAACATCTTAATGATTTCCTATTTTTATGGAATTAACCCTGCACAGGCAGAAAACCCTAGTTTTGTATTTTAATGTTTCAGGGACCCAGACGTCGTCCAAATCACCTGCAAATTTAGGGGCGTCATTTTTTGGAAGGAAGAAGACCTGTGGCGAAGGAAGCAAGCAAACGGAGGCCTGAGGCCCAAAAGGGGGTGGCCCACGCGGCCACAGTACCTGGCCGCGTGGGGCCCACTCTTTTGGCCCTCGAGGCTCCGTTGCCGTTGATCTTTGCTCCACCGACTCCGTCTTGACCTAAAAACGCCTATAAAAAGGTCCCCCGACGTTTTCTGGAAGGAGGCGGCGGAGAAACAGAAAACCACGAAACAGAGAGTCAGAAGGCTGCCGCCGGAGAAGATCGGAGGGGGAAACGCCGCCGGAATCACCTCCGGAGGGCTCCACCCCCCTCCGGCGTGTTCATCATCAACATCTACAGCAAGATCATCTCCATCTCCCCACTGTAAACTCTTGGCAAACATGATGTATGATGCAATATACTTTTCCCTTGATCTATTGTGTCTCTCCATCTATGTTTGAGAAGTGATTTGTTCATGGCAATAGTGAAATAGTTCGTTGTTTGGTTGCATACAAGTTTTGTTATCTTTTATGATTGTCTTGATGTACAATATATGAGTGCACGCATATGTTGGGGAATGCATGTAAGGTGATCACCGGTAAGGTAATGGAGTGAGGGTGACTTGGGAGGACATGTAAACCTGAGACCGAATCATGAAGTTACTTTATTGGGGATATATATAGGGGACCTTAGAACTTAAGGCTATGGTGGGACTTCTATGTCTTAATAACTCTTGTGCAGTCATTTACTTGGCCATAAGAACCATCATAAGGGGTTTAGTTCATTTACTTGGCTACACCTATTTATGGCTCCTTCCTAGAAGAAACAATTAAGACTGAAACATGTGCTTCACTAATTGTGACAACCACACGAATGAAATAACAATTGCTAGAACATTTGCTCCCTTGAGATATTTGCTACTTGAGATCTTTGCTACTTGCTACTTTGAGAAACTTGCTTGAGAAAACTGCTGAGAGAAACTTGCTCTAAGAAACTTGCTACTAGATAAACCCATTCCACGTCACTTGCTTCCATTAGTTAGATCCTTTCATATTTATTGCTTTGCATAAAAGGCCATATAAGAGGATTATAGGGCTTTAGAGAATAGATAGTTTACCTTCAGCTCCTCGTGGGTTCGACACTCAAATACTTATCGAATAGTACTACAGTGATTCCTTGCTCTTGGGGATTATCACCTTGCTCAGCAAAGTTCCCTTGGTCCTGCTCTTCTTGTTCAACGTATCCTCCTCGCAAACTCCGGCGACGTTCTCGTCTAATCGTCGTTAACAAGCAAAAACACACAATCACACCACCATTCGACCAAGCATCACAAAAATACAAACTAAAATTCTACAAATAGCTACTGTCATATAGAAGACAAAGCAATTGGACTTGGTTCATTTGGAGTTACCAAAATTCATAGATAATTGTTTTAGTACAGAAGTTAGCTATACAAGTTTTAGCTACTGTTTATTCTCTGTTGCTCACAAAAATGTGTCCTTTTAGTTGTAACTAGTACTGATTAATTTTGATCTAAAAAAATTGGCCCTAAGTCATTTGGATACAGCATTATTTAACTATAATTCTTATAGTGCAGAAAAGGGTTGTGACACTAAATTAGAGGCCAACTAATTTCTGTTGGTCCAATAATTCTACAAAAATTAGGGAAGCTTGGTTTGTACAGTACTAAGCTAACAAAATTGGTTTCATATCATTTGCACTTCTAGAGTATCAGAAACAAACAAGTTTATGATTTTAACTTTCTGTGCTAATTTAAATACTACTCAGTTATTATTGATCTAGACAATAAGAGACCAGTGTGGTTCGATAAACAATTTCATAAGCTTTCCAGAGAATTTTGATTCATCAATTTTGGGCTTATAAATCTCGAGTTATTGAATTTCAAACATAGTTCCAGATCTGAATATTTAAATAAAAGAAAAGTCGGGATTTCTTTCCCGCGCCGGAAAAGTTTAAAACCCTGACGGGTGGGGCCTACCCGTCAGTGGCTCAGCGGCTGCGAAACGGTAAGTCACCGTTGGATTAAATCCAACGGCCGTGCGAGTGGCGTGCCGGCGGCGACCAAAAACGGGCGGCGCCGCCGTGGCCGTGAACGGAGGTGACGCAGGGGTGCTCACCTAGGGCTTCTGCGGTGGCGAAAGGGATGGAGGCGGGTGCGGAGGCTCGGGGAAGCTTGCTGGGGGAGTGGCGCGTGTCGAGGAAGTCCAGAGCGTCGGCGGCGAGCTCCACGGCTTCCACGGACACGAGACGTCGACGACGAACTCCTGGCGGCGTCCCTGTGCAAGAATCGGAGGCGTGTGAGTGCGGTGTGCGGCAGAGCCTCGGCAGGGAGAGGGAGGGAGTGAAAAGAGAGAGAAGAGGGCAGCGTGGCCGCGTGGCCGTCGTCGACCTCGGCTGTGGCCGAGCGTGGCGTTGCTCGACCACGGCAGGGCACGGCAGCGGCAGCTCCGCCCTCCTGGCAGTGCAGAGAGCGGTGAAGAGCAAGGGGGGAGATACAGTGGTGGTGTGAGGCGAGTGTGCAGCCTCGGGTGGGGGTTTTATACCCGAGGTCCGGTGCATGGTGGTCGTGGTGCACGGGGCGACAGAGGGCAGTAGGGCACGCCATTGGCGGGCTGGGCGGTGCCGGACCGTTGGGTGCGCTG
Organism: Poa pratensis; assembly: GCA_947311845.1. Taxonomy (NCBI): domain Eukaryota; kingdom Viridiplantae; phylum Streptophyta; class Magnoliopsida; order Poales; family Poaceae; genus Poa; species Poa pratensis. The sequence goes on along the minus strand of CAMZMU010000086.1, from coordinate 32,160,953 downwards.
GGCTGGGTCGCATGGAGAGGTTTTGGGCACGGGAGCATGCCGTGGCGAGCTTGGGGTGGTGCAGGCGCGGTGCGCACGCGAGGTGTTTGTCCGCGTGCTGACGGCAGCGTGGGGCAGGGGCGATGACGCACGGCTGTCTGCGGGGTCACAGCGAGGTCGGGGAGTGGTCAGGTCGAGTGGTGCGTGCTAGGGTGCAGAGGTGGTCGGAGACGGCGTCGGCGTCCACGCGCACGGCGTCCGTGGGTTGGGCGAGCGAGATATCGCGGCAGGGGGCAAATCCTCGCGCGTGGCCGTCGCCCAACGGGAGAGGGGAGCAGGGGCAGTGGGTGGCGCGGCATCGGCCAGTCCCGCACTCTTCTTCCTTCTTTTTGCAGGGCGCGGAGCTCGGAGGGGAGAGAGAGGGATGAGACCAGCGGGATACAGCCAAAAGGGCTTGGCCACTCGAGTGCTTTGGGGTATGGCTGGTGAGGGAGAGAGAGAGGGTTCGAGTTCGACTGAAATTCAACTGAATTTCCTCAGCTTTTGAATTGGATTTGAGAAGGTTAGGTTTCTGCTCACCAGGTGTTCGACAGAATGCCTGGTCGAACTTTTAAATTTGAATTTGATGAATTTTGTTTGTAACTTGATTTAAAAAGATGTAAGAAGGTTTGTGGATTTATTTCTTGAATTTTGGAGTAAGTGTAAATTAGGGTTCTTAATAAATCCAAGAATTAAAGAAAGAATAAGATTTTAATAATCTTCAAGAATAGATGTTTTGGAAAATATGATTTTGAGAGAGAAGTGATAAGAATAAGAGGTGAGAGTTCATATTATCTCCCTCCTGGATTTTTATAAAAGAAAAGACTAGTTTAACTATTTTGAGTAATTTAGGCCACATGAGAAAGTAGTGTCATTGTTTCCAATTTATTTTTGAGTTCAATGTTTTAATTTATTCAAGCAAGCAACAATATCAACAAGGAAACAATCAACACAAGACATAAAACAAAAGTTTTTGTTGGTTCCAAATTTTGACTCCTTAACTGAGGTTTTACCTGTACAAAATATTGGGATGTGACATATTCCCTCCCAGGTAGTAAGAATAACTTTATTGAAGATCGAACGTGTAGTTGAAGTTTTTTATTTTTAAAACTTACTTTCGCCAATATTCTGTGCAGTGGTAAAGGATCATTCAGTCAATAAAGAATGGAGTGAGCATATATTACCTCTGATTTGCTGATCCACACATGGAATTTTGTCTAAAGGCATGGGAACAAGTTAGGAGAATAAGCACTTTACCAGTTGGACCAAAATTCCCATCCAATTGACACTCCTTTAGAAATTATAATTTTCATAATAACCTTTAAGTACAAATCTCAACCTTATAGAAATTCATGCATATTCGTGATGTGAGTCAGGAATAATTGAATGTGAGGTTTTTGCTGCATCGGGTTCCATTGCAATAGTACCAGTACATCATGGTCCATGGCTACTTTGGCTAGTACAACCAATCGGAGAAATTGCCATTTTTGTAGGAGCATGAGAAATTTCATCGATGAGTGAATATTCAGGCATTAATAATGCCATTCATTTATTGTGAATAGGGAAAATAATTCTAATTATCAGAAAAATAAAAATAAAGGGAGAGAGTGAGAAGGGAGAAAGTCATCTCAAAAAAATAAAAAGAAGGGAGAAAGTGTCCCAGGGAACAACGAACAGATGCTTCCCTACTCGGCGTAAAAAGGTTACCCTCCTGTATGTAGCCATCCAAAATCAAATCTTTGAGGCTGCCAGCCAGATAGATATATCTCTGTCACACCGTGGAGCAAGACCCAGCGGCGATTCATCGCATCTCGCTTCCGTCCTCCGCTGGCCGTGTCGCCCCTCTAGAGGAAATCAACCAGAGAGGGAGGGAGGTGGAGAGAGAACAAGAGTTCTTCCCAGTGGATAGCACGCAGGAGTACAGGGCCTGGCTGCGACGACTGGTGAATTTTCTTTCCTTCTTGCTTCGGCGCGGCGGGCGGCCGCGGCGGCGGGGCCATGGCCAAGCCGCTGAAGGTCTACCAAGTCTGGAAAGGCAACAACGTACGTGAGATTAGATTACTCCATCACCGTCTCCTTCACTCTTCCCCTATTCTTTGTTGGATTCAGAGAATTTCCGTGCCTGTCTTGGTTCTGGATCGATTTGATGGTGGCCGTTGCCAGAGTCTCGTGTCTGCTGCAGTGCTGCTACTCTTCTTGATTTGTTGGCCTAACATCTTTTGGAGACATGTTGTTTTTAACCTGGTAAGGAAGAAGAGGGGCACAGTGGGAATGAGATAAGGCCGTATCTTTACCTGGTTAGCTGGTTAGTTGATTGATTTGCGTATGATTTGTATATTAAACTGCACTGCTGACGAGACAGATGACTAAACTATTGTAGGTCGATTTGGAGCTTGGTTGCCTCTCCCCAGTAAGATAATCCAACTGGGAGGTCCAAGTTCTTGTCTTTGTGCAGGCCTTGTTAGTGCTAATCCACCCAAGGCTCAGGTTGCTTAGAAAACTATGCACTAGGCTTGCAAACATTGCATTGCAACTACTTACTACTCCATTACTTTCTTGTGAAGGCGTGCTTTTAACTTTTTTATTCGGATGATTCGTCAGTTTCGTCAGCCTATTTCGTTCACAGTTCAGGCTACTCTTATGGTATTTTCTGGCCATCAGGGTGATGTGAACTGATTAGTTCAAGGGTTTAAAGAAAGGAGTTGGGGAGGGGTTGGATGAAGGAAACTACATTGACATTTTCACTTTGCTTCATTCTTGTTTTCCCGGGGTTCACTCTGTTCATTCCGTGGTATTTTGTATCAGCAGCTGTCAAATGTTTCAATGATTTTTCTCATTTTCTTCAGATAATCTGGTGTGGTGGAAGGTTGATCTTTGGACCAGATGCCAAGGCCACTCTACTATCTTTCGCGCTGATCGCGATCCCTGTTGTTGTCTTTTGCGTCTTTGTGGCCAAACATCTCATACACATATTTCCTGCATATAATGCAGGGTATGCAATTCTGGTTGTTACTGTAGTCCTGACAGTTCATGTGAGTAAGCATTCTTTGCCTATCTACTAAAGAAATGTGCTAAAGTTCTTGTACAGGAGGATAGGATTTGTGTTCACATAGATCATACGTTTGTTGTAGAAATATCCTGAATGGTGACATATTTTCTGAGAGCTTCAGCATAAAAATAGTTTGAAAGATACATCATAATTGCGTAACTAGTCTGAGTTAATCAAACATACATGTCACTACGTTCCTCAAGCTGTAGTTTGGCGAGGTGTTTTAGTAGTTAAGTTTGGCACCATTATGAGCATAAACCAATGGTTAACTTCGGTTCATACTTGCATTTTAAAATTTCTGATGTGAATATTGTTGAGAATATGCCAATAACTTGGCTTCACTCATCACGGTAACCTCATATGATACTATTAGCTTAGTGGAACGTTGTGTAGACCAGGCTTGGTGTAGATGATAATCATTTGAAATTTGATTGTAAGTGTTATATGTTAAACTACAATTTCTCTCACCAGCCAATAAAACTCTTTACTTAACTCTACTCGTCAAAGAATTGCGTGTTCCTTTGATCTTCCTTTATTATCAACTATCCACATTTTCACTTAAACATGTTTCATGCATGGTTCTATATTTATGTCTTGACTTGGAAAATATTTCTATTTTATGTTACCGTTCTTCATGAGTTATGTTCTGTCTCAAGAGTTGAAGTTCTTTTGTGAATTTTACTGCATGCTACTCTCTAAACAATCACCAAGTCATAGTATGCTCTCTCTGCAAAATCTGATTGTTAGGTACTTTTACTGCTCTTCTTGACCTCATCTCAAGATCCAGGTATTGTACCACGGAATTCACATCCACCGGTGGAGGAGTTTTCTCATGATGCTTCAGCTCCTCATACTCTTCAGTTCCCGCGGATAAAAGAGATTATGGTCAATGGTTTTCCCGTGAGAGTAAAATATTGTGAAACTTGCATGTTATATCGGCCTCCTCGCTGCTCCCACTGTTCCAAATGTGATAACTGTGTGGAGCGATTCGATCACCACTGCCCTTGGGTTGGTCAATGTATTGGACAGGTTCGTTATGCTTATAGTTATCCTTCTTAAAAGAATCAAGCTATGAGTTATTTGACCTTTTACAGGCTCACAGCTACTTATCAAAACAATATAAGCTTACCTGCATTTATGTTCACTTTTACAGCGCAATTACCGCTACTTCTTCTGGTTTGTTGCTTCAGCAGCAGTCCTGTGTTTCTATGTGTTTGCAATGTGTGCATTGTACATCAGTCTTCTCATGAATAAGGGTCATCTTTCAGTGGTGGAGGCAATTAAAGCATCTCCAGCTTCAGTGGCAGTCATGGCATACTGTTTCATTTGTTTCTGGTTCGTTGGTGGTCTCACCGGATTTCACTCGTACCTCATTGCAACAAATAAGGTTAGTTCCCCTAAACCTATGAAGTCAATATTAAGGCATAGCAGCTAATATCTAGAGTTCTAGACTACCTTCAGACACAATGTAGAAGGTTTGTATGTTCACCAGTCAGTTATCTACTCACATAAGCTTGTTGTGGCTAATTTGAAATGTTCATAGCAAATCTCATTGGATGCTTTTTATGCTATGTTGTATGCTACTTCCTTCTTAAAATCATTTACAACTTTATTTAACTTGATTAAATCTCCACTTCTTTTTCCTGAAGACAACATATGAGAATCTGAAGTACAAGTACAGCAACCAACCCAACGCGTTTGACCTTGGTTGCATGCACAATTGTTTTGAGGTCCTCTGCACGAAAAGGAAGCCTTCTAGGATCAACCTGAGATCCATTGTTCAGGAGGAACATGTGGCATCCCTCCCACGGATGAGCCGTTCCAGCGTACCGGAAGATGAGACACCCCACCGTCCACGAGCCAAAGTGGAGGATGATCTTGAGATGGGCCTCGACATCCTGAAAACCTCACGGCGTCGGTCAGATGAACTAAGTGATGAAGAGTTGGGAGCTGAAAGCAATGGTGCGAGATATCACACTACTGGGTGCACACCTGATTCAGACAACGAAATCCCTGTTATCAGAACCATGACTGAGAGCTCCAGTGAAGCTAGGGATGTGGACATCTATTCAGCTGGCAATGCTGCACGCCCCTCATCTCCTGAGCAGAAATAGCGCGCGCCAATGAAGTTTGTTGACTGTATATGAGTGCCGTTGCAATGAGAAATTATTTCCACAAACCCAATACATCAGGTGAGGGCCACAGATGCTGAAATTTGGATGAATTTGGCGTATGCTTCGGTTGCCTTCTCTTTGTAGGATTTGGGGAAGTGATTAATTGGTCATGCGGTTGTTTTTCTAAACATCCCTGATTATGCATTTTATGAAGGTTTTAAAAATTCTAGGAATTGTTTGCAAGATTCCAGGAGAGTGTAAGATAGTTGATCGTTAACTGTACATAATTTGCAGAGCTGTAGACCATTGAACAACTGTGTATTGTTTTTCCCTTTCTAAATGCTTCTTCAGGAACAGATAAGCAGTACCGGGTTCAAAGCTACATACAAACAGTAGCTGCTTTCGTAAAACCACATGACTGCTGGGCTAGGTGTTTCATAAAACAGGGCCAATCTGATGATCTCAGGAAGAACATTTGCTAGATTAAACATCAACTCCGTCAATTTTAATCCCTCTGACTGTTGTCGCAGCGGGATTTTGGATGAATTCACATGTCAATACATCACTAATTAATCATCTCCGTGTCATTGGCCAGGAAATAAAAATGCACACATCATTTAAGGATGTCTATATTTTTGGTGTTACAATGTATAAACAAGTTTGGAGGCACGGAAAATGTAACAAAGACCAGACCTTCAGATTTCGACACAAACAACTAAATCAACAACAAAAATGCAAAAAGAAATAATGATGCACTCATCACACACACAAATACACTTTTAAAACTGATCTATTCACAAGCCAGCTTGGTGTCGAAACTGGTCAAACAGATGGCGAATGCCTGGAATGCCGATAGTGGGTACTGGTAATCCATGGTGAACATGTCCTTTGTAACCTTACCAAACTGCAGAATCACCTTCTCATGGTCGGATGTCGATGATGAGGAACTCGAAGGCTGGTTTTGCTGCTGCTGGGGTGGCTGTGAAGAATCGGAGGACACAACAGCTGGCTGTGGTGCGGCTGTCAATTGGAAGTTCTTCACTGAGGCCACCGTTACCCGACCTCGGAAGTTGAGGCACCAACACTGGAGCTGCTCATGCCATCTTGGCACTTTGTTGCAGAGAACTAAAGGTGTCTCCTTAGCCTCACCATCCTCATCTTGCCGCACCCCTCCACTTACTTCTGAGAAGCGAGAGCTGCTGAAGTCCGTGATAGAGAACCTGGAGGAGGCGTTTGTGCTGCGAAAGGACTCCTCAAATGGGCCAGGGAGGAGTTGCTTGGGTTGGCCAGGCACCACACCTTCCGGCTCCAGTGAAGATGCTGGGATGGAATGCATCGTGCACTGCATACGCCTCGGCCCCCTTGTGCCGAGCACATTTAGCTCATAGTTCACCTGGGCAACTGGGTAGCTTCCAGTGGGTACTTTTGGTGAAACCCTCCTAGGAGAGATGCGACGGCTGGCACGCTGGCATGCGGCAAGGTTCCCAGCATTGTACGGTGGCTGAGTGTCGTAAACGATGAATTTTGTGCCAAGAAAATTTGACCTGTTGGTACACAATGTCAGATCCAAATGCACCTACCTATGCAAACTTCAAATCCACAGGTTTATATAGTAAAATCTAAAAATGATGAAAGAAGGTACTTCACCTCATTTTTCCAACATAGCCGCTACTTGATCGCGAGATATTTTTAGAGTCCACAGAAATTACATATTCGGTATATGTTGTCCGTCGATTCCTCTTAGCTGCTAGCAGGAACTTTCCGTTCTCACTTAGCACAGCTACATGATACAAATCACATAATTAGCACATCACACAGCAGCAATGCTTACTAGGAAGTTACTAAACCACGGTAAATGTATCCAAATTATACCCAGGAATTGTTCAGTTACTGAGATTAATAAGAGAAGCAGGATATGCTTACCAGGGCTAAGACACAAGTAGAGATGATAGGTTAGTGTTGATTTGTCCCTTTTTATAAAGCACTGGATTAATCCATCTCGAGGTCCTGGCTGTAGAGAAAAAAACAATGTCAGATAGGTGCAAGCTTTACTAAGTAGACATATCTTAACGCAGAAGCCATTTTTCAATTGCCTGGGTGAAAATTTGCTACAGATTACTTGTTAAGCATAAAAACTGCTACTGTGTTGATTTCTTAAGATTTGGGTGACAAATTGTTTCTCAGTTCCAACTTTTTAGACCCTAACATGAGAAGAAAATGCACATCAGGAAAAATTAAACTCAGTTGCACCGTTACCTGTTTAAGAGACACTGGAAAAGTGAGTTTCCCGCAGAACTCTGGGCTCTGCACTATATCTTGACAGATCTCTCTCCATGATCTGCAGACAGCTGCACAAGCTACAACATCTTTGCGGGACGGCCAAGTGCTCTCGCCTTCCTCCAATCTTTTCATTACATCGCGGAGTAATTCAGGCGGAAGACCAACCCAGCCATTTTGATCAACTATTGCAGGTCCGTTGTGCAGCTCAGTCACAGATCCAACAGACTTCCCTCTGTGATGGCCAGAAAGACCAGGGAGGCCGGAAATTCTAACCTCAAAACCCCGCCTTGATAAGCTTCCGAAGCTCTCTCTAACATCACGGACTATGCTGCGGAAAGACATATCTTCCTAAAATTGCACGGCAACCAGAACTTCACCAATTTCCAGTGATCAGGATATTTACAGCACTGCATATACACAAGATAGGAACATCAGTAACCGCTGATCTCTTGCAAAAAGAGAAACACTGCTCTCTGAATTTCTTTTGTTTGATTGGCAAATCCAAAGATCACCACACAAACACCGTGAGCAAAAAATAAAACTAAGTAGCCACCAAATAGGAAGATTAGCGTGTAGTGTAAACTAAGCATCCACCAAGGAAAGCAAGTAGCGTATACAAGCGAATCCCGGACGAACCAAACAATGTGAGATTGAGTCAATACCATTCTGGAGAATAGTATTCCCGTTTGAATAGTCTCGAGTCAGTGGGCTACCGGTTCTAGTCTCGCACTGAATACATGATAGATGATGGCAAATTGGCAACACAGACGGCCAACTCTGATGGCGACTTTCGGGCGGAAAAAAAAGGCTCTGTGATGGCGAAAGGATGACACTAGACGCCGTTTTACTTAAAAACCTAATCATGTCATGCGCCAGGGCACCAAAATTTTGACCCACTGTTTTTCAGAGGATCAAAGTTTGAACTTTTCTATCCCTCCTTTATGACCCTGCAGTGCGCTGCGTATCTGGTAGCTACTGTGGGCAGGTACAAAGATGTACAGGAACTTTGGAGAAATTCCACTTTCATATTGTGAAATGGAAGGGCAGAAGGAAATTTACTGTCCATTTTTCCTCTATGCGAAAACAAACAAAGAACGGGATATAATTAGGCCAGATATAAGTATAAGTTTGCTGCAAAAGGTTGAGTAATGGGACGCAAAATAGAAGCGAGATGGTAGGGAAGAAGAAGAAATGAAGAAGGAGCGGCGATCTTTCTTACCCGCCCCAAATCGAGCTCCTCGACTATGACCCAAACTTGAAAGAGATTCCAGAGATCCAAGCTTTTGCGCCCAAGTCCAGCGATTTTTTCCCCCGCAAAGCTAAAGAAGGACAGATGAGCAAAAGCTCTCAGCTTTCCGCAGATGCAGCTCTGAATCTGACCCTGCGACCTTCTGCTCCAAATCTTGTTTTGTTAAGGTGCGCGGCCTCTGAGGCAAAGGTAAAAGCTGGAACCGCACAGGAGAAAGCAAGAGCCGGCCGGCCGGCGTTTCGATCGATCTGCACCTGCGGCTGTGGCGAGGCCAGAGGCCGTGCAGGACAGAGGAGGCGTTGTTTGTGAGGAATTTATGGGATTTGAGATGGAGAAATGGGAGTTTGGTTTGGAGGCGGAGGGGAGAAGACCGAAGGCGAAGTGGACAGGGAGAAGGCGAAGTGGACAGGGAGGAGCAAATTGTTTTCTTGGAAGGTTTTGTTTCACATGGCACTCATCAACCAGAAGCACCTTGGACGTAGCATCGTCGTCGTGTCCCTGTTTGTGCACATTTGCTGACCGCTGGTTCACTCAGATGGAATGGAACTTACAATACTCCAATTCAGTGGATTTGCTGGAAAATATCCTCTAGACAGTATCAATTCAGCTGAGAAGGGCAACTCGGCAGTATTCTCTGCATACTTCCACGCTCGATGTGCTCATATAAGACTAGAGCAGTACTACGATTGATCTGTGGCCATCTGCACCGGTGAATACTACGTACTAGATGAGCCACGTCTGACTTTCTCGATCGCCATCTGGCAACAGTATCTGTCTTCGTACTTGGCTACTCCATTCAACGATCAATTTTATTTTGGGCGTTGGTTTCGTGCACTTCAGTTTGACTTTGGGGCGGCCGTAACATGCATATCGTCCATATGATTTTGTTTTTGCGGAGGCCATGACGTTTTGTCAATGATAATAATGTTCTTTATTTCTATTCGTAATCACGATGCATATGGAGCAGAAGCATGTGAAGCGGGTACTAGCTGCTCGTGTCCAAAGTAAAAAAAAGTAGCGTGCTAAAAAAATATCGGCAGTCTCTTCCGGATGCTATACACGCTATAACACGGTATATTTTCAAATAGAGTTTTCAAAAAATATCAGATAGCTTAAAAAATAAACAATTTCAACAAGAATAAATAACATAAGTCCAAAAATTGTTAGAACAACAACATACAAATATTGTTCTCAAATTGTTTAGAAGTCTAACATCAACATCCCATCCCACGGGGCAACATCATAGTATAAATTACTTATTCAGAATCATTAGCATTAGCGATGTCATCTTCCGATTCAGAAGAGGAATCAGCAGATTGTAGTTCATCGCCACGGACAAATTGGAAGCAACCTTTTCTTATTCTTAAGATGAAAAACTTGGTCATTTGAGCCGATAGGCCGAAAAAAATAGCGCGCTAACGCTGTGACGTTTTAGCCCGATATGGCGTGCACCATAGCGAGTAAGAATAGTAAATTTAGCATGGACTCTCCAGATATGTTATATCGTGCTATTAGCGTCGCAATAGCGTGCTATTTTTTCATGCTCCTGTCCCACATAAAACACGTTTTGGCAACTGCTTTAGCTTGCCTAAAGGCATTATATTATGGGACGGAGGGTATATCTTGACGTTTATGTTGTGGTAACAGTTGCTTGTAGTAGAAACACAAAAAATTCTCCTATTGCTCCAGTGCTGGAGCACCCAACCCTGAACCTTCGTGCTCCTCGACTCCCCAACACCTGGGGTTGTGTGTGGTCCTCCCCTCCTGTCGGTGTAGCTCCGCCATAGGTGCCATGGCTGCAAGGTTGCATCCAGGTATAGATAAGGTTTGGTAGGTGACGAGGTATCTCAAGCTGGTTGGTCCTGATGTATATGATGTGGGATGGAGGACTCGTGGGCTGGATCCGACTGAAAACCTTACTCTCGGCCATTCGCCAGAGCGGGTGATGATGGCGTCTTATGTGTCGTCTCCTTCCTGAAGGCATCGCCAAGGTGAAACTCCCACCTTTTTCGGCTACCTCTAGGAAACCCCAGATTCGTGGATCAGATCATTCCGGCGCTCCCACATCATCCCTCTTGGGGCATCATCATTGAAGTTGTGCATCGGCCGAAGGGACAAGTGGACGGCAAGCTGAGGATTCACCCCGTGTATGAGGACTCAGGTGTGGAAGATCCCACCAGAGAATCGGACAAGCCCCTCGAGGTGAGTGTGCACAGTCGAGTCGCTAAATAGGTCGAAAGAGCATCCGGCTTAAGCACTGCATGCCCTTTCGCCCTTTCATCCTTCCCAGGCCACGTGTTGAGGTTTAAAAGCTTGATCTACCTTCTCGCTTGATGTTGTCCAATATACTTATAATTTCATCTTCCATGGAGATAGAAAAACTTAAATCGTTTACTTCAGATCTCCTTCAATAATGGGCCAGAATCTAAGTCTGTGAAGAAGGAGGAGGAAATTAGTCGAGAGAAAGATATCCACCGCTCAATCCAACAAGCTAAGGGTTTCGAACCGAATCACTAGTGAACGGATTGAAGAGATCGACTAGAGGGGGAATGAATAGGCGACTGCAAATTTTGATCTTTCTTAAAATTGGATAACGAGAATATAGGGTCTCTACAACTATAGGTGAGAGCAACCTATATGCAAGATACAACTAGATAACAAGCTAGTGAAAAATTAAGTAAGATGAGAAATAACCACGCAATGGAAACAAGGATGTATACCAAATTTCACACCTTCGCGGGCGCTAATCTCCGTTTGGAGGTGCGGGGAAAATTTCCCGAGCGCTACAAATGGCATCATCTTATTCTCCTCGAGCCTTCCTACAACAAGAAGTGACTCAGTCGGCACCATTTAAGGTATTCACCAAATCTTTACAGACTTTTCAGAGCTTTCCACAACTTAATTAGAAGCTCCTGAACTTGTCCGAGGCCCTCTCCATAATGGATTGGCTTTGTGGAAATCTCCTTCTATCTATGGTTACCAAACACGCAAGAGTAATAACATCCACAAAGGAAAACAAGGTGAAATCAAATTTTCTTTGTTGAAAGTGTTGATTTTGATCCCCTCTATCCTTTCCTAAAATATCAACAAGATCTAAACATTAGGGAGGAGATCTTGAAGGTTTGAAGTCTTGCAACAATGGAGGAGAGAGAATGGAGTCGCCACCTTCCTCTTCGAGAAGAAGGTGGCTTTATATAGCAAACCCTTAAAATACAACCGTTATATAGAATTTTTGCGAGGATCAGAGGTTGGGGGAAGTAAGTTCCGGGCAACCTCCAGACATTTCAGAGAGTTGTGCATCCCGGTGTTAAACGCGTGCAACCTTCTGGATACCCCAAAGGTTGCACTGAAGGGCTAGAAGTTTCCTGCCTCGGAAGGTTCAGGATTATATTCTCGGCTACCTATGGGCTCTCGAGGGAGTTTGCGCAGCCGGTGTTAACCATACGCAACCTTTTGGATACCTGGAGTCTAGCATAAGAAGTTCCATAGCCCAAAAGTTCCGGGACTGCAGACCTAGCAATCACTTTAAAATTAAAGGGAGAGGTCTCTCTCTCATAGGAGGGTAATGTGGGCGCAAATGTACTTTTGTGTGCGTGATGTAATTCCACCCATACCTTTCGAATCAGACCCGCTCTTAATAGCACGGTTTTCCTAGTGACTCAATAAAGATAAAAACACTGAGATGGCGTATAATTTCACATTTTCCTTGAGGGTCAACAAATTGTGATATCTTCCGGATGTGCGTAGGCACTGTCACAGAGCTCAAACATAGGGTTATTATTTACACCAAAACGACTTAGGGGAAAAAATTCTCTTTCAATCTCCGAGGTGTTTGATCACAACATAATGATTTGGTAACAGAGATATTATGATAAGAACATAAGAGTATTCTATAGAACATAGCGAAGTTCGCCTAGATTTGTGCACTGTCTTAGAATTTGCATTTGTAGACGAAGTGCACAAAAATAGGATCAACACTCGACCCTCCCCTTATATTTTATAGAACACTAAACATGTACAGGTGAGCATTAGTTTTAAAATAAAACATGGCACTTGCAACAAACATATGATTGATCAAGAGATAAAGCAACAACATAATACTAGGCTCACCCGAAACGAAGTTTCTGTCTCTGACATGGAAAAACATTTGATAAGACCAAACAAAGATAAGCATTAAGCATCAACATAGTCTTACCATTGTTCAGGAATTCGTTAACTGGTAACGGCTCGCTCGGCCACTGAATAGCGAATAATCGGCCTATTCGCCAGTTAATCGGCCGATTAATCGGGTAATCGGCATTTATCGGCTATTCAGTAACCCACTGAATAGCGATTACTCGGCCAGTTAATCGGTGATTCGGCCGAATTTTACCTTTGTGCCTTAACCATAATGCATAGCATGTATTACCAACATACACAAGCTAAGAAGTTCACAAACTTGTAGCAACCAGGTTCACAATCTCAAATAAAATACAAATAAGAAAACAAATCTTTGTGCCTTAACCCATCAAATCAAATCAAGACAACCTAGCTAATAGAACTCTTGGTCCCCTTTGACATTTTTTAGTTATTTACTAAAATGTGATAGATGGCTTAATAACCACTCTAAAGTTTTCAACAGTTAAATTTTGAGCCTATCTAATTGCCTGCTTGTCTGATCATCTCTTTATCTTCTTATGACCTTTATGTGCTTAAATGATCATCTCCTTATTTCCTTATTACCTTATCTTCCTATCTGCTAATCTCTTTGTCTACTTATCTCCCAATTTCCTTAGCATATTATGTCCTAATTTATTTTCTTCAAAATCCTGCTACATTCTAGAGGCTAGGGAGGTGCCAATATTATCCATCCTATAGATCATGTCCTACAAAATATTGCACATGATGATGACAAAACAGAAAGAATCAGAGACCTAAACTAGAAGAATTAGTCAAAAGTTTTTTTTTTTGACAAACCGACATAATTTGCACGAGCAAAGTGAACAAACCAAATAAATTGGTGAAGAAGAAGATACAGATATTCCTTCAATTATACAAGTATGCATTCTAACTAGCTAATATTCTCTTTTTCCATTGCTTTGTTGCCTCAATGTGGTAATAGTTTCCATTATTTACAATTTGCAAAATATAATTCGACAAAATCCGAACCTATAAGGGATCCAACAAGGCAAGCTGACATGATGGTATATGAGATGGCCAGGATGTTGTATTTCTCGTCTCTCTATTTTTTTTTCGGAATCCCTTACATTCCATTGTAGTTATTGAATTTTGTATCAATTGAACATCATTTTTACTAGAATTTTAGGATATTTTCTATCATTAAGACCAAATTTTAACTGATTTTCCATCATTTTAGGATATTTTTCTCTTATTTTTTATCATTTGTACTAAAATTTATCTGAATTTATTCATATTTTTTATCATTTTAAAAGGATTGTAGGATATTTTGTCTTATTTTTTAATCTTTCTTTCTTTTTTGATCTGATTTTTATCTTATTTTTTCATCATTCTTACTGAATTTTATCCTATTATTCTCTTAGTTTCATCATTCATTTTTCTAGATTCTGTCACGAGAGAGCTGATGCCAAAACAGGCCGCAGGGTCCATTGCCAGAGGAGTGTTCCTTTGTGGCAGCTGCAAGAGGCTCAATTCAAGCAGCAAGGGTGACAACTGAAATGTCCAGAGGAAGCTTAAGGGAAGTGGCAGTGAAGTGAGAAACACAAGTTCAGTCAGAGGAGACAATCAAAGGCTCAAGAATCTAGTGCCAAAGCTAGAGGAAAATGAAAGAAAAGATAAGCTGAAGCAAGCTCATCTACAAATACGCCAGTTTCCGCTAGAGGTAGAGCAACAAGAAGTTCATACAACCAAGGAAGAAGATTAGCTCCACCAAATGATGGAAAAAGCTCCCACCTTACACAGAATTCCAAACTTGTGATCAATTCCCCGCAACGAATTTCCAAAAATGTTTGCAACACTACTTGACGGGGACAAGTTAGAATCTATTTGGATGACTGGCAATATAGAATGTGCGAATTTACAAGTTTGCTAAATTATCCTTCGCTAGAATTACCCCTTTGCGAAGATACCACACGGAGATTATAATCTTTAGTGGTACCTTTGTGGTTGTACATGGAGATTCTCAAGGGCACATACTTATCCAGTATGAAAATAACCAAGTAAACTCCGATTATCAATGCATTCCTCCATCTAATCAAAACTGGTACTCCGTATATCAATGCATAACATGTTCAAATGTGCTCAGTGATTTGACGGGATGAATGTATCATTGCGGCATTGCCTACGTATCTCGATATTGATAAAACAAGTGCGTCTATTTGATAAATATATTGAACCACACATGTACAATTTCTGAATGTAAAATCATGCATACAATGTACTGTCAAATGTAGATGTGCAATATCTAAAATTCCGAGTATTATGACCATTCCCTGTAGAATGCAGTGACCTGCAGGCCTGGCACAGCAGAATGAGTTGGCTGGTGTGAGTCCTGCAAAATCCTTCTTAAAACAAAATAGATGTTCTCCACCTGCAATTGAACATCAGAAAATGTTCTCAGTTTTTTTGTTATACCTTTCAGCATATGAAGTGGTGTGTGTTCTTTTCTAGGTCCAATAAACACTAAACTCATCGAGCAAACAGAGCAAAGTTCCGGACATGCTGGAAACATTCTAGAATTGACTCCACATCAATTCTAGATGGAACATCCTTATGCATTCTTGTTCCAAGAAGCAAGCATCTAATGTGCACCACTACAGTATCATTTGTTTTTTCGAAATTGACGGGGGGGGGGGGGGGGGGGGGGTGTAAATCCCCACCTCTTATTTCATTCATCGAAAAGTAGCCTAGCGGGTCATGTTCTTACAAACAGGTGGAGAATTACATGGGGATACAAGGGAAGGGAAGACAAGAAAAAAGACAACTAGACAGGGAAACAGTAAGAGCCACCATGAGAAGCACAAGAGGTGAGGGGTGCAGTCGAGGGATCACAATGTCAAGACTCAGTAATCAGCCAAGCGCACCGCACCGACGTGCGATTCGAACCTCACGGCACAACTCAGGAGCACCACCATCATCATCGGCAAGTGTCAAGCCTAGCACCTAGCACTAACCTAGACAGAGAGCTCCGCTACGGAAGGACGAGACGATTAGCAGGTTGGGGAGGCATCAATTGCGTCGTCATTAATCAAAGGTGAGCCGAGACGCCACCAAGAGCCCGAAGCTCGCCACACCGCAATGGCCGCCATGGGAGGGTCTTGGGCAAGCACATCCAAGTGACCGAGACCACGCGAAGACCTGCCGAAAAGGGAAACATACAACCATCGGCCCCAAGCTGGCCGCACCAACACCACCAAAACGCAACACCGCCAGCACACGCAGCAACAAAAGCCATACATAAAGGTCTCCAAGATGACGCCTCCAAGGGGGTTGTGTTGTCGAGGGCACAACACTGTCATCCGATCCGGCAAGCCGGGTCCAAGGTTTTCACCTGGAGAGCACCAGAGTATTGTAGGTGCTGGAGCTCCACAGCGGCACCTCCTGCGAGGAAACGGCGTCAAAGACACCGCTGCCGCCGGCAACGACAAGGTCGATGCGGGGTTCTCACCTGGAGTTTGAGCACATCCCTACAAAAGAGGCAGTTGATCACCACAGCAACCGACGCAGCCAACCACACCTCACGGAGACCACGCACGGTCAATCATCAACACAAGCGCCATATTTTCCAAAGCCCCCGGACGCAGCGCCTGCCACCGTGCCCCGCCGAGCACCATGTCGGCAGAGGCAGAGGAGCGCCGCCCGAGGTCCAGAACCACCATGGTTCCGGGCGCAACCCTACAGCAGGCGGCGACGCGCCCCATGCGCACCACCGCGCGGCTGCCGTGGGACGGAACCGAGCGCACACAAAGTCGACGAAGAAGGAGCGCCCGGCCCACCCAGATCCCAGATCGGGCCCGTACTTCGGGCCGAGACTGCAGAGCACCACCACAACGCCCGCCACCACTCGCCCGACCCCGCCGCCGCACGACACGCCAGGCCACTGGCCGAGCCCGCAGGAGCTCGCCGAGAGGAGGACGTGGGGGCGCCGGCAAAACACCGGTCCAGCTGAGCCCCGCCGCCAGGGAACCACGAGGAATCGCCCCGCCGCCGTCGGCCGCACGAGCTTCCCGCCAGCGGCGTGGGCAGCGAGGTGGGGGACGGCCGGGCTAGGCTTTTGGGCGGGTCGCCCCCATGTCGCCCTGGGCGAGAGCGACGCCGGGGGGGGGGGGGTGTTTAATTGACTGTACTGAACTTTCCACTACAGTATCATAGAGACATATCCCATGATCACTACGGAATATATAGCTCTTCGTACATTGACGCCGACTCTGTTCCGGTCTTAAGATCCAGCCAGCCTGCAGGAATAAAGGTCGGCGTTGGTTTCCGAGTCCGACTGGAGCTGCGTGGGAACGACGGGGTTTCCTCGACAAATAAATACGAAGGCAAACGGCGAATAGAGCAGAAAGCAGGAGACTCCCCTCTTGTGTTTCCACTTATACGCCCTTCTGCCCTAGCTCTGTTCCAGTTCGTCTCCAGTTCTTCATCGGCATGGCGATGATCGGAGCGGGCGCCACGGCGACGGAGCGCCGGCGCCGTGCCTTCGACATGCTGGACTCCGTCTACCCCGGCGGCGGCTATGCCCTGCGGTGGTGCAATCAGGCGCAGGAGATGTACAAGGCCAACGGCGACATGAAGGACGCGCGGCTACTCCTGCGCAGCGCCCTCAGATGCGAGCGGGTCACCGACTACGCCTCCGTCTACAGAACGTGGATCGCCAAGGAACTCCACGAGGGCAACGTCGCCGCCGCCCGGGCCTCTTCCTGGAGTGGGGGCACCCGCACCGCCTGTACGCGGACGCGGACGAGGAGGAAAGCGGCGTTGACTTCTGGTGCATGTTCATCAACTTCGAGGTCAAGAACAGGGACGCTGAGTTCTCGCGAGCCGTCGCCAAGGCGGCCGTGGTGGCCTGCCCCAGCGATCCCACGATCTACGCCAAGAACCTCAAGGTGGAGCTGCTCTTCGGGCACGGGCACCGCTCGTCCCACGACGTGCTCGCCCGCCATCTGGACAACTTCGCCATGGACGTCGACTGCAAGACGTACCTGCTGCACTACCAGGTGGGAGCGTGCCACGACCACGACGACTCCAAGGCCAAGCAGCTCGGCGGTGGCTTCTTCTTGGACAAGATGTGCCGCGGCGTCAGGCGGCTCGTGCAGCCACATGGGTACCAGCCGCTTCATGCAGCATCAACGACGACATGCCTCTCCGTGTAGATCATTGATTCATACCTCGGCTCTGTAATTTTCAAGTCTCCAAATTTTGTATAGATACACATTTGTAAACAGTGGTGCAATTTTACGTCAATGGTGATCACTTAATTAGCATCTCGATGCTAAATCCCGTTGTCTTGTCTCCTTGCTTAAAGTTTGCCAGCGCTCGTCCCTCGGTTGATGCCTTTCTTTTTTCTTGGTTAGTGTTTGACTTGCAAGTTCAAGTTCGGAAAGATTTTTCCTACCCACGGTTCAATTAGCACTGAATCTTCTTTTCATGAGCGCTCATTGTGCTGAAGTCCTATACGTAGATAGGATTAGTGTATTTACTTACTAAACTTTTATTGTTATGCATCAATACCAAATAACCAGACTGCAAAATTAGCTAGCAAAAGTGAACCGACAAAGCCGCAAGGCCGGGCAAGGATAAGAGAGTTGAAATAGATCGCAGCCAGACTTTGCCAAAGCTAAGTTTGACAGTTTGGTAGTATATTTTGGTCTTGACACACTTTGAATTGAAGCGAACTGTACAATATGAACAACCAGCATAACTATCAGACGATATAAAAAAAAACCTTTTACTGATCATTTTATTCCAGGCAAAACAGAGCTTTAGTAATAAGTCATTGTTCAACTGTTCTTCGTCGGGCACACTTCATTTCAGAGAGATGCTCTGCAGAACATCAATCTCCAGGATTTGCAATCATCCAGGAAGGAGAAAATATGTTGCAATTCATTTTTGCAACTTAAGTACAGTTACAGTCCTAAAATTCAACATAATGGTGTATTTACATGCCAGCATAACTTTTTTTTCTAGATCTAGGAAAACATGCTGCAGATCAACTAGCAAACCCTGCACCAGAGTCCTTGAGCTGCCTTGAATGTCTTATGGCTCTTCAGGGGTTTGACATTCTTTGTCTCCGTTCAAGCATCTTCAATGTATTTCCATCTATAAGTTTTCCTGGTCTGTACTGTCAAGTGTCTGCAATCGTGCTTGGTAGAGAGAAAAAAACATTTCTCTGTAGTTCTTCACAGTATTCAATTTGATTATGTTTGTCTTCTGCGTCAGAACTTTCTTCTTCACTTCACAAGTCACTACGCCGAGCCCAGTACTTTCTTAGTTTGGAAGTAAAACATGTATATTGGAGTGAGATATGTCGCAAATAAAAATGGTCTTGCAATTACCAAATCTCATTATACATGCTCAGCAGACAATGCTTCCGAAGAATCTGAGCCAAGAAGCCTTTCTGCTTCATCATTAGCCTCAGCTTGTATACGCCATTGCTAAAATGGTTTCAGAAGCACATGTTAGTTCTTTTTGAACAACGTTATACTCAATATTAATTTTGGGAAGAAAGTATTCTCACCTCTTCAAGACTATCAATTTCCATTAATTGTTGTATTTGTTCTGATATTCTTTCCTGAAACCATAACACTGATTATTAGCTACCTGCCGGGAATAAATAAGAACACAAAAGCAATGGTACTTTAGGTACGTATTGTATGAATTGATAGGAAGGATAAACAACTTACTGCACCAGTAGCTGCTTCAGCAACGAGAACATCAGAGTCCATCTCAACTTCAATTTCAATCATAGAACATAACTGCAATAGCATATTTAACATTTTATTTCTGCTAGATAAATTTGAAATGTATGCAGATTTATATTCGTAGTTTCTTGTATTACTTTTGCGTAACTTTCCATCAGCTCAATCTTTGACAACAGCGTACTTTCCAAGCTTTTTCGTACCTTCTTCAGTCTACCACGTCGAGCACTGAAATTAGTTTGTACAGCTCTTAATTATCATAGTAAAATACTGTTATAAAACAGGAAAATATTCTAATAAAAGAGTGTTTTTAATTAAGTAAATTAAACTAGTATGGTAGAAGAACATGTTAGAACAATGACACTTTTGTAAATATTACCGATATGATGGTTCGCCTACTGCTAATATCTTGTTCTCCAACTGACACATTCTTGCAAGCATCCACACCTTCGATGAAATAACTCTGAACACTATGCTTTCCATAGTTTATGTTTAGCAGAAACTTTACTGGTTACAGAGATTAAAGAGACAAACCTCTTTTTCAGTAAGCTGTTTCAGATCCTGAAGACGACTCTGAAGCATGTCATACTGAGACAAGAGTTTCTGTCGTACAGAGACTATGTCTACCGCCTTTTGTGGAAGCTGGATAAACACAAGGCTTAAAAAGCACGCAGAACAGATAAAACACTTCATAGTTTCTAACTTGAGACTATAAGTCACTATGTTCATGTTAATCGCCAAAAGAGACTTCCACGTTGATAGTGCGGTTGAGATTTTTGGATAAATGTTTGAAAATTAGTGGAACAAGACTTAGAATGGGCATTGTCCAACAGTAATGCTTGGAGCCAATAAGTAATGGCAAGATTGGGTAGAGCCAATACAACAACAAATCAAGATGGAACAGGCTAATATTAATAAGTAACATATTTATTGCTGATACATGAGTCTAGCGCTTTACCTACCTGCTCACAGCGTTTGCACTTCGTTTCATTTCCTTAATGAAAAAACTCCCAAGATGTTTTTGCTACATGGAATCAAATATACCTTTCGAGTCTCTGGCAGGATCACTTGATTCAGAGTTGTTCCCACAGCAGCTGATGCAATGGCAGTTGCTGCAATTAGTCTAGGGAGACTTGGATCAATGAATGCAGAAACAGCATCTCCAGAAGCAAGCAAAGCAAGAGCACCGACAAATAGATACGGAGTAAGAACAAATGTTCCCACATTCTTCGATGGCGCCCTTAGCAACTTTGAGACCTGTCCACTGACGTGGTTAGTGAGGCTCATGGGTTCTCCTGGACTAAACCCTTTTGAGCGTGCCGCAATCTTGATGGGACCCATTTCACGATAAACATTAGCTGGGGCAGCCAAGGAAATGGTCACTCTTTCTCCTCCTTGAGCAGGCAGTTCCACAGTCTTGGTAGCAAATCTATGCGTACGGGCTGTTCCTGAGGGTGTGCGGATCTACAAAACAAATGACATATAAACATATGAGTAATCAAAGGAAGCTCTACTATGCATAAAGATAATAGACAAAGTAAGTTTTACTATGCATTTTCGAAAAGAAAAGCTACCACAATAGAGTGAACAGCAACTGGAAGATCATCTTTCATCACATTTAAAAATTGCAAGGCCTTCTTGAAAGCTGAAATGTCCATGCTGCGTTCGGCAGGAGGAGATCCTTAGAAAAGTAGTATTAGAAGCAACATCATGTATGGTACAAATGGAAAAAATGAAACGAGGCACTAAAACTTGTATTGTGAGGTAACAGTTAATTAACGCAATTGCTGAATACAGAGTACACAAAGGATGAATCATTATTGGAAGGCCCGAAAGTGATCCCCTGTTATAGAGTTACACTTAGGAACAAAGTGTTGTTAACTTGTTATCGAACATTTAATTTCAGGGTCTGAAAATTTTGGCATCCTGGAAAGCGGACATTTGTGGGAACAATTGTAATATCCGGCAAAGAAATTCCTAGAGTAATATAGAGTCACCCATCGTACCACTACCATCCTCAAAACAAAAAATGTATCAGTTAGACCATGAATGGATCAAACTGATTAACCTAACATTTTCAATTACTCATTATGATATGATATCAATCCTAATTAACATATCAGGTATCACAAAAAAAATCAACATATCAGGTATTTATGAAGTTCTAACAGAAGTTAGACCTAGCCTTCCCAGCTAGCGAAAACGACACCTGTTTTATTAGAATGTTGCTGTCAAAGGTACTTATTAGTTACTACTAGAAAACAGTGATCATTAATCATAGCTAAATGTACAAAAAAAGTATAATAATCAACAGAAAATCCAAGAGATATTTCTAAGAATAAAACACCTCCCACACTCACTAACCTCACTTCTTCAGACTCGATGCTTGTTATGTCTCCAGAAAATAGTTCATATTGGTATCGGCACTTTGAACATGAAACCACCTGAAGAGCATCAAAATAAAAATACTATAACGAAATTTGCATTTAAAGCATCCAAATAAAAATAAGGAAGGTTTTTTTGTTCATGTTGTCATCTCTCAACGTGCTACATATGAAAGCAGGAACATATTTTTTACCTCTATTTCACAATGATCATCCCTACAAAACTGAGTTTTATCCGCGTCGGGATATTGAACTCTATACTAAGCTATCCATTGTCACTAGACCTGTTGTGGACAATAGTTCATATATGTGTCTCTGATTTGCAGGTTGCCTCCAAATGAGACTCATGGAAGGAGTTGGATAGGGAATAGTTCATGAAGGGACGACTTAAATTAGGAAAGATGAGTTAGAGATAGGATTAGGAAAGTTTAATTCGGAACAGTAAGGGCGAGGAAATTTTAATTCTTTTGGTGTTCATATATGTGTCTCTGATTTGCAGGTTGCCTCCAAATGAGACTCGTGGAAGGAGTTGGCAAGGGAATAGTTCATGAAGGGACGACTTGAATTAGGAAAGATGAGCTGGAGATAGGATTAGGAAAGTTTAATTAGGAACAGTAAGGACGAGGAAATTATAATTCTTTTGGTGTCAAGTCAGGAGGTATCATATAAAAGTCTGTCATGTAATTAATCGAATCAAGCAAAAACAATAAATCTAATCTTTCCCTAGTTATTCTCTCTTCTCAACCTATGTCTACACAATCCCTCGCAGCCACGACGTCTCCGCATGGTAGTTATCCCGTTGTGGATTTACAACCACAACAAAACCCAACCGAGGGACAGAATTACAAAACATGACTGACCTATAAGAGTTGCAATTTGCATGTGGATGTACAAGCATTTATATTCCCAGGAAGTCTTGTTTTTGTGTCCCTACCTAATTCTGGATACCACATGTTGGTTCATGTTGCTGATGATATATAACAGCTACCAGTCGCCATTTTTTCCATCTTATTCTTCGAAGTCACCTATAAATCTTTTACATCTTATGCCGTATCCAGCTCTGGATATTTGTTCAAAAGATCACGCCGTGCCAGCTAATGAGTAGATTTCAGTAAGTCAACGAGATGTAAAGCAAGATAGTTTACTGCATCAAACCTGAGTTCCATGCTGAGGCTGCGCAACAGCAATTGCCACCATGCAGGTTGGACAGCAAACAGTTATCCCAAATGGGACCTGCAGTAAGTAAAATGTATGATTGTAACACACTTAAGTCTACACAAGTTTAATTTGTATAAACGATATTTCCATGCACAAAGGTATCCAGTTAATATAGGATATTCCAATTCCTAAAGTAAGATGCACCAGAATTATCAAAATTCTAAGATGTTCAGCACTACTGGAATTGTTGTGGCAATGCGCAATCTTGTGATATTAATATTGCAAAAGTGTTCGAAATTAGAGACTCCATGAAACAAGAAAAATAATAAATAAAATGCAGTATAGTAAATTTTTTCTAAGATGTTTAGAACTACTGGAATTTTCCACCCGTTGATACTCGAATAAAACATATTCAGGAAATAAACTCATGTGACATGCATATTTTGAAATATTGGCTTCCTAACAAAGATACAATTGGCACAGTATTATCTAAGGTGTACCTTAAAAGTTAAAAAAAACTAAGGTGTACCTTAAGTTGCAAACCACGAGACGGCCACATCTAAGAGTACCTGATCTTGAACATTTCAAGCTTGATCCCATGTATTTTTTTATTTAGAGTTTGCTAACTAGCTTCTTTGCCTTGATCCCGTGTATTTTGGATATTTCAGATAGTAGCCAAATTTGTTGTGCTAGGTATTTATCAGTTAAAGTTGGAACAAAATGTTTCTGAAACTGCGACATCATGGGTCAGAGATCAAAAAAAATCGCACCTCCTCTGCAGGAGATACTCCAGCACGGGACACGTAACCGACGATCCTGATAGCATCAGAAACACGCAGGGCCGCTGCCAACCGCTGGACTAGCAACGCGTAGGTGCGCACGTCCGGCCTCGCCCAGCTCCAGCTCCCAACTGCAGCTCAGTGTTGGACACGACACCAGACTCAGCACTCGAGCAACAGTTGGATAGATTTCATCAAATCGCAGAAGAGCCAGGTGGTCGGACTCACCTCGCGCCAAGCCGGAGCGCATCGCCTCGAAGACCGAGAGCGCGAGGTCTAGGTTTCCCCGGTCGAGCGCCGCCGCGACTATCGCGTTGCAGTCGGACGCGTCCAGGGACGATTTCGAGCCGGAACCCAGCGACTCCGCGACAATGTCTAGCGCCTGGTCCGCGTCCGCCGCGGCAGAGACCCTCCTGAGGAGGTCTGCTTCGAGCGATGTGTTGCGCAGTGATTCTGACGGGCCGGACTCATCGCCGGCGGCCGCGGAGCTGGCCCTCAGCAAGGAGGGGCAGCGGGAGGCGGGAGGGAGGAAGAAGGAGAGGCCGGTGTTGGAGGTTGTGGTGGTGGTGCACGCGAGTGCCGGAGAACTGAGGGGACGTAGGGGATGGTGGAGTGCGGGTGAGAGGAGGGCGAGCGCCATGGCCGCGTGCGTCGTCTCAGAGGAAGACCGTCGTCCGAGCACGTGTCATCCCGTTTTGCTCTGGATGAGGAGCGACTGGTGGAAAATGGGGAACGGCGTTCGGCTGGAGCAGAGCTGGCCCGGGCACGGCAAGGCCCGGCCCGGCACGTGGTAGCCCTTGTATTAGGCGGGCCGTGTCGTCCCAGGTCTCACCTCAAGACCCAAGCACGGCACGTTTAATAAACGGGCTAGCCTGTTTAACGTTTCTTGACTGTTTAGGGCTGTTTCTGGCTTATTTTGACATATTGGGCCTATACAAACTAATAATGCTAAACGGGCGAAATCGCTAGAAAAATGGTCCCTTTGCGAAGAGAAACCTAGCGGACCATCTCGTGCTGACAAGTGTCGCCTTCTCCTTCGTGCGGTACCAACAGTTGCATGCATGTTCGCCAAGTGTCACAACCAGATTGAAAGTGGGAGCAGGAGAGAAAAGGGACACCGGAGGTGGGAAGACAGTTTTTGCCTTTTATTTTGTCAAACCGAAACTTCAAAACGAAATATCTTGAGAACCGTTTATCCAAATTACGAACCATTTTCACTTTTGAGCTCCTCGCGTTGAGATCTTCAAAACTAGATCACATGTTGATAGGTTTCGACGAACCTTTTTTTTGTACTTCCGGTTATGTAGTTGTACAACCTGTGTGTATAGTTGTACAACCTGTGTCTGTACAAACTGTGTCTGCGTAATTGTACAACATGTGCTTGTATAGTTGTACAACCTGTGTCTGTACAACATATATTTCTAGTTGTACAATCTGTGTCTCTACAAACTGTGTCTGCATAGTTGTACAAGGCCTGTATAGTTGTACAACCTGTGTCTATACAACCTGCTTGTATAAGCTGTGTTTGTTTAGTGTACAACTTGTGTCTGTACAATCTGTGTTTGTCTAGTTGTACAACATGTGTGTTATGTAGTTTTACAATATGTGTCTGTTTAGTTGTACAACCTGTGTCTTTTTAGTTGTACAACTTGTGTCTCTTTAGTTGTACAACATGTGTCTGTATACTTTGTATTTCATGTTCTGTATTATGTTTTCTTTTTAGTTGTACAACCTGTGTGTCTGTGTACTTTGTACTTCATGTTCTGTACTATATTTTCTATGTGGTTGTACTATCTGTGCCTGTATAGTTTGTACATAAAAAATATTCTTATACTTGCGGAAAGTACAACAAGATGCGGACACGGATGTTACGATGTACAACAGGACGCGGGAGCACGGATGTACAACGTGGGATGGACGTACACGCGTGAGGGCACAGATGTACGTGGGGCTAGACGTACGTGATCCATGCACCTGCCTCGATGTACGCGGGGAGCTTCTTATTCGATCCGGGGCTTCAGGCATCACGCGCGCGCCGGCCGATCGGGCGTACGCGCGGGTGTACGCGCGCTGGGATTCGGTTAGTCTGTTTGCTGATCGATCGGAGGCAAAAAACAAATTTGAATTTGCCACTTCGGTAGAACCACCACGTGGCACGCTCGTGAGACAGGAGTGCCCTTTGCGAAGGGTTACCTTTTCCTAGTGATACCCCTAAACGGGTCGTGCCATGCCAGTCCGTGTGCCTAGCCTCTTGGCCCAGGCACGGCCCCCGGCGTGTCGCGGGGCAGGCATGACCCGTAATTGTTACGTGTCGGGCTAAGCCCCTGACGGGCCAAGCACCCGTGCTAACGGGCTCATCTGGCCATCTCTGGGCTGGAGTGCTCTTTTTTTTTTGCAATGGGCTAGAGCATTGCTGCTACTTCCCACGAGGAAATTGACCAAACCATTGGTCCCTATTTTGCACAAAATACCAAATTTAGGAGTTTGTTGTGCAAAACACCATATATGGGTAACCAGTTGCATGTAAGTCTAATCTGGCATTACGTTAACATGATTTTCGATAGGTGGGTCCCGCTTATAAGTGACCACGTGGCAAAAACAACCGCTCACGTCAATAAGCTAGTCAAGACCAAATAATTATTTTTATTGGCCGATTCAAAACTTTGACACAAAATTCAAATTTTCAAAAAATACAAAAACTCATTTGGAAAGATAGTTTGGTAGATACTAAATGTTTATTCCAATCAAATTTTCCTTCAAAGTCCAACATTTTCAAAATAGAAGACCATAAATTTATCCAGATACGAGGAAATCTCAACTTATTTGACAAGAGTTTTGGAAGATATTTATAGTTTTAGTTGGGCAGCTATTGTGGCCAATTATCCTTGCCACACGTTTATTGACAAGCATGACACACTTGTGGGGAAATCATGTCAACGTACACAAACACTAGATTAGACCTACCTGCAACTGGTTACCCCAATGGATGGTGTTTTGCGCCACAAACGAGTAGAGTAGGTGTTTTGTGCAATACCAGCTTTATTGTTTTGCCCCGTTGTGCTCTCGTGCTTGTTGTACAACATCCTGAGGCCGCTTCGATGCAGTTCCTGAATGATTGGCCTGGACGGACACCAGACACCGCCCTCTGTCGTACACACTGCGGCTGGTGGTAGGTGTTCTACGAGTGTGACAGTTGCTTCCGCACGAACGCACGGATAAGAATTGGCGATTTCTTATCACTTTGGCAGTTTTGTAATTTAGTCCTTGTGCGGTGGGTCCAATCTTTCTAATTGTTAATCAACATTTTTAATGACTAGTTTTTTGTTCTATGCAACAAATAAAAAAATTGCGTTAAAAAAATTTGTGGTCTTTTTCGCAACAAAACGTGTGGTTGTGATTTTGTGCAAAATTTACCCCTGCCAACAAGTTTATTTGTTGTAATAGCTACCTATCGCAACAAAATTTCATTTAACGCAATAAAATGAATCGTGCAATAGGGTGTTTACCTTGTAGTAGCGGCCCCAAGCAGGGGCAGTTACCAATGGCCCCACGCCCTATGTCGGTCCCTCACAGGACCGTCTCAGACCCATTGCAATACTATCTCATTAGGTTACACGATGCCCCTAACCCGATGGAGAAGACGGCATGACGATCTGGCAGACAAGAAGGAAGATATGACTAAATATAGCCTAGAGACATTGATGAATTATGAGAAATTAAATTATGCCCCAAAATAAAATACACATGTTTGTTTATTGTTGTAAATCAACAATCATTTCGTGGAGTTGGTTGCAGAAGCCACAAGTGTAAGAAATTGCAAATCAAAGCTGAATATTCATTCTTTATGTTATGAGTGTTTTTTCGAAAATTTGAACAATTTTAAAATATGATTTTTTTTTTCAAATTTAAACAATTTTAACCTGATTTTTTTCAAAGATAAACATTTTTTAAAATCATGTAAAAGTTACAGAAAAAGAAAAACGAAAAAAAGAAAATAAATGGAACAAAAAAGAAAAAAAGAGCAGAAAAAAGAAAACCCGACAAATAGGCCGGCCATTAGGTAATCCTTCCAGCGGCACAAGGGTCTCACGTCGCTAACGGCGATGTATAGCATTTGGCTTTTAATGGTCACGTTCTTAGAACTAGTATAAATAAATATATGGGTCTTTGGGTTGAGAGTGGATTAATGGCTCCACAAGTGTGTAAAAATTCAAAATCGTCACTTCTGAGTTTTCAAAAATCGAGAAACATTTCCCAGATGTAGATAATATCGAGATTTACAAGTGTGCAAAATTTTAAATCGAAATACGTTGTATTGTGGTCTGAGAAAAATGACAAATGGGTGGTGAATATTACACAATTTCAAAAACTTGAAATTGTTCCTGATTTGTTTATTTTTTTGTGCAGCCCGAAATATAACGAATTTTGAGTTTAAGTTTTGCACATTTGTAGATCTCGACACTATCTTCATCTTGGAATTGTTTCATGAGTTTTGGAAAGTCAAAAGTGCCGATTTTTTTTTTTTTCAGAAAAGGAGCTTCATGTACCTCGGGATTCATTTGCAGTTTACGTCTTTGGGTTTACATGAATAAGTGGCTATTATACATTTGAGGATAACACAAAAGACCTTTGAACCACACCTTCTGGCCTTATCGTCCAACGCCTGGTAAGAAGGGAGAAGTGGTAATAGAGTGACATGACAAGTGTGCAGACGTGGAATGAAGTAACCCATCAGGAGGGTTCCCGCTTTCGAGGATTTTCGTCGTCACTATCTCTCTTCATGTATCTATAATTCATATATGATTAGAATTAATTAGGTGCGCACTTTATTTGTATACACTTGTTGGTTAGTTAAGAAAATCAGGGAGAGACTCCATTGATCAATGACTCACCAGTTTTCTATAGATATACCCGCTGAATCTAAAAACTAGTCCAGAACATGCACTTTACTAAGTAGAGAAACTAGGATCTATGGTATCATCCACCTAGTATTACTACCCTTGAGTTTGTAGCACACGGACATGAGTTAGATATTCATGTATACGGAGCAATGTTCTCCTTGTAATTTAGTTTTAGCCAAAAAAATAAGGAATATCCTGTAGATTGACATTTTTGTCCATTCCTCATCTCTAGTTATTCTTACTAAAAAATCTGATTACACTTTACTAGGTAGACAAATTAGGATCTATGGTATCATCCATCTAATATTCATACCCTTTGAGTTCGTAGCACACGACATGAATTAAACATATTCGTGTAATATCTTTTCGGGCCACATTTTTCTCCATTGGTCATCTTCAGTTATTATCTTTTCGGGCCACATTTTTCTCCACTGGTCATCTTCAGTTATTATCTTTTCGGGCCACATTTTTCTCCTGGTCATCTTCAGTTATTATTACTAAAAAAGAATCTTATTATTTTTTGTATCACACATCATGCGATAGTTGCAACATGTTTTTATTAACACTCTTTCTCGCAGATACATCGCAGCAAAAAGGGTCTAAGGATGACTAGGAAACAGCTCCCATCAGTAAATCCCTCCTTATGGCAGGCCTCGACACATTGATCATCCAAGCAATAAACAGTGGTGTAAGTCTTGCTAGGCTCTTTGTAAGTTCCGGCTTCGGAGCCTACAAAACAAAGAACACAATATAGTGTCTGAAAAAACAAATCCTACAGTGTTCTACAAAGAAAAAAAGATGGAAATATGTGGCATGGAAGTACGAACACATATGACTAGTAAATGTATAGAAGATGCATTGAGGTGACTTGTTATTTAATTTGTATTTAAAACAAAACTTACGGAGAGCGGAGAGGATTAGCATGAGAAATAGAAAGCATAGCAGGCTTAGAACCCAGAGGGCTCCCATGTCTCAATGACTATAAAATCACAAAGGAAAGTAAGTGACCACAAAATCGATGCACATCTAAATAGTCTATGCCATCTCTTATAGCCATATGGATGATCAGGCCAAAAAGCAAATTAATTGCAAAGATATTATTGTGTGATTCTATAGAGGAAATATATAATTATGTGATCCTATCTGGAAGATATGATTAGGTGATACTATTTGGAAGACGTGCATGCAATGCCAATATTAAATAAGAAAGATATGTCTCTATCTACGAGATGCAATAATGTGATGTGCATTACTTTTTCCTATGTTACACGCTTAGGAAAAATGATGTGAGAGCTAATTAATGAGGGGAGAGACAAAATAAGGTAACATGTTATGTTACCATCACATAATGTTTCCAAAGAAAATATGAGTCTACAAACAAATAAATGACACAATATAGCATTTATGTTACTTTGCACTATGAAGGTAGTAACATATGAATGTTAGGACACATGACCCAATATGGATTCCGCGATGAATGTTATAACTACGGAAGTACTGTGCATCCGACGAAATCCATACGATCCCTGTACGACACGGAATCCGACGGATTCCCTTGGTTTTGCTTGATGAATGGAAGGCTCATATACATCGTCGGACAAAAATCGTACGAATTTCGTCGTACGTATAGCAGCGCTCTTATAATTATTCTAAGTTGGTACAGCGCTCTTATAACTATTCTAAGTTGGTACAGTACCCACCATGAGACCAGCCTATTCTTAATGAAATTATGAACCCATACATTAATGCAGGCAGGATATTAAGGTTAGCATTTAAAGTCTACTAAAATTATATACAATGTTCATCATTTCATATGTACTATGAATTTTTAACACTATATCTTTCTGCCATGGTTTGAGTCCGTGGTAGAAAAGTGAAAACAAATGTCGCATGCACACCTCGACGATGGTCATGTCGATTGTTGCCAATGTCATGCCATAGGTGGATCACCTGACAGTTTACCAATACCGTTCTTGATCCATGAAGGTTCTCGGCTGCCATGTTCGAGCCCAAAGCCCACTCAGTCTGGTTCGTCGTGACGGAAATAACGTCATGGTTAGTGGTTCCTCTATCAGGAAACATGGGACACGCATGTCAGAAAAGTTCTCCATGTCAGTATTGTCAAGTGCGTAAAAATTTGTCGTCTAGCGGGATGTCATGAGGCACGTGGGTGAACAGGCTGCCCCCACGAGGCTTTTCCTTAAGGTGACTAACATGTGACGTATCGTGCAGCAAAAATGTGCCAGTAAACCGCAGGCACGTGACAATATATGCAAGCGACATGTGGACATGTAACCTAGATATGTGGGAGAAAGAGACGTAAACAAATGACGCACACACCTTGTGACACGTGGAGCACGCTCCTGCTGACGCGTGGAGCACACTCTTGAAAAAAAGTGGTGTTGTAGGCTAATGCTACATGTGTTCCCCTTAGTTTCATACGTGGTCATCCGTCGGCTAGCCACGTGGACCGATAGAATGATGACATTTGGTACATCCTCAATACGACACGTGGTTGGTTGGTTTTATCACATGTGGCCTAATTTGATTTGGGCATATGTCATATATTATGACAACATGTGGAACGCTTTTACACGTGGCCCATTCACAATCTGACCCGACCATCCCTATTAGGATGAATATGGAAAGATTTGAGCCTCGACTTGGACACGCTACAGCCTACGGCCCAACCGCGGCCTAGTTCGTCAGCCCATTATAGCCAACTGCCAACAAGGCCCAAATACAATCACCGCCCAATTACCAACAAGGCCCAATTACCACAACGTTATCAACATGACCTAAAAATTACCCATCACACTGAGCACCTGCAAACTACCGCCAAATGCAAGTACCCATCACACTGAGCACCTGCAAACTACCGCCAAATGCAAGATCTCCCGACACGGCGCTTCTCTATTTTTTTGATAAAGAAAATATATTAGTATCATAGAGATATCAATTACACGTAGGCTCTGTAAAACGAAATATCCTAAACATATTAGGCATGCACACAACTCTACAACCACCCCCCCCCCCCCCGCTACAGTGATCTATTCCTTATAGCTGCAACACAAACCACTACCAAGATAACACCCGGAGTCCAAATTATCCAAAAGCGACGCCTTCAAGAAGGAATCAGTGCATAAACACCGTCGCTGCCCGATCGTATATCTTAGATTTTCACCCTAAAGAAAGTCCGCGTAGTCAAAACAATGCATTCAACGAGACCATTACCACGCACACGGCGCTTCTCTATATATTTTCCTTTTATTATGTCCTCTCCTTTTAGTCTTTCCACATTCGGCCATACCTCTAACGTGGCCGAATTAAAAGCCAGTTCACATATGATCCAAAAGAGAGTCATAAATAATGAATACACCAGATTATCAGAGCATGGGTTCCATCGTTCCATGGAAATATCGTACGGAGACGATATATGATTAACAAGAGGGAATCCCTCGTGAGCAATTACTTTAAGTGACGGAATTTAGATTCAATTACCGTGGCTTTTGTAGATGCCTCGAATGAATCTATGGAGTGCATTGTTACCATCAGCCGATGTATGCCTCGTAGTACGCCGACCTCGCATTTTCTAGTAAATGGCTGCGATGGGTAATCTCATTGATTTATTGGTCCTCGTACGTACCAACCTAGCTATAACCAGCTCGATCACGACCACCTGAGACGACATATCCAAGTTGATATCTTCGCCGCCGGCCGGACGTAATGGAGGAGGCGGATGCGGAGGCTATACGGACGTGGCACCACGGGCTGGTGGAGATGGGCAAACTGCGGGAGGAGCTCCCCTCCTTCCGCCGTCACTTTGATCGCCTGCCGCGGAGCTACTTGCACACCCGCTACATGTGGCCTAAGCCGGAGGACGTGCTGCTCGACCGGAGGGTTCTCGCCGACGCCGACGCAAACAAGCGCATCGCCGTTCACGCGCGCTTCATAGACCGCGTCCCGCTCCACAATGTCGTCACCGACAGCTTCGCCTTCGGTGGTTCACCCGAGGCGCAGCCGACGCCGCAGGACCTGAGGTACGAACATATTACCTATGTTATGTCTTATGTGGTACTCAGCGATATTAATGGATTCTTTCTGAAACCTTAAACTTCCTGCGCGCACAGAGAAGAGGAAATGCTTATCCATGAGATTATTTTTGCTTCTCGCGACAAACCAGGGCTCCTTAGCCAGGTGATAATTTCATTAATTTTTGCGTTGAATGTTTAATTTTCTAAGATCTTACTGTTTTCTTACAAAGGGGAGGTTTTAAATATAAGGTGTAAACTCTACAAATAATCAAAGTAGATCACGAAATCCATGGAGATTGGCATTTGAAAAAAAAATTAAAACTTGATTCTCAAAACTCACGAAAGTTCGAAAAAAACAATATACACCGGCTATTCAGAAACCTTTCTAAACTTCGCGTGATACAACGGAGAACTTCCTCGGGTGCCTATGTTGTTGATACACCGAAAGATACTAACGCCAAGCCATACTTCTCATTCTTTGCTTGAATAAGAAAAAACTCCATCGAGTTTCCTTGCATGCACCAATTACTTCTCCGGATTGGAACCATTGGTTTGCCTACCCATTCGAGCTAGTTCTCGACGCCACCAGTTCTTGTGAGAGTTACAAGCAACCTATGTCCTCTCTTTCTTGCCACCTAAACAACTTATTTTGATACTACCTCGACCAAAACAAGAAGATTTATGCACGGCTTCATGTGAATATGAACTTGTTGACGGACCACCGAAACTCGTTGTTTTCACGTACTGCATTTTATCGTGATTTTTGAACCACTTATCGGGATAACGCAAGCAAATTACGTAATTTTGTACACAAAGTTTTTCCAAATTATGTTGTATTTAAAAATAATTTTAAACATGCCTTAACACTATATTCGCAAACTTCATCGCTTTCATAATTTTTTGTGCGCCATTTTTAACCGCTTGTCTGATTGATGCAAAATGATATTCCGTTGGAACACTGTTGATAGGTGCAATTTTGTATTGGGCATGTTTTGAAATTTCTTGCGGTTTAAAAGGAGTTTCTATACATAATTCTGTTTTCCAAACTTCTCGGTTTTGACTACTAT
Organism: Poa pratensis; assembly: GCA_947311845.1. Lineage (NCBI taxonomy): Eukaryota > Viridiplantae > Streptophyta > Magnoliopsida > Poales > Poaceae > Poa > Poa pratensis. The sequence goes on along the minus strand of CAMZMU010000086.1, from coordinate 32,127,046 downwards.
TTTTTAAACGTTATTTTTGAACCACTTATAGGAATGTTATATACCTTAAAAAGATATCGATTATGCGTAATGTTTTCCTAGGTTTATATTTCAGAGCAGCGCTTTCACGTGGGGTTGACTCGTTCGATAGTTAGGATAGGATCAGTCAGTCCGGTGCGGGTCGGTATGTTTATCCGGGTGGGCGTGAGACAGGACTTCTGGATAATGTTATTTAGAATTATGTTAAGGGTTTCTGGATAGTCCTACCCGATATATATAGTATGCATGTACTAATTATGGTTTATTAATAAGCCTTATCATTTATTATCTACACAAAAATGTACGAAGCAAAATTGAGTTTCTTCTGCCTTTATAGAGCCATATCTTTTGCGTAGTATAAACTCGAATGTATTATTGAACGAATAGATGTAGATATGTGATCAGAACTTTACTTATCCATGGAAAAAAATTAGAATTTTTTGAAACTTAAAAAATAACTCAAATTTCAGCTCACTGGATCCATTAAGCTAAAGTACTGCACTCCTAAAATCTACCTATGTCTATAATTAAGCGCTGCTCGTAGTTAGTTTTCCTAATTTTGGAATGTGAATTATAAGTAAAACTTTTTTCACTTTATTTCAAACTTATTCTATTCAAAGAGTATACCGTTCCTTAAATTTAACTTAGTTTAATTATTATATTTTCTCCTCTATGAAACTATATAATACCAAGAAATTGCCAATTCAATTTTAGTTATCGAAACACATCTAGGATATTTAAATTATCTTAATTTTAGTTAACTATAAGTGTTGTTTAAATCATACTGTATAATTAATTACGTTTATCATTTGAATATAAATCTACATTGACTTTATAGAAGTGCCTCATGGAAAAAAGAACATAAGTATCACTCAAATTAGAGTACACTCGAGTGAAATGTAATTTTCTGCTTAAATTTTACGGAGTTTGTTTTAGCATTCCCGTGTTATTTTTCATGTATGTGTCGTTTAAATCATATCACATGGATCTTATCTACGGGTTCAAGATACGAGGCTACGTAAGATAATTAAGAACAATACTGTTTTAAAAAGTACAATTGGACTAAAATGAGGGCATAGATGTTAGCCTGGTAGTTGCTGATATTCCTGTGTGACAACACACGGGTAGATAGTTGGTTATTTTCCCTTAAAGTAGTGTACATATAAATATTCTGAGTGGGTATAATATGGTATTATTAATTGTGCAGTTATCTAAGGTGATGAATCGCGTTGCACTTCACATTCGTGAAGCCCATATTTTCACCACAACAGATGGCTTTTGTCTGAGCATATTTCATGTTGATGGTTGGTCCCAACAGGTAAACTTTTCTAAATGCTAACCATGTTTAATGTGAGACAATGTTGGTAGAATTAAGTGTTCCTACTTATAATGATGGTAATAAAGGTGAAACCCAAAATAAATAATAAATTATCACTTGTGGCAGCGAATTATTTCCTGTAGTTAGTTGATATGAATATGCAATTCATGTGCTAAATTGTATTGTATTGTATATATAAGGAGATAATACTTGGTGTGTGCTCTTTGTTGATTATGTGGTGCTAGTAGTTGAACCATGGTCGGTGTAAACATGATTTTAGACCTTTGGAGGAAGACTTTACAATGCAAGGGGCTTAGACTTAGCAGGATCAAGACCGAGAAGGTTAGTTTAGAAGGACAAATAGTACCCATGAGGCTAAGAGGGACACCTCTGATATTTGGGATCAATGTTGCAAGAAATGGTGATATCTACGATAATGCTTACCACATTATCAAGGCAGGATGGATGAAGCGACTGCAAATATCTCACATCCTAAGTGATGAGAAAGTCGCATAAAACCTAAAAGGCAAATTCTATAGAACGTCAATCAGACCAGAAATGCTATATGGAGCAGGATGTTGGGTCACTAAAAGACAACACATCCAATAAATTAGTGTTGTGTGGAGGTGCACATGCTACTGTGGATGTGTGGTCGTATAAGAAAGGAGCGGATTAGAAATGAGGTTATATGTGATAGGGCAGGGGTGACACCATTATAGAGAAGCCAGTACAACACTGAGATGGTTTGGGCATATATACAGGAGGCCTCCAGAAGCGCCAGTTTAAAATTGGGCCTTTAAAAGCCAGGAAAATTACTAGAAGGCAAAGGTGGCCAAAGTTGTCATGGGAAGAGGGTGTAAAGAGGTACTTGAGAAATTGGATGTACCTAGAGATTTTTGTTTTCTATAGGACCTCATGGAAGTCATCAATCCATGTGCTGAAATCTTAATTTACTCATACTATATTTAATTTTTTTCTCTCGCTTTCTCTTGGTCTTCATTGGACTTCGTATGTAGCCTACCCCAATTTTGCTTGGGACAAAAGGCTTTTTTTCCTGTTTATATGATTTAAAATTATTCAATAATTTAACTGGATTTCCATGTAATTAGATATTAAGTATTTTATAAAATAGCAATAGCATTATACCATTTATGTGTATGTTGAAATGCAAAGCTAAGAGGGGAAAAATGAACTAATATCAATGAGTTTTGTTGCATTTTTTACATCAATGAGTTTCTAAATTTCTCTTCTTTGCAATGGGTTAGGTTATTATATGTGCATCAAAAGGCTTATCATATCGTAGCTAATTATTTTCAGGATGTTAATGGATTGATTGAAGCAATAAATGACGCACTGATCCGTGAAAGAATGTATATTGCATAATAATTGGTCTAGACTGGAGAATGTGACTACTGAAGATGGAGATAAACTGGAGATCCTAATAGCCTCTCAGAGACTGCTTATAGTGTGTATTGTGATGTCAATGTGTGTTTATCCCTACTATTTATATCATGTGTTTTCAAAAGGACAATTATCTTCTTTCTGTATAAGAACAATTACAGTCTGTTAAGAGAAGCATCAATTAAAGTTGATCGCGACTGTAGATGCTAGTTTGTGTAATCTCTATTGAAACCCTAGAGTCAATTGTTATGCATATATACGTATGCATAAATGCAATAAAACATGTATCGTGACTCAGTTACACATTTGAGTGCTTCTTGCGTTGTAAGGGTGATTCTCATCAATGTATTCCACTGAAAGTAGGATGTTTCAATATGTCCAATTTCTAGAGTGGCCGATGCCTCTTGGGACACAGTTACATCAAAAGGTTAAAATGTCAACGTGTAGACATTTTAAACAATATTATTGTAAAATATTGAAGTATTGGAGGAGTAAAGTGAAACATCTCCAACAAAACCACATATTCACTTGTACCTAGTTGGTTCATTGGTGGACATTAATTACGGAGAAATGGCGATATCACCCACCTCTAGCTCCATCTCACTCATCATGCATGCCAACACTACCACAAATAAAATCACCACCGCCCATCCCTTCTCCTCTTCTGCCTTTTGCATGCAAAGCTAATATGTTGAGTACATGTATATTATTTTTGGTGTTTCATTGTTCATTTTTCATGTTATTTATCCTTAATACTTTGTGGAGTATTCTACTAAGAAATGTGAGTTAGCATCATGGTTACTGACCAACCAAACATGCTAAGCACCATATTCACCACCATCATCGTCCATAGCCCCATATCATTTTGTATGGCGTCCATATGCAATCGGTGTAGATCGAAGCATGTAATTACATTTCAGCATTGTTCTTTATTTTTTGAACCATACAAGGTGTATATTTGGTGGATTAATTCTGTATACAATGAGGTTGAAGATCATATATTTATGACCATGCACATGTTTGTGCTTGTGCATAGTACAGTATGTTCGTGAGGACATGGGATAACCCTGTTCGATTGGATTAATATGAGTTTGCAACAGATTTTAGTTGGTTATTTAACTTTATTTGTGATTCTCTATATATGTTCTCAAGGATTTTCCTACACCCAATATCACACATATGATGATGGTGTTCCTTCTAGATATGTTCAAGATCATGAAGTTGAGATTCAAGATGAAGACGAATGCAACAAAGAGCACGAGGGAAGTGATGAGGAGGAGGAGGATGAGTGATGTGGTATCGCTAGCATTCCCTACTTTTTTCCTCCTTTTGGTGTGTTTTGATGCTAAACGGGGTGTTTATAGTGAATTCACAAGCCTTGATCCTTTATTTGATTCTTATGGCTTGTGTGAAACTTTTATTATTTATCTTCGTACTTTCTATGGAATGTTGTGTACAAGTTTGAACCCCATTTGCTTATCCATGAATGTTCGTGCATGTCTCATGTTATATCCTAACGATGGTAGTTGTGGTGCTTTTGGTTGCCTTACTAATAGATTCCTTGGTTCGATATAAACTAGGTTACAATACTACATGCAAGTTTTGCTTCAACTGTCATGTGCACTTGCATGTATTGGCAAGGAGCATAGTTTTTTTGGCGCCTTTCCATTCGTTACTTAGTTTCTTTCCGTTTGTTACTATTTATTTTACTATGTTTACTTATATGAAAAGAAAAACTGCTAATGTCTTCCGAGATGACTACTCTTGAACATATGCAACTTGCAATGAAGGAAAAGAGTACATGAAATTGCCGTACATGGCTACCAAGAAATCATATGAAGAAGAGTACAACACGAATAGCTCATGGCTACCGATGATATGCAGGTAAATGATATATACATATTATTAGGTAATCCAGTGTGATACAAGTTATGCTCTTCATATCAAATATTATGTCATACTTGTATGTTTGTCGGGCATTTTTGCTTCCATTATTTCTCATACTGATGAATCTTTATTATCTTACAACCATGGCGAGGCTAATAGGGAAGTCTTAGAGTGGTATGTGCTTTATGAAGGTGACCATGAGCTACTTCAAAAAATCTTGGTACTTGTAATGATCTGTGATAGTTATTTTTTACGAATCCCACATGAGACCTTGCAATCCATTGTTGATGGCAAGTCCTCATGGGCGGATGATGCAATAGAATTTGGAATCAACATTTTGATCTTTAGTTAAGTCAAGAATGTCTTGGTAACTACACACTTTTTGATCGAGAGTAAGGTTCAGCATAAAGCCGTAGTGCCCGAAAATAGCCATTTACATGAGTCGCAAGATGGTTTATCAAAAAAGATGAGCACCAAGAATATGAGCTGGACAAAAATCATCATGTCTTACACCAACAAGTGTGTTTTGAAAATCAAGAATACAACAAGAAAGAAGAGGAGGCCGAACAAATTGATTACCCACTCGCACCTTATTTTAATATTATTGTTTTTCTTATTTTTGTGTTATTGATATTTTAGCTTGAATTTTCAAAAAAAATCTCTCCATGATTTGCTATTAGAGATGGTTTGGGACTAATATTCAAAAATTAAACTCATTCTTTGCTCATATTAAATTATATGTGTGGTGCCATGCATGGCTCACCAAAATTCTCTAAACATGGATATTGGACTAATATTTCGTATCCTTAAAATTCCGGAGAATATGAGTCATTTTTTGCTTTATAAATTTCAGCCGACACACGGTACAGGCGGGTGTGGTCTTACGCTCTAATTCAAAAAAAAAAAAAAAAATCGACCGAAATAGACTTACCCAATGCTCTGTAGCCCGAAATAAAACCTATTTTCGACCGAAACCCCATATATACATATTCATGTTCAACAAATTGATTTTTTTTAAAACTCAAACGTACCATTTTCAAAAAATATCAAAGCTACGATAACTGATACCCAGGTGCAATGTATCCTCTCTCACAAATCATGTAATTTCTACTTATCATACATTAGGCCCAATTCTCTTGCTATCTTAAAAAATAAGCTGCCCCTTCCCAGTTTCTCTCATAAGCCACCCAGTTTATTACTCGAGTTTAGTTATGGCATAACTAATTTAAAATCCCCAAGTAATAAACTGGGTGCCTTTTGAGAAAAACTGGGAGATGACAGCTTAATTATTTTTAAACTGATAAAAGAACTGGGCCTTAGTTACCTGCCCCGTGTGCGCTATGCCTTACCTAGATACGTTGGCATGCAACACAAGCAAGTCAGCACAAGCTGCTTGAGAATCGACATTATGCAACATTGAATCCATCATAGGTCAAAGCTGTCTGCCTCCAAAGAAACTTTATTAGTTTAACGCCGGCTGCGGCGGAGAATCCTACTAGTGGAGTATTTGCTTGCTTGTGAGTGTCCCATCGATGATGCTTCAAAATTCATAGCTATTGATGTTGCCGTCAAGCTGGCCGGACAGGTTTTGTTTCCTGTCCTTTTAATTGGGTCATGCGGAGTGTTTCTATCTAGCTTTCTATAGTTATTTCGTGTTAATTTCAGCGCTTCTGTGTTCTCAACATCCTCAAATCAACTGTCTAGCTCCAGCTTATAGAATCGACACTGTCGACTATCTAGCTCCAGCTCAAAACAGCTTTTGTAGGGCTGATTGGGATGCTCTTATTCGCTGTACGCGGCTTCTTGTTTTGATGACTATGCAATTGATCTAGCTTGTGAGAGTGATGTAATTCTAAACCGCATTGATAGTTTTTATGTTTGCTATAGGTGTGCCCTACTGGGGGATCAACATGTAGTAGGCCGTAACTTGCGTACATCATGAGTAACACTGTAACAATATGGGTATAGTTATGTTAATATATTTTTTGAGAGGAGTTACGTTAATATTAGTATAACCTAAATTGTACGGGTCTTCATGTCTGCGACATACATGTCTCCGTTGGGGGTTGTTGGAGACATAATATTGAAACGTAAGTGACGGGCGTCTCGAAGTGATGTGCCATATATAAAATGATCTTTAATTCTATGAATCTTAAATGTTTGCCACATCATTGCTTCTTGTCGTACATATAAAATGTATCAAACCAAAATTCCAGGCCATGACAAAATTTGATGGGTTGCTTAGGAAACAAGGCACTTGTTGTTATGCTCTTGTTTCTTAATGAGTAACTCATAGTCCCTTTCCTTCCACGATGATGACATTAGTTGGGTAGAAGTTCATATGCATCATGTCCTCGCTCTGACTCGTTTAATAAAGGAGGGCTTATTGATTTTCTCGTCTCAAATTAACTGGCCTGGTTCGGTAGTCTTTTTCATTTCAACCATTGTACATAAATCATGTCATTTTCACTGTGCATTCTCGACAATGCTCGTAAGTTAACTATTTGTATCGATTTGGAATTATGTAGCCTGATTTAAGAACTATTTAATTATTAATTGTTCAGTTAAATACTCTATAGTTATTTATTTTGGTCCCATTTTATGAGTGATTCTATCTGGGGACACATCACAGGTTGTGTCAATTTGATGAACATAAATTTGAAAATCAAACCATTATTTGTTGCATGGATAGGTTCAAAGGTATTGAAAAATGGAGTAGCCAGTGATGGCGTATTTGATGCCGACCATATGAGCGAGGGTTTTTCTAATTATTGAATAATGCAAGTTGCTCTTGTTGACAACGGACATATTTTGTAGTGAGAAACTAAGATCCCTTTGTTTCTGCCGTCACTGATTTTATCATTAATTCTGAAGAAGTGATGGTTCTAGAGTAAATTGCACTTTACACTTGGTAGTTCCACTTAGCACTAGGTCATACCGAGGAGGTCACTATGCACCAGGTTCTAGAATAACAATATTGTTTATACTGGATCCCGCAGAAAGAATGTTCAAAAATCCAAAAAAAAAGTAAATAAGTTGTATCATTGTAATACCCCACAGTTTAGAGAGTCGGAAAGGTAGAAATAAGATTTGTGCATTTGCATAGCATTTATCTGAAAATGCGGGAAATTTTGACGCGTTAAATTAAACGATGCAAAGTGATCGACGTTTCTCTTAACTCGATGAGTTAGGGTTTAGATCATCGTGCTGAGTGCGATAAATTTTGACATGATCTTTATAACTAACTAGAAACTAACAGTATCTGTCGAGTCACTCCAGAATTGGACATGACCTTTCCTAATTCTCGACACTTTTGAACACAATTAGATAATAATATAAGTTATAAACCAAATCACTTGAACACTTCATCATACAACATCACTCTATATCCATTATCATCTCACTACACCATTCATACAAACATCATCACATAAGAACCAAATCATCATCTCAATTCATCATCTTACCTTACACACATTATATCTTCCAATTTTACACTTATCTCAAATACAAAGGACTTGATAGTCCATAGTTCAATAAGGTACATAAAATGGAAATATTCTACCAGATCAAACTTTACATGATCAAAATGAAAGAATAATTAATATTACAAGTTTAATCGAATAAGTAGATATCTCGTTCAAATAAAAAGAAAATTACAAATGAATAAAAGAAGCCTAAACTAAATCTTCATCTTATCTTGATCTTCTTCTCAAGCATCAATTCTTCTTTCCTGCAAAATAAATAACACAAGAAACAACACAAGAAAGAAAGAAAGAAAAGAACAAAGAAGGAAAGAATGCAGCAAATTGGAAATTTGGGGAAGTATTTCTCTCAGTATTGCATAGAGGTGCTATGCAAGATCATCCTCGAGAATTTTAAAGTCAAATGCAAGTATCTGTTCCTGGAGGGGACATTTGCCTCAGACTTTGCATCACTGGCTATGCTAAGACAAGCTGATATATGTTCTTATCAAATTCCCTAGCAAGTTTGGCAGAAAACAAATAAAATGGCATAGAAATTAATGCAAAGCAACCTAATCCAGCTACCTTTCAACTAGGAAAAACCTAGGAAGATAGAAGGGGACACTCTTGCACCTCTACACCCATTCATTTGAATTCTACCAAAAGAAAGGATCAGATGATCAAATCCATCCAATAAGCCACCTGGATTCAAAAGTTTTGTGTTATGTAAAAGCAGTTTGGTAACAAGATTAGCTACCTTGTTAACAGATTTCTATTGCATGCATAAAGCTATTGAACACAGCTAATTTATCCCTGTTCAACCAAGCAAATGATCAAATTAAAGTCACACAAATAAGTTGTAAAGCCATTTGAACATCACTACTTATAATTCTAAAGCCACTAGCTAAATCTTTAAAGCTACACAAATTTATTCTCAAGCCCATATAATTGCACAAAGCCCACATAAGCGAATGAGCCCACAGGTCCATCTAGTGACAATTACCACTTGTCTTGCTCAAAAATAAATTCTACAAGGGGATAAGATCAATGACTAGCCATCTCTATCCACAAGAAAATATCTAAGTTTACTTGAACCCCAAGTAATGAAAAGCTTGAATGGATAAGCTTGCCACATAGGAGAGTTATCCACAAGCAAAATATCTCACATTACTTGAACCCTAAGTAATGTATATGCATAAACACATGACAACAAGTAGCTTACTCACCATATGCATGGTATGTGTTGTCACCACCACAACAACAGGCCAAACCATCCTACACCTCTATTTTAACAGGACAGCAGCAGTCCAGCCACTGCTACAACACACAAACACATCTCAGCCGCATCAAATCTTTCCTACATCAAGGAATTCATCTACCAACAGTACTGTACCATTTCTACAGCACCAAATCAACAAGAACACATCATCATTTGCTCACAGCAAATCATCCATAGCCCAAGAACATCTCTAGAACACAAGAACAAGCACAACCAAGCACTACTCATGGAGATCACCTAATCCATCCACCACAAGCCATTTCAGCTAGCTAAATACACTCTAGGAACTTTGAAGCAGCGAGGAGGAGGAGGCAAATTCCACAAGACGCAGGTTATCATCATTTTCCAGAAGAACAAGCTGCTCAGCAACAGCAGGTTGATTTTGAAAAGCTAGAGAGAGACCAGCAGGTTCTGTAATTGACAGAACCATGCTAGAGAGAATTATTCAGCATCTGTTCTTAACAGAACCTTGCTAAGCAAGGTAAGGTGCTGTAGAGAAATTGTGCAAGGCAGAGAATATCTGTTCTATGCAGAAAATAGGAAAGAGAGAAGAAAGGAAGTGCAGTTGATTGATTTAGCTTTTGTTTGAGCATACAGGGACAAAGGGAAAAAGGCAGCAGTATAGTATCTGTTCTTATTTTCAAAATACACAAGGCAGTGAACCAGCAGAGCTGGATTAACTGTGCTTTGCACATCTGTACACTTAGAAGAAGCACAGGAAAGCATTAAAATCATCTTTAAACAAGAAAGCTGTTGTGTAACTCTACAAGGAGGCATCACAGCAAGCAAAACTTGTCTAAATCATGCTTAAAGTAATTTTTCATCACAGCTAGATCATACAGTACAAGTTCTAGCTCTGAAGTAATGTTCCAAAAAGATTTTCTTCCTCTGTGAGCAAGAAATGCTCCCAACAACAATTCCAGAGGTAATGAAAGGATCTAATCATGCTAGATCTACACCATTCATCTCATTCTTGATACACAGTAGGTAGACGGTGCACATAAATGAGTAAAGCATTAAGAAATCATCATCTGTTCATCAAGAACCTAACCAACTGAGGAACATATGTTTAATCCGAAGTCCAGAAGCATATAGATCGAGTAGAGGTACTAGGAGAAGGATAAGAGAGGGAGGAAAATGATCTTACCGTGCGTCCATGGCCGTAGCTCCACGGCGGCGAGGCAGTGCTCGCGCAACCGTTGGATGGGGCACACAGAGGTCATGGAACCAGCACCACCGCACCACGGCGGCACAGAGGTCAAGTTCTGCGCCCAGACACGGTGAGCACGCCGGAGAAGGGCCAGCGAAGCTCGGCGAGCACCGAAACCCTAACCCTAGGGCTGGGTTGCGCGGGCCGTGAGAGGAAGAAGAACTCGAATCGCTGATGGCGTGAATCACACGCTCGTTGGGAGACCCCAAGAGGAAGGTATGATGCAGTTCAGCAACAAGTTTTCCCTCAGAAAGAAACCAAGGTTATTGAACCAGTAGGAGCAGCAACTCTTCAGAAGGTTGTTGGTGGCTCGCACGGCGCAATACGATCACCAACGTGGAATCTGCACACAACACAATCAAACTACTTTGCCCCAACGAAACAGTGAGGTTGTCAATCTCACCGGCTTGCTGAAAATAAAGGATTAAACGTATGGTGTGGAAAATGAGTATTAAATTGCAGAGAATGAAAAAGGAACAGTTTGCAGTTTGTGGTGGTTTAATCAGTGTAAAAGAATGGACCGGGATCCACAGTTCACTAGTGGTGTCTCTCCATAAAAGATAACTAACATGTTGGGTGAACAAATTACAGCTGGGCAATTGACAAATAGTGAGCGCATGACAATGCATATACATGACATGATGATTACTATGATATTTAATTGGACATTACGACATAATACATAGACCGTCATCCAACAGCGTCTATGACTAATAATCCACCGCCGGGTTGTCATCCGAGTCCCCCGTTGGTATTAATTTGCAAGCAACGAATAATTGCGTTAAGTAAAGTGCGTAATGTAAACAAATACATATGACCGTGGACATAGCATTGTTAGGTTATCCCTAGTGGCAACAGCACATCCGCAACCTTAGAAGTTGTTGTCACTCTCCCAGATTACCGGAGGCATGAACCCACTATCTAGCATAAATACTCTCTCTTGGAGTTACAAGCATCTACTTGGCCAAAGCATCTACGAGTAACGGAAAGCATGCAAGATCTTAAATAACATAGGGCATAGATTGATAATCAACTTGACATAGTATTCAATATTCATCGGAGCCCAGCAAACACAACATGTAGCATTACAATAATATGATCTTGATCATGTAGGGCAGCTCACAAGATCTAAACATGATGGCACAAATTGGAGAGACAACCATCTAGCTACTGCTATGGACCCGTAGTCCAAGGATGAACTACTCACGCATCACTCCGGAGGCAGGCATGGCGATGTAGAAGCCTCCGGTGACGATTCCCCTCTCCGGCAGGGTGCCGGGAAGATGTTCTGGACCCTCCCGAGCTAGGGTTGACGGCGGCGGCGTCTCTGGAACTTTTCGTGGATATTTGCTCAGGCCCCTAGGGTTTTCGCGTCGGGGGGAATAAGTAGGCGAAAGGGCGACGGCTGACGACCCCCGAGGGGCCTACACCACCCTAGGGCGCGCCAGAGGGGTGGCCCGCGCCCTAGTGGCGTGTGGGGCCCTGGTGGCCCTCCTCTGCTGCTCCTTTGGTCCGTCAGGTGTGTTCTGGTAAAATAGGGATCCCCGTGAAGTTTCTTCCAATTCCGAGAATATTTCCAGACTAGCTTTTCTGGAATACAAAAACAGCAGAAAACAGGAACTGGCACTTCGGCATCTTGTTAATAGGTTAGTCCCAAAAAATGTATAAAAGTGATATAAAGTAGATGCAAAACATGTAGCAATTGGTATAAAACAAGCATGGAACATCAAAAATTATAGATACGTTTGAGACGTATCAGCATCCCCAAGCTTAGTTCCTACTCGTCCTCGAGTAGGTAAACGATAAAAACAAAATAATTTTTGAGGTGACATGCTACCATCATAATCTTGATCATATAATATTGCAAGGCACATGTAAATGAATGAAGCGATCCAAGTCAATGGTCTATAATTTGGTACCAAATAGATAATGAGTAAACAATGAATCACACAAGCTAAACGTTTTCATGAATAGTACTTTCGAGACAAGCATCAAACAGTTTTGCATAAGTGTTAACTCATAAAGCAATAGTTTCTAATAAAAGGTATTCAATCAACACAAAGGAAGAATTAAGTTTCAGCATTTGCTTTAACTTTCAACATATTTATCTCATGGATATCGTTAACACAAAGTAGTATAACAAGTCCAATACGTTGCATATAACGCATGTTGTAACAAAGTTGACACTAGTGTTTGCTTGTGGAAGACAGAAAGAATAGGAAAACTGACTCAACATAAAACTAAAAGAAAGGCCCTTCGCAGAGGGAACCAGGGATTAAGTCATGTGCTAGAGCTTTTAGGTTTTTGAAAGCATATAGAGATTGCATAAAATATTTGATACTCCTCCCAACCTTGCTAACACAAGCCATGGCTAACCGAATCCTCGGGTGCCTTCCATCAATCACATACCATGGAGGAGTATCTATTTTTGAGAGGTGTTTGTTAATTGTCAACGAATGGTAGCGGGTGAGAACAGTATTCTACCTGTCAAACGGACTTTTAAGAGCGGCTCCCATGAAGGACGTTATTTCTACCAGCAAGGCAGATCATCCCTCTTTCTCTTTGGTTTACACACATGTAGGTATTTCACTGTTTGTCATTGCTTACTGATGAATCAGGGCAAAAGTGTGAAGAGAATTAATGGTTAAAGTTGTAATTAATTGGGACTGGGCACCCCGTTGCCAGCTCTTTTTGCAAATTATTGGATAAGCGGATGTATATGCCACTAGTCAGGTGTAAAAGTCCATTCAACAAATAGAATAAAGAATAACCACACTAATTCCTCATGAGCTAGTAAACATTGACACAAAAAGGGAATAATAACATTTTGAATAATTTAAAGGTAGCACATGAAAAATTTACTTGGAGTGGCAAGGAAATACCACATATAGGTAGTTATGGTGGACACAAATGGCATGGATTTTGGCTCAAGGATTTGGATGCACGAGAAGCATTCCCTCTCAGTACAGAGTTTAGGCTAGCAAGGTTTATGTAAGCAAACAAGAATATCAACCCGTACACCAAGTTTTATATGACAAACATATTGCAAACGTTATAAGACTTCATACCGTCTTCCTTGTTAACCAAACCCTGTTATTAGAAAATATCTAGACCTTAGAGATACCACCGATGCAAACCAAATTTTCAACAAGCTTTACGGTAGTTCTTCACTAATAGGCTTAACTCATGTGATGCACAATTTAATCATGATCTACTTGTTAACTCAAAACAATTGACAAGCATCAAGTTATCCAAATTAGTTATCTACAAGATTAAGCAAGTTTTTCCTTATACCAATTACCACATGCAACATTTTCTGAACCAACCAAACACCAATCAATTTATTTAATCAACTCTCCAAACAAATATAAGTAAAGCAAGAGAGTACTTTCTACAAAAGAAAGCTAATAGCTCTGACAAGAGATACATGAAAACAAGAGCTAAAAGCTGAACAGCGCTAGATATGAATACTCAACAAATATAAGTGAAGAATATGAGTATTCTCATGAAAAAGCGGAGTGTGTCTCTCTCCCAATCAAGAATGCTAGGGTCCAGTCAAGCTTTATTGAAAATAAAAGTGCAATACTGATGCATCCAAAATGCATCTACTTTTCCAAGTACTTTGCCTCATAATTTGCTCCGGAATCTTCTCATATTTGAATAAAACTGCTGAATCTGACGCTGTTTTTAGCAAAGTCTCTTTCTGGCTATTTTTGCAGGAAATTAAATCGGGGAAAAATACCACGCCAATTTTTATGGAAAAGGAAGGCAATGGACAAAGATGGACACAAGGAAGCGCTCGAGGGCCAAAAGGGGGGTCCCACGCGGCCCCTGTACCTGGCCGCGTGGGCCCCACCCAAATGGGCCTCGGGCACCGCCTCGCCTTCGGTCTTCGACGTACCCCCTCATATATACGAAAAGTGCTTGCCCTAGAAGGAGAGGAGTTTTCGCGAAACAGAACGCCGCCACCATCACGATCTTCGTTTCGGGGACAGATTGATCCAGGATTTCTCCTCCGGTGGAGGGATCCGGAGGCCGTCTTCACCGCCTTCATCACCGCCTTCATCTCCATCGACCATGAGCCCCTTCACCATCACCATGTGTGAGTAGTCCGCTGTAGGCATGTGAGGTGGATGGGGATTGGATGAGATTGATCATGTAATGCTACCCGTTGTTCGGGATTTTAGGGTTTTATCTTGAGGATACTTTTGTATTGTGTTGATGCACTCTTGCTATGTTTAATGCTTGCTACTAGGGCCCGAGTGGCATGATTTCAGTACTGAACTTATATTGCCCCATCATATATTTGAGTTTGGTATTTATCTGCAAAGTGTATCACCTGCTATTATGTTGAACCTGCGAACCCTAAACGTGACATATAGGGAAAACAAGGGGGAGATGTTTTAGTTTGAGGATTCTATGTGTTCATGAAGTGTTAATGCATTGTTCCGGTCTATTCGAAAGGGTAGACCTTAATTACCTGTAGTTCCAAGTTGGCCCCGGTGAAATGGGCAGGTTGGACAATAGATGTTGTGCAAATTCTCTTGGTTAGTACGCACAACTAAATATGGAACACATACCTACATATATCGGAGTTAGAGATAGGTCCCATTGTTATTTGTTTCTTATTATATGATCAATCTCATTCTTGCAACACCCCGCTATCACCTCATGCCTACGTTTTAAATCTCTGAGTTACACTTTCACTTTTCCGGTGAAAACTGGGAAACACTTGTTCACTGCTACTGTTCTGCTTGTTACTTGAATCATACTACTGCCATCACTATTACTGCTGCAAGTTATTGATATACAGGTGTGGTTGAGAGTGACGCCTCAATTGCCAAGGTCTTATTGATATTCTTGTGTTCCCATCGAGTCGAACTATAAATTTGGGTAATACTTCCCAACGAAGACTTCAGCGATCCCCTATACTTGTGGGTATCAAGACGTTTTCTGGCGCCGTTGCCGGGGAACCTAGCTTTATTGGTAAGACAACTTGTTATCATCTATTTGCTGCTTTTGCTTGTTCCTAACCATGGGAAAGGAAAAGACTACTCGAAGGAAGTGAGGCCTTCAACTACTCGCAGAGGTACGGATTTGCCAAGTAGGCCAAACTTTTCACCTAATGTTGCTTCTGCTGTTGCTCCTAAGAAAAAGGAAAGGTTTTATCTAGTTCACCATTGTCTAAAATGTCTACTAGTAATGAAAATGATTTATTATGTGGTAGCATAGACAAAGAAGTGACACCTGAAACATCTGAGATAACTGAAACACCTGAAAATCTGGAATCTTCTACTAATGAAAATGTGGAATCTGAGTTAGAAGATAATGAATACTGTGATGATGAATTTGAAACTTCTTCTGAGGAAGAGGAGGCATTTACTATGGCTTTTATGAATTCTGACTTTGATAAATTGGATAAACTTGATAGCTATAAAAATTCTCCTCTTGATGGATATTTTCCTATTACTGAGAAAATGAATGCTCCTGCTATTAAAATTAAAGATAAAGATTATGAGTTTAGTGTTGATCCTGAAATAATTGAAAAAGCTGAAAAATATAAGTTTTATGGTAGAGAGGATGAGTTTCCTTTTGAACACATTGCTGTCTTGCATGACTTATCTGTGTTATTTGGTAAAGATGAAATCCATCAACGCTACTATTTCTTAAAGCTGTTTCCTTTTACTTTGGGAGGAAGTGCTAAAACTTGGTATAATCGTTTAGAACCTGGATGTATTACTAGCAAGGAAGAATGTTTGCAGGTATTCTATAATAAGTATTTCCCTGCTGATAAGATTCATGGTTTGACTGTTGCGATTAGCAGCTTTTCACAGAAAGAGAAGGAGGATTTACCCCAAGCTTGGGGGAGGTATAGTAAGATGGTTAGGAAATGTCCTACCCATGGCTTCAAGAGTAATGAAATACTTGATATATTTTACAATGGTCTAACCGAAAACACCAGAGGCTATCTTGATGGTATTGCAGGTAATGTTTTCAGGGAAAGGACCGTTGATGAAGCAACTGAGCTATTGGAGACTATCTCTAGGAATTATGAAGACTGGAATATTGAAGAGATATTTCCGGAGAAGAAAGGAGGCATGCTCAAATTGGATAACGAAACAATGAAAGAAGCTTCCAAGGCTATTAAAGAGAAGGGAATTAAAACCTCTCATCTTAAGGAATTATCTGAAATGGGTGTTAAACTTCCTGATGATCAACCATGTTTTCCAATTCAAGTCAATGCTATTAGCTCCATAAAAGGTAATGAAAAGGTAACACCTCCTGTTGATGTATCCTACATGAATGATTTTGCTTATCATCATAATCCTGAGGAGCATAATATTAGAATGACTATTATGGAGAACTCTCACAAAATTAAATCTCTTCGAGAAAGTTTACATGCTAGTGTGGGAGAGGTAAAAAGAATTGTTAAACACTGTGAGATGATGAATAATCAAATGGTTTCTCTTCAAAATCAATTGTATGAAAGTCTTATGGTGAAGAAACAGGTTTGTGGAGTTAACACTAGGGGAGGTGCAAGTACTCAGGATCCTGATTTTCCTGAAGGCCATCCCAAGAGAAAAGAACAAGAAGCTCTCAAGAAGAAATCTTCTGCAGGAAAATCTCCCAATGAAAACAAGGACATTGATGACTCTGAAGAGCAAGATAAGGATATTTCTATTTCTGATGCTGAGACTGAAGATAATAATAATGAAGAAGAAGAATCACCTTCACCTGAAGAAGAGCCACAAGAGGATGAAAATATTGAAGAACCTGAACCTAATGATAAAGAAGACCCTCCACCATCTACTGAGAAGAATAAGAAGAAGAGCCATCCTAATCCACAAAGAGGTAAAGATAGGGATCCGTGGGTACAAAAACCCATACCATATCCCCAAGAGGTAATAAAAACTTTGGATGATGCTAGATTTGAGAAATTCTTTGAGTTGATTAAGTCTTTGTGTTTGCAAATTCCTCTTGTTGATGCTATTAAAATCCCTCCATATTCCAAATACATGAAAGACATTGTGACTAATAAAAGAAAGATTCCTACTGATGCAATAACTGCTATGCTTGCTGAATATTCCTTTAAAGGGAAAATGCCTGAAAAACGTGGTGATCCTGGTATTCCAACTATTCCTTGTCATATTAAAGAAACTTACGTGAAATATGCTCTATGTGACTTAGGAGCTGGTGTTAGTGTTATGCCTTTTTCTTTATATAAGAAACTTAACCTAAACAAATTGGTTCCAACTGAAGTATCATTACAAATGGCTGATAAATCAACTGCTGTGCCTATAGGAATATGTGAGGATGTCCCTATCTCTATTGCTAATGTGTTAATCCCTACAGACTTTGTTGTGTTAGAAATGCCTGAAGATGATAATTTGTCTATTATTCTTGGAAGACCCTTTTTAAACACTGCAGGGGCTGTTATAAATTGCACTGAGAGCAAGGTAACATTCAATGTCAAGGGAAATGAGCACACTATCTATTTTCCTAAGAAGAAATCTGTTACTATGGTAAGCCAGAGTGTGAACTCCATTAAAAGGAATACTCTTATAATAGGAAGCTTTGAGTTTGCATTGCCACCTCCTGAACCAAAATATGCTATCTTAATGATTGGAACTATTCCAATCAAATATGAGGTGACTTGAAATTGCTCAGAAACATATAAAATAAAGAATCATGTGTTATATCTTTTGCATATTATTAATGAGACTTGATCAACCTCATTACTAATGTGAAAATGATGCAAACTTGATTCCCATAAAAATTTATTGCATTTTTAGTTGTATTCATTATAGAATTTTAGATTATTGCATGGATATAATTATTTCAAAGTGCAGAAATTCCAGAAATGTAGTTTGAAAAATTCTGTTCAGAAATTTCTCTAAAAATTCCAGAAAAATTTGGAGGTAAGTTATTTTACCAGAGGAACTAACAGCCAAAAGGGAGACACCAGAGGGCCACCAGGGCCCAAAAGGGGGTGTCCCACGCGGCCACAGTACCTGGCCGCGTGGGACCCACTATTTTGGCCCACAGAGGGGGTTAGGTGAGTATCCAGTGCCCATCTCCTTCCCCTCGACAGGAAACCAGCCCCAGGTATTTTTCCCAAATTTTCTCGAGCTCTCTTCCTGCTATCCTTGGATCTCCAAGTTTAGGGCAGATTTTTCAAATCTGTTTGGTGGGATTGCTCATTGGTATGTGACTCCTCCACTCATCCAATTACTTTTTGTTCTTATGCCTCATGCATGAAGTATTTTGCTGCACTAGGTGTCACCCTTTTATGCTTAGGAAATCCATAGATTCAAGTTTTTAGTTGATATTGATGCATGATATTGATGTGGAGACTATTTATGGATGGCTTAATGTTGTTTTAAGGTGTTACATCTTGATTTTTGTTGAATATTGTTTTTGGGCAGCAAGGTATCATGTTTAGCAAGGGCAAGCTTTGGTTGGGATGAGCTCAAGACCAAGAAGAAGAGTGCAAAGTCTCCCTCAATTATGATGACCACCATCTTGGGAGGATGATGCATTCTTTGTAGGGGAGAAGCTGAAATACATACAACAAGATGGCAAGATCCCTATGTTCTTGAACATGGGGATCAAAGAGGACTTCGACACCTTCGTCTACAACTGGTTTGCTTAGGTTTCTCAGAACCCCAAGATACATATGAGAACTCTCTCGGGAATTCTCTCTACCTTCAGATTTGAGGGCCCGGAGCCCAAAAGCACAGGAAGAAAGTAAGGCACCCTCTTACCTTTGTTTGCAAATTTACTATGAGAGGTGAGCGCCTTGTTATGTCTCTAGGGGAATTTTGCAATGCTATTGGTGTAGAAAATTCAGGGAGTTGGAGTGAAACTCGTGCTGATACCAACCATGAGCTTGTTGAGTTTTGGCATACTATATCTGTAAACTCTCATGATAGATTAAATAGGGGTAAATTTACTCATATACAGCACCCAAGTTTGAGATATTTTGCGTTGTTTCTTGCAAGAGGATTTCTTGCTAGGGATAACAATTCTGCTTGCACTGGACCAATGGTTTATCTACTAAAATGTGCAAAAGAAAATACACCGTGTGAATATAACTTGGGAGTCATACTTGCTAGATCTTTGCATACTGCTGTGAGTAGAAATATTACTGATCAAACTCCTATTTATGCTGGTGCTATTGCTACTATGGTGTACAATTACATTAAAAACGAGAGAGGATATGGTGATAACATGGGTACTCTAGTGCGAGAGTCCAAATTACTTGATTTTGCTTTGACTACTCGCATGGATATAAGTACGTTGTATGGGGAACATTATCTGTATAACTATTTGAGCACTAGTGGGCAGCGAGTGTCCATTAGGCTCCCCCGTACTGACCTTTTTGACAGGAGTACCGGAAAATGGATAGTGGAAGAGGCGCCGCCTCAGGAGGAGCCACAAGCTCCAGAGACACAGGGGTACATACCTCAGGCGGAGCCCCTGTACCCAAGCATGCAAGGCTACCCATATAGTTACTACCCTGGAAGTGGAAGTGGATACGGCAACTACCCAGGATACTAGCTTGATCGCAAGCTTGGGGGAGTACTTCTCTTACTCTCCATTCATTGTTTTATATCACCGTTATATTGCTATGATAAGTTTCTTGAAAACGCAAAAACACAAAAAGATTTTATTTGTTTCTTTTACTTCTGGTTGTTTGTCTTTTGTTTCTTAGAACGAAAAATAACAAAAATATTTTCGTTTTCTTGAAACAAACGCAAAAACGGAGGTGCAGAAATTGCTGAAATCTGCTCGCTGTTTTATTTTTCATTTTTTCTCTGTAACTCCGATTGAGCTGAAATTTTAACCACTGCTGCAACACATCATAACCTACACACACGTAAAATATGAGATTTTTCTGAGGTGTCTAGGTAGGGTAAAAACAGTACTGTATGCAGTGACATTTTCTGGCAGATTTGAGTTTTTATTGTGCAGTTCAAGTTGGGAGAGGAGAACAACGATGATGAGTTGATGGTGCATGAAGTGGATGAAAGGTATGACACCTTTGCCGTGTTTATGTGGACTTTTAATAACAGCAAGTGAGCACATCATAGTTTCTTCAACATCTAGAAATGGTAGCAAATGTTTATCTTTCCATGTTCTAGTATGTTATATGATGATGCAAGTGAAATATATTAGTGACAATACTTGGTTGTGGATTGAATAATTGTGGCTCTAAACAAAGGTCTACGCATCCCATTGTGCTTACTAAACTTGCCAAAAAAGAAGTAAAATTTTTCAAATTAAACATGAAGTGTATGCTTGACAGGTTTAGTGGTTGGGAGTTAGCTGAAATGTGCTGACACATGAAAGCTTTCAACATTGCACTAAAATATATTCAGTTGATATCATGTACTTTTGTTATGGATGCTATCATGTGCGAAATGAAAGCGGAAACTTAGCAAGTTTGATGAGAATAATTGGCTAGAGAGACGCCTGGGCCGCCAACTTAAGCCATGCATCATTCATGGTGGAAATTTACAGCACCATAGTGGACATTCAGTGATGCACTCATAATAAAAAGCTACAAATGGTAAATAAAAGAGTGCTGAGATTGTTCATTGTCTGTTTGTCTTGTTGTTTGGACATGGGCTTGTCCATGTCCTGGGACAAGAGGTACCCCAGTTGACGCTCTTGATGACGCTTTTATTACTTGCAATGACTGAAAATTTCGAACTTGCTAGTGACCCAAGTTGAGTAGCCATGGTGTAGGTACTCGTATTCACGGGGCATGAGGTTTTCAACCATAGTGGTCAAGCATATGAGTCATATTAATATCAAATGGTTTGCTAAAACTAAGAGCAAGGTTGTAAGCACAATGATTTCACAGTAACAAAAGAAAGAATCAAAAGACTCAAAAGTCTTGTCATGATTCAATCATAGCGATGCAAGAACCTTTGTTTATTTCTACAGTTGAGCAAACTCATCCAAGTATTGACACTACATGTTATTCCTCTTGCAACAAATATAAATGCTTTAACATTGATTAGATATACCTTTGCTAGCATCTTTTATTTGTTGTTGAAGCTATGCTTTGAATGCTTGTTGTATTAAAGTGTTACATATGCAATGCAAAGTTCTTGTCAAAGTCTTTTATCGCTTCTGCACTACGTTTGAGTTGTTCGAGGACAAACAACGAGCTAAGCTTGGGGGAGCTGATGCATCCAAAATGCATCTACTTTTCCAAGCACTTTGCCTCATAATTTGCTCCGGAATCTTCCCATATTTGAATAAAACTGCTGAATCTGACGCTGTTTTTAGCAAAGTCTCTTTCTGGCTATTTTGCAGGAAATAAAATCGGGGAAAATTACCACGTCAATTTTTATGGAAAAGGAAGGACAATGGACAAAAGATGGACACGAGGAAGCGCTCGAGGGCCAAATGGGGGGTCCCACGCGGCCCCTGTACCTGGCCGCGTGGGCCCACCCAAATGGGCCTCGGGCGCCGCCTCGCCTTCGGTCTTCGACGTACCCCCTCATATATACGAAAAAGTGCTTGCCCTAGAGGAGAGGAGTTTTCGCGAAACAGAACGCCGCCACCATCACGATCTTCGTTTCGGGGACAGATTGATCCAGGATTTCTCCTCCGGTGGAGGGATCCGGAGGCCGTCTTCACCGCCTTCATCACCGCCTTCATCTCCATCGACCATGAGCCCCTTCCATCACCATGTGTGAGTAGTCCGCTGTAGGCATGTGAGGTGGATGGGGATTGGATGAGATTGATCATGTAATGCTACCCGTTGTTCGGGATTTTAGGGTTTTATCTTGAGGATACTTTTGTATTGTGTTGATGCACTCTTGCTATGTTTAATGCTTGCTACTAGGGCCCGAGTGGCATGATTTCAGTACTGAACTTATATTGCCCCATCATATATTTGAGTTTGGTATTTATCTGCAAAGTGTATCACCTGCTATTATGTTGAACCTGCGAACCCTAAACGTGACATATAGGGAAAACAAGGGGGAGATGTTTTAGTTTGAGGATTCTATGTGTTCATGAAGTGTTAATGCATTGTTCCGGTCTATTCGAAAGGGTAGACCTTAATTACCTGTAGTTCCAAGTTGGCCCCGGTGAAATGGGCAGGTTGGACAATAGATGTTGTGCAAATTCTCTTGGTTAGTACGCACAACTAAATATGGAACACATACCTACATATATCGGAGTTAGAGATAGGTCCCATTGTTATTTGTTTCTTATTATATGATCAATCTCATTCTTGCAACACCCCGCTATCACCTCATGCCTACGTTTTAAATCTCTGAGTTACACTTTCACTTTTCCGGTGAAAACTGGGAAACACTTGTTCACTGCTACTGTTCTGCTTGTTACTTGAATCATACTACTGCCATCACTATTACTGCTGCAAGTTATTGATATACAGGTGTGGTTGAGAGTGACGCCTCAATTGCCAAGGTCTTATTGATATTCTTGTGTTCCCATCGAGTCGAACTATAAATTTGGGTAATACTTCCCAACGAAGACTTCAGCGATCCCCTATACTTGTGGGTATCAAATACTGAAAATAAAAGCACACAGACGCTCCAAGAAAAGCACATATGATGTGAAAGAATTGAAATATAGTTTCACTAGAGATGACCTGATAATTTTGACGATGAAGAAGGGGATGCCTTGGGCATCCCCAAGCTTAGACGCTTGAGTCTTCTTGAAATATGCTGGGGAGATCCATGGGAGCCTCCCCAAGCTTAAGCTCTTCATTCTTCTTGATCCTATTATATCATCCTTCTCTCTTGACCCTTGAAAACTTCCGTCACACCAAACTCAAAGTAGATCTCATTAGAGTGTTAGTGCATAATCAAAAACTCACATGTTCTATATAGACGCAATATGACTTGTTACTTTAAACATTAGCTACAGCCACTGATGTTATGTGAAGCTCTTCCACCCAAAAAAGAATTTCACTCAACACTAGTAAAAGAGAGAATGCAAAATAAAAATGCATAATCAGTCTAAAACAGAACAGTCCGCAAAGACGAATTTTTTCGAGGCACCTACGACGCTCAGATCGAAAAACTTTGAACTAATGAAAGATTCAGACATTCATAAAGATTACGCACAAAAAAATTCAGATTTAATTAACAATCTGGTGATTTTAGGAATTTCGTACAGTGAACAGCAAAAATCTGTTTCTGCGCAGCAATCAAAATTAAGCATCGTCTTAACATTAGAGGCTACTCTTGGCACAACAATGCGAGAAAATAAAGATACAAAGGAGTTGCTACAGAAGTAAACATCCTCCTTGACTAAAACTGAAAATAAAAGATAATGGGTTGCCTCCCATAAGCGCTTTCTTTAATGCCTTTTAGCTAGGCATAGTGATTTTTATGATGCTCACATAAAGATGATAGTTGAAATATAAAAGAGAGCATCAAGAAGCATATATAAAACATGTTTAAATCTAACACTCTTCCTATGCATAGGAGTCTTGTAAGAAAACAAGTCAATTAAGCACAAAGTGACTAGCATAGGAAGGCAAAACAAGTGCAACTTCAAAACTTTCAACGGACCATTAGGTCTTACAGCAAAAATCATATAGAAGCAACACAAGAGAAAGCTCTAAACTTTCATCATAAAGAGAGGAAATTTAATAACATGAAGATTTCTATAACCATATTTTCCTCTCTCAAAATAATTTTCAGTAGCATCATGAACAAACTCAACAATATAACTATCACATAAAGCATGCTTTTCATGATCTACAAACGCATAATTTTTCTTAAGCTCAACAATAGTGGGGTTATCAAACCCACTTTTGACAATAATAGTATAATTAATATCATTAGGCAAAATAGGACCATCATCAAGAGCATTATCATATCTAACATTAGGGAGCACATTTTTTCTTTCTGCAATTTCCTTTACTCGAGTCAAGGAGGATGTTTTTTCAATTTTATCAAAAAGAGATATTTCAATAGAATCATCATATTCGACAATATAGCATTCTTCCTCCTCCAAAGCTAGGGGACTAAAAATAACATTTTTTATCAAAACCATCTTCCCCAAGCTTAGAGCTTTCCATGGCTTTAGCAATAATGGTGTTCAAAGAATGTATGCTAATAACATTGCTACTATCATGATTGTTATGCAAATAAATTTCCATAGGCTTTTTAATTTTCTCTTCAAACACCTCATGTCCCAACTCAAGATAAATTTCATAAATCTCTCTCATGTTGTTTTCAGCCATAGGACTAGTTTCAAGGAAAGTAACCATTGATAGCAAGTAAAGAGCTAGACATAATAACTCAGCAAGAAACAAAATCGAAAATAAACTAAATGCAAGTAACTAATTTTTTGTATTTTTTATAATTGAAAGCAAACAAGATAAAATAAAATAAACTAAGCAAGACAAAAACAAAGTAAAGAGATTGGAAGCGTGAAACTCCCCTTGCAGAAGACTGTTGTCTCCCCGGCAACGGCGCCAGAAAAAGAGCTTGATGGCGTGAATCACACGCTCGTTGGGAGACCCCAAGAGGAAGGTATGATGCAGTTCAGCAGCAAGTTTTCCCTCAGAAAGAAACCAAGGTTATCGAACCAGTAGGAGCAGCAACTCTTCAGAAGGTTGTTGGTGGCTCGCACGGCGCAATACGATCACCAACGTGGAATCTGCACACAACACAATCAAACTACTTTGCCCCAACGAAACAGTGAGGTTGTCAATCTCACCGGCTTGCTGAAAACAAAGGATTAAACGTATGGTGTGAAAAATGAGTATTAAATTGCAGAGAATGAAAAAGGAACAGTTTGCAGTTTGTGGTGGTTTAATCAGTGTAAAAGAATGGACCGGGGTCCACAGTTCACTAGTGGTGTCTCTCCATAAAAGATAACTAACATGTTGGGTGAACAAATTACAGCTGGGCAATTGACAAATAGTGAGCGCATGACAATGCATATACATGACATGATGATTACTATGATATTTAATTGGGCATTACGACATAATACATAGACCGTCATCCAACAGCGTCTATGACTAATAATCCACCGCCGGGTTGTCATCCGAGTCCCCCGTTGGTATTAAGTTGCAAGCAACGGATAATTGCGTTAAGTAAAGTGCGTAATGTAAACAAATACATATGACCGTGGACATAGCATTGTTAGGTTATCCCTAGTGGCAACAGCACATCCGCAACCTTAGAAGTTGCTGTCACTCTCCCAGATTACCGGAGGCATGAACCCACTATCTAGCATAAATACTCTCTCTTGGAGTTACAAGCATCTACTTGGCCAAAGCATCTACGAGTAACGGAAAGCATGCAAGATCTTAAATAACATAGGGCATAGATTGATAATCAACTTGACATAGTATTCAATATTCATCGGATCCCAGCAAACACAACATGTAGCATTACAATAATATGATCTTGATCATGTAGGGCAGCTCACAAGATCTAAACATGATGGCACAAATTGGAGAGACAACCATCTAGCTACTGCTATGGACCTGTAGTCCAAGGATGAACTACTCACGCATCACTCCGGAGGCAGGCATGGCGATGTAGAAGCCTCCGGTGACGATTTCCCCTCTCCGGCAGGGTGTCGGGAAGAGGTTCTGGACCCTCCCGAGCTAGGGTTGACGGCGGCGGCGTCTCTGGAACTTTTCGTGGATATTTGCTCAGGCCCCTAGGGTTTTCGCGTCGGGGGGAATAAGTAGGTGAAAGGGCGGCGGCTGACGACCCCGAGGGGCCCACACCACCCTAGGGCGCGCCAGAGGGGTGGCCCGCGCCCTAGTGGCGTGTGGGGCCCTGGTGGCCCTCCTCTACTGCTCCTTTGGTCCGTCAGGTGTGTTCTGGTAAAATAGGGATCCCCGTGAAGTTTCCTCCAATTCCGAGAATATTTTCAGACTAGCTTTTTTGGAATACAAAAACAGCAGAAAACAGGAACTGGCACTTCGGCATCTTGTTAATAGGTTAGTCCCAAAAAATGTATTAAAGTGATATAAAGTAGATGCAAAACATGTAGCAATTGGTATAAAACAAGCATGGAACATCAAAAATTATAGATACGTTTGAGACGTATCAATCGCTCGGGCAGAGATGTAGAGCGGAGAGCAGGTGATGGAGGGATAATAACCCGGTAGGCCCATGAAGAGGGGAACGTGACCCGCCAGGAAGGAGGCCCGGTCAGGCCAGTTAGCCCTCAGCACGGGCCGGGTTATGTTTTTGGGCCGGTATCTTGGCGGTGACCCGGCTAAGGAAGGCGATATTCTGGAAGGTACAAGAGGCGGTTTGAGAGGCGGTTCAAGACTTGGAATGCACGAAGAATAAAGGAGCTAGGATAGGACTTGGAGTTCGGGTAGAACCCGGCTCTATTGTGTACGTGGTCAGAGGGCCCGGTGTCTATATAAACCGGCCCCTGAGCCATAGCTAGCAAGACTTTGATAATTCCCAAGCTTTAGGCTGAGAACCCTTGAGAGAGACACAAGCTTTGTAACCTAGATCGAGATCCGGCTCTGTTGTCGTAGCCGGGTTATCGAGATCGAGACCATGATTAATAATAAGATAGCAGGAAGTAGGTCTTTATCTCCAATGGAGAGGCCGAACCTGGGTAAACCTGTGTCCCCTGCCATGCTAAACAATCTCCCAGACGCCAGTGTCGCCTTGCCCAAAAACTCAAGCTACCCCAAAGTAGCATCTGCCGTGTTATCTACCCCACGACAGTTGGCGCCGTCTGTGGGAATCGCGGCCAAAGGTGTCACCATCATGGGAGAAGCAAGGAGAGGGGTCGAAAACTTTGTTTTTGGCCAGATCACAGTCAATGAGCAAGGAGAATCCATCGTCGATGATTTTGGCTGGGGGCCGGAATCTGATCTGCTTGAATCAGGTGATGTTATTCCAATTGGCAAATTTAATGTTTTTGTGGGCATGATTACAACTAGATCTGCTAGTGATGGAGATTATGAATCTGTGTCAGGAGCCGCCACAATTGTTCAATCTGATGGAGAGGAATCAGTTGGCACAGCAGAAGTTGAGAAGGTCCTGAACACGCTGGAGGAACGGCTGGATGACCCGGCAGAGATCCCG
Organism: Poa pratensis; assembly: GCA_947311845.1. Classification (NCBI taxonomy): domain Eukaryota; kingdom Viridiplantae; phylum Streptophyta; class Magnoliopsida; order Poales; family Poaceae; genus Poa; species Poa pratensis. The sequence continues at coordinate 32,099,391 of CAMZMU010000086.1, read as the reverse complement.
GGTGACGCGGTGGAACAAGCCGGGTCGGAATCAATCTTGCCCCTGTTTGAAGGCCGGTTCGGGTATGATGCAGAAGAGGAAGATGACGAGGAACAAGAGTCAAGTCCAAGCCCGGTTCGTAGGGTAGCGGTGTACACCGCGCCTTCGTCCAGCATGCAACCATCACCATCAGCTGTTGTTCCACCGGCCTTTACCCCGGGTCAACAGCAGCTGCCCCCAATTCTGGAGTTGGCCGAACAGAGAGTTGACGGAGAGCCGGCTTCGGTCTCAGAAGAAAGCGAGGGTACGGCAAGATACAGAAACAGTTTTGGGTTCCTGCATAACCGGGCCCAAGGAGAGGAAAGAAGTAACACAGCAGCTGCCCCGGCCTTGTTTAACAATGGCCTGGTCTTAGATCCATCAGCACTTACAAGGTTGGTTACTCCAGAAAACGCAGCAGTTAGAGCAATGGAATTGGATACAGCACGCCGAGCGTTGGAGCAGATGCGCAGGGACGCCGAGGCAGAGAGGCAAGAAATAGAAGCAAGAAAGAGGCAAATAGGGGATGAGGAAAATCGTCTCAATGAGATGACCAGGGTGCACCGGAGGAGGCACCAGAGCCGGCTGGCCCATGGAGAAAACGCTGTAAACCCAGCAGTACTGTTTAGGACCCCAGTAGATCAACCAGTTGGTGTCACCCAGGTGGCTCCAGTTGTAAGGGCAGATGTAGAACCAGATAGAGGAACAGGAGCAGCTGGGGTTGCAGTGGCAACGGCGCCGGGTCTTCTCGCTGGGGGAGCCAGGGGAAATCCGGGTTTGCCGCCCAGGACACCAAGGTTTCACACGCCGGCGGGTCACTATTCAAATCCGGCGGATAACGTGTATGCAGCAACTTTGGCGCTTGATCGTATTCCATTGGGAGACACGCCAGCGGAGATTGAAGCCCGGCGTGCCATAGACATGTTACGCACTGCAGTTGTCCAGCAAACTCAGTATTCAAGGGAGAAAAGTGCATTGCATTCCACAACGTATCGTAGCAAGAGTCGCAATGGAGGTAACCCGCCATTGGCCGGGCCTAGCGGCACAGCAGCAAAACCCGCCCCAGCAAAATCAAATCAAAACAATCAGCAGCATCAACCCGCCCCAGCAATTTCCATAGCTCAGCAGATAGTCAATAGATCACGCGCGGGGAGAAGTGCAGGCAATGCAAACCCGGTAGTACCTGCAGCAGGAGTACCACAAGGAGGACCGGGTCCTGCACCAGCCGCGTCTGCAAGCTCACCCGGTAATATCAATATTTCGGCAAGTTCTTCTAGTTTAGCCGGGCCAAAATGTCTTTCAGATTCCATTAGAGCAGAGCCTTTCCCTGAGAAGTTCAAGGAGCCAAGCAAGATATCCAATTATGAGCCCAGCATGGACCCGGCCAGCTGGTTGAGCAGTTATGAGATGGCAATGTGTATACGCAATGCCACAGAGAATGTTTGTGCCAAGTACATGTATTTGATGATGAGCGATGGAGCAGCGAAGTTGTGGTTTAAAAATCTACCAGAGAAGTCCATTAATTCCTGGGATGAGTTGAAGGCGGTTTTCACCAAGCATTTTCAGGGTACGTGCAAGCGTTTGTTTTCCATTGAGGATCTTGATCGTTGTATACAGAAAAAAGGCGAGTCAGCACGTCATTGGATGGGCCGGGTCACGGAGATCCTGCACTCTTCATCTGGTATTGAGCCCAAGGATGCAATTTCATCAATGGAGAAAACTTGTAAGTATGCACCACTTGTCCAGAAGCTGGGTCGCATGAAGGAAGGGCACCGGGTTAAGCCGGTCACCATGGCGGAGTTGATGGATGCTTGCAATAGGCACGCAGCCACTGACAAGACTCAGGATGAGCCTGAGGAGGAGAAGGGGAAAGGCACGGCAAATAATGGTGGAAGGAACAATAATGGCTCAGGAAACAACAATAACAATAACCAGAATCAGCATAAGCGAGGTCACAATGATGGAGGTTCAGAGTTAGTAGCAAACACCAATATTGGGTTTCAGAGGCAAAGGATGGACGGGAACTACCAGGAAAACAGAGGTTATCAAGAAAATAGAGGTTACCAGGACAACAGGGGTTATCAGGGAAACAGTGGGAATCACAATAGTGGAGGTAGTTACCAGGGAACACGCCCAATGAGTACTGAGGAAGCTTTTAGGATGCCGTGTCCTCGCCATAGCAAGATGGGCAGACCATCCAATCATTCATTGGCACAGTGTGTGGATTTGAATAGGTGGAAAAATAATGAGGTGCAGAGAGCTCTGCAGGGAGCAAACAGAAGTGGAGGACCCGGCCAGGGTGGTAACCCGGCTGCGGGGCCTCTAACAGGAGCAAATGCGGTACCCACTGGAAACCCGGGTCAGGGTCAGAACCAGAACACGAGTAACCAAGGAGGATTTTCACAGCAGCCAAGGCAACTTGGTCAGTATCACATTTATACCAGTGGCACAACAAAAAGAGAGAGAAAGATAGTCAAAAGGGCGGTTAATACAGTGGTTGCTGGAGTTCCAAGGTATTTGAAGTGGTCAGAGCATGCAATTACGTGGAGTAGGGCAGATCACCCAGAGGTGGTGGAGCACCCGGGTCTTCTGGCGTTGGTGGTGGCTCCCCAAGTTCATGGCTATGAGTTAAAGAAGGTTTTGATGGATGGTGGCAGTAGTATCAACATTTTGTATTGGGACACGTTCGTGCGCATGGGTTTGAAGGAATCTCAGCTGCAGAAAACATCGACAATTTTTCACGGTATAGTTCCGGGGAAATCAGCCACGCCAGAGGGTAAAATTTCGTTGGAGGTTGCTTTTGGCGAGTCTATTCATAATTTTAGATCAGAGTGGCTCACTTTTGAGGTAGTGAAGTTTCCAAGCCCATATCATGCATTGTTGGGAAGGCCGGCTTATGCCAAGTTCATGGCAAGGCCGTGTTATGTTTACTTACAGTTGAAAATACCGGGTCCCAAGGGGATCATTACAGTGCATGGTAACAGAGAAATTGCAGCTGAGTGTGATGAGGGGATGCAGCCCTGGCAGAGCATGCTTGTGCTAAGGAGGAGTTGAAAGCTTACAGATCAAATATTGACCCGCAGGATAACACGGCACTCAAGAAGCCCACAACAGAGGATGATAGGGCAAAGTTCAAAGCAGCAAAGGATACTAAGATGGTGGATTTCGTGCCTGGAGATTCCTCCAAGCAGTTTGCCATTGGGACCAACTTATCTGATAAATAGGAAAGCGCGCTCATCGAGTTCATCCGTGAGAATAGGGATGTTTTTGCATGGACACCTAGTGACATGCCTGGCATTCCAACTGAACTCGCTGAGCACAGCTTACATGTTGATCCTAAGGCAAGGCCGGTAAAACAGGGATTGAGAAAAATGAATGCAGAAAGAAGGAAAGCAATAGGAGAGGAGGTAGCCCGGCTTTTGGAGGCCGGTTTTATCATGGAGGTGTTTCATCCAGAGTGGTTAGCTAACCCGGTTTTGGTTCTGAAGAAAAATAATGAGTGGAGGATGTGTATTGATTTCACGAGTCTGAACAGGTTTTGTCCCAAGGACCCGTTTGCATTGCCGCGTATTGACCAAATAGTTGATGCAGTGGCAGGTAGCGAGCTTTTGTGTTTCCTGGATGCTTATTCAGGGTATCATCAGATCAAATTGAACAAAGAAGATTGGGAAAAGACGTCGTTCATCACCCCCTTTGGTGCTTTTTGTTACAAGACCATGACATTTGGGTTGAAGAATGCAGGAGCAACTTATCAGAGGTGTATCCAGAATTGTTTTCATGATCAGATTGGGCGCAATGTGCATGCTTATGTTGATGATGTGGTGATAAAGTCAGAAAAAGCCGGGTCATTTATCAGTGACCTTACAGAAACGTTCAAAAATTTGAGGGAATACAAGATGAAGCTTAATCCTACAAAGTGTGTGTTTGGAGTCCCAGCGGGAAGTTACTTGGTTTTATTGTGTCAGAGCGTGGAATCGAGGCAAACCCGGAAAAAATCAGAGCTATTCAAAGTTTGAAAAAGCCAGAGGAGTTGAGAGATGTACAGAAATTGACAGGCTGCGTGGCTGCCTTGAGCCGGTTTATTTCCCGGCTTGGAGAGAAAGCGATTCCTTTGTACAAGTTATTGAAGAAAACAGATAATTTTGTGTGGAACCAAGAAGCAGACGAGGCATTCGAGGCTTTGAAGAAGCAGTTGTCAGAAGCGCCAGTTTTGGCGGCCCGGGTTCTAAGGAACCCATGCTCTTATACGTCGCTGCCGGGCCTCAAGCTGTGAGTGCCGTGGTGGTGGTCGAGCGTAAGGAAGAAGGAAAAGAGAACCCGGTCCAAAGACCGGTCTATTATGTTAGTGAAGTTTTATCTGAGGCAAAGCAGCGATACCCACATTGGCAGAAGCTGGTGTTTGGAGTTTTCATGGCCAGTAGAAAATTGAAGCCGTATTTTCAGGAGCATCCAATTACAGTGGTCAGTTCAATACCCTTGGCAGATATCATCAGAAATTCAGAGGCCACAGGAAGAATTGCTAAGTGGGCAATAGAGATGGGGGATTATCATATTGATTATGTGCCTCGTACAGCTATCAAGTCTCAAGCATTGGCGGATTTTCTTAATGATTGGACACAGTTGAATGCACCACCTCTTACCCCGAGTCTCAAGTCTTGGGTTATGCATTTTGACGGGTCTAAACAAGAGCAAGGTTCAGGAGCTGGAGTGGTGTTAACTTCTCCCAAAGGTGACAAGTTGAGTTATGTTTTGCAAATTCACTTTGATTGTTCCAATAATGTGGCAGAGTATGAGGCCTTGTTACATGGTTTGCGTATGGCAAAGGAGATGAACATCAAGCGTGTTAAGTGCTATGGGGATTCAGATCTGGTGGCGCAGCAAGTTTCAGGAACCTGGGACAGAAAAGATGCAACTATGGCGGCTTACAGGCGAGAGGTGGATAGAGTAGCTGGGTTCTTCTCAGGCTATCAGGTGGACCACATTGACCGCAGGAAAAACGATGCTGCAGATGCTTTGTCAAGACTCGGCTCACGCAGAGAGCCGGTTCCACCTAATGTTTTCTTGGACGAGCTATGGGCTCCATCAGTCAAGACCCAGGATGAGGAAGAGTCGGTAGACCCGGATTCGCAGCTGGTGGCTGTAACCCGGGAAATTCCAGAGTGGACAGAACCGTATCTTGCATATCTTTTGAGAGGGGAGTTGCCCCAGCAGGAAGTCATAGCCCGGCAGATCGTGCGCCGGTGCAAGGCCTATGTGGTCATAGATGGTGAGCTATATAAGAGAAGTGTTTCAGGGGTATATCAGAGATGTGTGTCTGGAAAGGAGGGCCGGCAAATTTTGAAGGAAATTCACGAGGGAGATTGTGGTCATCATGCTTCAACCAGGTCCTTGGTTGCAAAAGCTTTCAGGCACGGTTTCTTTTGGCTCACAGCCCAGGCAGATGCAGAGCGCTTGGTGAATAGATGTGATGGATGTCAAAGGTATGCAAGACAGATTCATGTGCCGGCTCAGGAGTTGAGAACAATACCTTTGACTTGGCCCTTTGCAGTTTGGGGGCTTGATATGGTGGGTCCTTTCAGCATGTCTCCTTGTAAGAAAACCCACCTCCTCGTTGCCATTGACAAGTTTACCAAGTGGGTTGAGGTCATGCCTGTTACAAATTGTGAGGCGGCAACAGCAGTGAAGTTTTTGAAGCAGATCATACACAGGTTTGGGTATCCCCATAGTATTATCACAGATAATGGTACTAATATGTCCTTGGGAGAGATGGCAAAGTTTTGTGGAAACAATGGTATACGTTTGGATGTTGCTTCTGTGGCTCATCCTCAGGCCAATGGGCAAGTTGAACGAGCTAACCAGGAGTTACTCAGAGGATTGAAACCACGTCTCCGGGTCCCGTGTCTCAGAGCCGCCGGAGCGTGGGTGGAGGAATTGCCATCAGTTGTTTGGGGAATCAATACAACACCAAACAGATCCACAAAGATGACCCCTTTCTTCATGGTGTATGGGGCAGAGGCAGTTTTGCCAAGTGATGTTATTCATGACTCGCCTCGCGTGGCGGCTTACGTGGAGACAGAAAATGAGAAGACCCGGCAGGATTCTGTTGACCTGCTGGAGGAGAATAGAGAGCAAGCATTGGAAAGATCAGCAATTTATCAGCAAGATTTGAGGCGGTATCACAGCCGCCGGGTTAAAACTCGCACCTTCCAGGAAGGTGATCTAGTGTTGCGATGGGTGCAGTCCAAGGAAGGGATGCACAAGTTATCTCCTCCTTGGGAAGGGCCCTTCGTCATAAGCAAGAAATTGAACAATGGTTCATACTATTTGGTGGACGCTAGAGAGAAATCAGAGACAGTCAATGACTCAACACACTCTACCTTTTCTATGGAAGAGCGTGAGAGGCCGTGGAACATTGCGCAGCTGCGCCCATATTATACTTAGCATGAAAAAGATGTATCAGATGTAACACACGATGTAACAGGCAGCAGGTTTCAGACGCGCTCTTTTCCTTGCCAGGGTACCTAAGGGGACTGGAAGGTTTTTAATGAGGCGGCTTGCTGACCTAACCTTTTCTATCAATAAAGTGAAGGTTGAAACAGAAATTTGTCTTGTCTCAGTTTATGTTTCAGTTTTATAAGCCGGGTATTTTTCTTTGGACTATATGTATTGTGGCAGTTCTTGGTCAAAGCTTGGTCCTGGGGGCTTGTCATGGAGATAGCTAAGGTTATTTCTCCAGGACCCGGCTCATAAGTATACCCGGGTTTCAGTTTTAGTTGCAGTTGTTTAAGTTTTTTTTTTTTTTGAGGATGCCCAGAGAGTGCGTCCCACCAGTATTTTGGATCAATGGGGTACTGAGGCATAAGCCCCTTACTTTATAAACATTGATCCAGGTCTTGGGGGCTCTTACTGCAAAAAGTCTGTAGCTGCAATCCCAAGACCCGGCTTTTATGCCACTAGTATTCTTGGTTATCTTGCTGTGTAGCTGATGTGACTCGCACTTATATGGCCTGATTGCACACCTGGAAACTCAATCAACCATGAAGCCCATTGGGACTTGGTTTGACCCTGTTTTTCTCAGAGAAGTTGCGCCAGGATATCCATGCGAAAGCCGGCTCACAGTTAAAGAAACCAAAAGGGTCATCAAAACCACAGAAGATAAGCAATTGGATATTTCAAATGTCATGTGATTCCACATAGTTTCACCAAAGTTGAAAGCAAGTGCAAAAGCACACATCACAGGCATGGTATCAGAATAGCTAAGTTATTACAGTAAAGCGCCCAAAGGGCCGAATAGAGATTGTTTTAGTGCAGAAGTAACAGCATCTGCCTAAGTTTTTCACGCTTTGGCTTCGGGAGCCGGGTCACGGGGAGGAGAGCCGGTTGGTTGATCTTCGGCGGTCTTTGCCGGGTCTTCTTCTTCTTCGGCGGCCGCCGGGTTAGCCTCTGGCTCCTTGGTCTCGTTGGTTTCTTTGGCCTTGGTCTTGCGCCGGGTGATTTTTCGAAGTGGCTGGAAGAAGGATTCATCATCTTCTTCAGCTATCGCCCGTGATGGAGGAGGAATAACTGGCGTAGAGGAGCTGGGAGCAGTGGAGGTACCAGGAGCATTCTTTGCCGGGTCAATAGAATCCTTATAGCTTTGGAGGAGATCGACGCGTTGTGGCTCGTCATCCATGATCTCTTCATCGTTCTCATTATATCCAAGCTGTAAGGTGGTGAGCTTCATCTTGCTGGCAATAACAGTGGCAACATGCCGGGTTTGCTTCACAACCCGGGCATAGCACTTTTTATCAAACTCCTTGCCATCAGTGTCAAACTGAGGAAAGCCCTTCATCAGTGGAACCGGGTTTAGCTGGGGATGGTAGGCCTTTGCCAAGGCAAGACCTCGCATCACCCCGGCCCTGCAAGCTGATCTCTTGAGCAGATGGATCCATTGCGGCATTGTTGACAGATGCCCAAGGACTTCAGTGTACTTGCTTGGCGGGTTTTCCCAGAGCCTAGCGGCTTTGATGACCTCGCAGCTGCCAAAGTACAGCTGACGGGTCAGCGTGTACATGCATTTGATCTTCTCTGCAGCGGTTTTGCGGAGGTTACCATCACGAGGGCCTGTGTAAGAAAAAGTGGAGCAGTGAAATTTCAAAAACCGGGTCTGTTTGATCAATTTAGGTCGAAATTCAAGGAAGTAGTGCTTACCCACTAAAGATTCAACCATTGAGGTGATCATTCTTTTTAGCCGGGTCAGTTCGTTGTTGGTTTCATCAAGCTGCTTCTGCAGGGTCTCCTGTTGCTCCTGGAAGTTCTCCTCGTTCTCCTGCATGTCCTTCTTCAGATCGGAGTTTTCTTGTGTCAAGGCAGTAATCTTTTCCTCCAAGGCCTGGAGTTGAGCTGAGTGATTAGCCCGGGTCTCAGATTCAGTCTTAGCAGCGTCAGCAAGCCGGGTAATCTCAGCTTGGGCCTGGGCATGGTCTTCCTATTAAGATGCAAAGAATTACGTTAGTCCCAGGTCGCCGCAGGCGTGTAACCCGGCACTTGGGGGCTACATGCGCAGAAAGTTTGAAAATTTGCCAACTGTATGTCCCAGGTAGCTGTGGACAGCTAACCCGGCACTTGGGGGCTACTCAGTTTGAAGTTCAAATTTTCAGTATAATAAAGAAGTCCCAGGTTGCTGCAGGCACACAACCTGGCACTTGGGGGCTACAGGTTTGAAGTTTTTTCCTAAGGAATGCGTATTGAAAGCACCAAGCTCATCACAAGTGATGAACTTAGAGCTTGGGGGCTACTCAGGGTATAGTTATGCAAGAAAATAAATAGGCAAGAAGTAAAAATGGGTACCTCATATCGTTTTTGTATCAGGGCGACCAGTTCTGTCTCTAGGGTCTTGTGTTGAGCTAGGCGAGAAAAATATTCATCGCAAAGTGCGGGAACAGACATGGTGTCCAGAGCTGGTGAATTTGAGGAAGAAGCCGGGTTCTTGTTCTTGGCAGGAGTTGCCGGGTCAGCGTCTGGGGCTGGCACCTTGGCCAGAATTTCAGGAGCACTTTGTACTGGAACGTGCCGGGTCCCAGTAACCTGCACTTCATCTTCTTTTGTTCCAGAACTTAACCCGGGTGAGTGAGCAGCTGGCGAGGATTCTGGCACCGGGTCAACAACATTTTTTGGAGATGCCGCGGGGGTTGCTTTCTCCCTTGGCTCGTCCTTGTCCTCTGGTTCCTCTATGTGTGCCTCCATCGGAGAAGGTTCTGTGGTTGCTGGAGTAGGGGACGCCGCGGGAGGAGTTTCCGGGTCTTCTTCCATAAAAGCCCTGGCACTGGAACAAAATAATGTCTTAGTTAAAAAAGAAGAATGGGACAGTGAAGTATAAAGGTATGGAAAAGATATGAGAAGTATTTCTAACCCAGTGTTGATCGGGAAATCCTCGGGTGTGCTAACACCATCCGAGGAAGAATCTGACAAACGAGATGGTTTAGGAACCCGGATCTTGCCAGCTAAAGGGAACTGTTTGCTGGGCGTCTTCTGGATGGATTTGGCCCAGCTTGATAAAGAGCGTTGAGGGATACCTGGGCTCAGGGAAGCTTCGCTTGTAGAAGACCGGGTTCGGCGTCTCTTGTTCGCCTCAGCCTCCTTCTCAGCCTCCTTTTCCTGTGGTTGTGCTTAAGTTTAAGGTGAGTTCATCATGAAGAAAGAGAAGGGAAAATGTGGTACCTTGGCAAGGGTGGCCCGGGTCCTCTTTTGAGTTGGAGCTGCAGTAACTTGGGGACCCGGCGCTACGTCAGAAGCCGGGTCTGTGGGGCCTGGAATAAAATTTGCTGGGTTGTCAGTAGAGGTGTCCTTGTTGGGGACTTCGTTGTTAATCAACTGGAGGAAGAGCCGGCCTACGGAGTCAAGCTCACCTTCTTGTTCATCGTCTTCACTTTCTGTGTCCTCTCCGTCAGGAGAGGATGTTGGGGTAAAATCTACGCTCCACCATTTGGAGTCCTGAGAAAAAGCAGTCACGATAAATAACAGTCTATGGATGAGTTTGCCGGGTTAAAGTAAACAAGATGGATTGAGTGTTAGTTTTACCGTGGGGGGTTTGTTCTTGGCACTAAATGGGGCGAGCCCGTTCAGTGCAATGGCGTCTTTCTTCTCGCCAAGTAGCCTCTTGGCATTCTTCACAAGTTGATCATCAGTGAGCGTCATCTCTGAGTAGCGCATGTTGTCTGTGGTTTCGCCAGTGTACTGGCAGATTAACCGGGTCCTGATGCTGAGTGGCTGGATGAACCAACCGATCCAGCACTTGACCAGATCTGTTCCCTTGAGACCATGGGCGAGTAAAGCTCTGGCCCGGCGAAGAATGGGCTCGAGCTTGACCCGCTCGGCGTCATCTGCGTAACTATTCATCTTGGCATCATATGTTAAACCCGAGTTTCGGAAAGCCGGGTAACGGGCATCTTCAGATTCTGGAGAGGTGTCTTGACAATAAAAATATGTGTTTTGCCACCCTTTGGGGTGGCTGGCTAGAAGGAGAGCCGGGAAATCGCACTCCCTTCGGCGCTGAATTGCAACTCCCCCATATGGAAGTACTTGATCCTTGCGGGAGGGGTTGCAGTAGAAGAACTCGAGGAACAGCTCGAGGCTTGGAGCCATTTGCAGATAATCTTCGCAGAACACCACATAGTTACTGATGTTCAGCATGGAGTTGGGCGCGATGTCTTGAGGCCCAAGGCCGTAGTACTTCAAGACCCGGCGAAAAAACAGGGAACCCGGGGGGCGAAGGCCGCGCTGAACGTGGTCAAGGAAAACCACTACTTCACCTTCCCTGGGGCTGGGGCGGATTTCTTCTCCAGCAGCGCGCCATTGGATCTCATCCTTTGGAGGGAGCTCGCCGCAGTTCACATATTCCTGTAGCATCAAGGTCGTCACTGTGGATTTGGTCCAGTTGACCTGAGTAGCAGCGGGGGCGGCGGAGCCAGATGCACCGGCGTTGGCGCTGTGGGGTTTCTTCGCGAGCTTCTTCGCCGCGCGGGGAGCTCCGGCCTTGGCTTTATCCTTCACCATGGCTGGGAAGCTTCGAGGTTTACTGAGTGCAACAATGGAGAAGTGAAACCCTAGTTCTAGATGTGGACACGCGGAGAAGGAAATGCGAAGTAAATCTGGACAAGATTCAAGTTGAAATCAGGTGCGGAGCACGGATGTATGGGATAAATGTACCTGTGGATCTTCTTGCAAGAGATTGAAAAGCTCGATTTGAGATTGGATCTGCAGCCGCTACAGTGCGCGCGCGAGGAAGAAGATGAGCTCGGTGGGGAAAAAATGACAGTGGTGACTCCTGGCCTTCTATTTATAGGCACAGTGAAAACCCTAGGGGCGTTGCGGTAAAAAGGGAAGAGATAAGGGTCTTTGACTAAAAGTCAACGACAAACAGAATGAGTTAATTACGGAGTATTAAATGATAAGGTCGCGATTAAAATGGATAAGGATGGAGTTATAGTTGGGAGATAGTTTTCGCTAAGTGCTGGAAGTGAAACCCGGGCGTCGGAACCCGGCAAGGATTAACCGGGTTATGGCATGAACCGCCAAAGAAATTGGCCCAGTAAAAGAGAAAAGAGGCATGTTTTAATGTTAGACTTGTTATTTGTTGTCGTATGTTTCAGGTGATTAACCCGGCTGGCCAGGATACCAGCTCTGTTCAAAGAAGTAATATTCAAGAAGCCGAGCATGCCAACCTGGCAACCAGGTTAATCTGGGGGCTACTGATGGAGGGATAATAACCCGGTAGGCCCATGAAGAGGGGAACGTGACCCGCCAGGAAGGAGGCCCGGTCAGGCCAGTTAGCCCTCAGCACGGGCCGGGTTATGTTTTTGGGCCGGTATCTTGGCGGTGACCCGGCTAAGGAAGGCGATATTCTGGAAGGTACAAGAGGCGGTTTGAGAGGCGGTTCAAGACTTGGAATGCACGAAGAATAAAGGAGCTAGGATAGGACTTGGAGTTCGGGTAGAACCCGGCTCTATTGTGTACGTGGTCAGAGGGCCCGGTGTCTATATAAACCGGCCCCTGAGCCATAGCTAGCAAGACTTTGATAATTCCCAAGCTTTAGGCGTGAGAACCCTTGAGAGAGACACAAGCTTTGTAACCTAGATCGAGATCCGGCTCTGTTGTCGTAGCCGGGTTATCGAGATCGAGACCATGATTAATAATAAGATAGCAGGAAGTAGGTCTTTATCTCCAATGGAGAGGCCGAACCTGGGTAAACCTGTGTCCCCTGCCATGCTAAACAATCTCCCAGACGCCAGTGTCGCCTTGCCCAAAAACTCAAGCTACCCCAAAGTAGCATCTGCCGTGTTATCTACCCCACGACAGCAGGGGTCATTTTGCCCAAGACCACGGCGGCGGAGGTGGCCGGAGTTGGCCGGAGCAGGGCGGCGACGGCGCTGGCGACTCAGTCGCCAGAGCCAGTCGAGCACGGGCTCGAGCTCGTGCGGGTGAGCGAGTGAGAATAGAGAGAGAATGGTTCGGTCCAACCGAACCGAGTCCACCCTTTGACCTGGTTTATCCAGAGGCTTATTTGCAAAATTTTGAGTTTATAAAATTTTCTGAATTTCAAAACTTGCTATAAATTCAAATAAAATCCTATAAATAATTTTAAAATATCTACAAACATCAGCAGAAAATAAGTGATCCAAATAAAATGTTTACTTGATTTTTTTTTGAAAACTATTTCTTGTAGCAAAAATTCAAAGGATCCTTAAGTGGAAATGACTTGAAATTCTTTTTCAAAAACTATTTTCTTGAAATAAAATAATATGGGAAAATAAAGTCTTGAAGTTCAATTATATTGAACTATTTGAATTTAATCACCTTAAATGTATTCCTCATGAAAATTGTTGTCAAACTCTATAAATAATTGAAAACTCCAAAACACTCGAAAAGTTTTAAATCCGCAACTTGGGAATTTTGGGGTGACGATGCATATCATGATTATGCATAATAGCATGCTGCTAGAGTTTTCAGTAGTCCTTACCAGGATTACTTTGTTATTTTCAGAACTCGGGGTTTTACCGCAAACCCTAGAACCCCGAAGGGCCTGAACTGTCACTTCTACCACAGGCAAGTTCATTCTTGCATGTCCTTACTGAACTATTTTAATAAAAACTATTTTCAAAACTATATTATTATCATTGCATTGAAAAGGAAAAACTATTTTTGAATGATGTGAATTGCTATATATATTGTTTGGCTGGCAATGGAACCACGGTATGATGTTGTGGTGGAGGTTCCATTGTACGGGAAAGTATATACCTAGGATTAATTACCAATGTCACAGTGATCCTAGCGCCGTATTGAAGCGTTTACCATGAGATCTGGCATGGGACGGTAAAGTCAGCTGCTATCTTCTCTCGTTCACATATCCTCGGCAGGCTATTACCTGGTTGCGTCCGTTGCGGCGGCCAACTGCGTGGAAGCGCGTGACCTTCCCACCCGACGGGGTGACTGGAATAGAAGCTCGGGAGGGGTGGCGGGCCAGTGGTCTTAGTTACCAGCCGCATCACAAATGGGTGGATATGTGTTGTGCAGAGAGGGGCAGTGATTGGCTTTGGACTCACACCTGGCCCCATACCATGGAAGTATGGACGAGTTTGGCCGCTCGGAAAGGCAACAAGGCTGGGTTTCTCTCATGGGTAAAGTTACGCAGCTCTGCAGAGTCAACAACAAGAAACTGTAACTGTCACATCCGTGTTCCCGGAAGGAACTACAGACCGCAGCGGGAAAGGCATCCCAAGTGATGACTATGAACCCGTGGAGACTGTGAGCATAGTTTTCTAAAATAAAACTGACCTTTTGAAGAAATCTTTTCCAAAACTTGCATTATGCCAATGACCGTTGGTCATGGCAGTAGCTAGTGCATAAAACACCTTATCGCCTATAATTTGAACTTGCTGAGTAACGCTCATGTTGCTCACCCTTTCCCCGTTGACCCCCTGCTTAGATTTTGGAGCCATCAACGGAGTTGCCAGTTATCCATCATGACGTCAAGGAAGTATTCAACAAGCAGTCAAGTCTACCGGTGGAGCTTGAAGGAGTCAACGACTACTTAGCCGTGAAGCAGCAACAACAACTGTGTAAATGGAGCAACGACGACACCAGTGCAATGGCGTACATGAAGACCACCTTGCTAAGGGAGGAGACAACATCTAATGGAAGGAGGAGTACAAACCTGGATAAAGATATTCCAGTTGGAATAGATTAGGGCTGTGACAACAGCAGTAGTGGATCAGGAAATATAATTAGAGCTGATATTCAGCTTAGTACTACGATTTGGATCTTCCTATATTTCATTTGCTCGAGACTTACTTCAATATAAAGGAGGGTCTCAAGATTTTGTATTGAATAGTGTTGTAATCCTATAGTGTTACCTTGGACCGGCTATGTTTCTGTTGTACTACTCTGAGAGATGTAATATTTGCGGAGAGGTCCTTCCGTGCGTGTTACATCAACGACTTGTACACTACAACATGCAGTGGTGTGCTGGGTCACCGTAATCATATGACGATATACTACATATACTAATATATTTTCACTAAACATGTCATTTTGGCGCAAAGAAATCATACACGTTCAAACAAGCAAGATTCATATTTCTCATTGCACAGACTGTAGGTTCTCATATCCTTTTCATAATTTATGTGACTATATGTTTCCCCTAAATTCACATGTAAAAACTCTTTCATGTTTTTTTTCAAACATGTTTCTAGCGGATATTGTGTAAAATGAATTATTATTGTGTCAGACCAGGTGTAAAGTGAATACTTATAGAGAACTCGATGCAAACTAAAACGAGTGTTAATCTACCTAGTGCAAAATACAATTTCTCAAAATTATAAATCAGCAAACATATATACAAATTATCTCTATTTCCCTTAGTGCTCGTTTTGTCAAGTTGTTAAATAATTACATCTCCCTTAAAATATCATAAACATATAGTCTACATGAAGTTTGTTACAGACAGATATTGCTCATCATCATATAGCTATTGCATATTTTTCTCATTGCCGGTCACATCTATCGAACTAACTTATGAATTGGGCACGTCATTGAGGATCTTGTAAAAGTGACTTGTGGTGCAATAACCCATGCTCAATCCATGCATGTGAGTGCGGCCGGTGTGGCTGAACGGGGCCCCAATTTTCTGGGGCTCAAAATTCTGTGCACATGTCTTCATTTAGACAGCAGTTGAACATGTTACGAACTGAATGGAGTCAGCCTGGACCCTCAATGGTTAGATGTAGGGAGGACCTATCCAACGACCAAACATTCAAGGCTTAGAGCATCTCCACCGGGTGCCTCCAAATTTTTGTCCGGCACCCTCCAATTGAGCCCTAATTGGGGGTGCCGGACACATGTCCGCATGAAATTAAAGCAGTGCCCCCAACGGTACACCCCAAACTAGACCCCCCCAATTATCTAGCATTAATACAAACAGGTTGTGGGCGTCGTCGCCGGTGCCGGCCAGCTCGCAGCAAACCACACCGATGTCTGGCAGCAGCGAGACGAGGAGGGAGCTGAACCTCCATAACGCTGGAACAGCTGCAGGCATGCTTCGGGCACAGCTGGTTGTGGCCAAGATCCGCTCGCCATGACGACAGCCGGTGGCGCGACGAACGCTGGGAACCACGAGTGCTGGGCGTGCGGGCGCGACGGCAGCCCCGTGCTCCTCGGCGTCCACACGCAGACCACCGACACCAAGCAGCAGGCGCAGGCGCGTCGTGACACAATCGAACGATAACCTGCGTCGTGACCCAATCGATCGATGGCCTGCGCGCAGGAGCATCCAAGCTCCACGGCCACGGCGAGCATGGAGCAAGGCCCAAGCTCCACGGCCACGGTAGCTGCCGCTCGTCCCCTCTGCCATAAAGAAGCAACGTGGCGTCGCCCTCGGTGCCGTACACGGCCTTGAGCGCGCGGAGGGCTGGACACGGCATTGAGGTGTGCACCACCTGCGCGGGTGCCCTGGCAGCAGCGGCGGCGTGGCCGAGCGCACGGCCGACCATCGAGCGTGGCCACATGCCCACATCGATGTGGATCTTGCGCTGCTCCGGGTCGTGGAAGCGCTGCTCATCCGCCAGGAGGAGCAAGTGGCAAGGCGCGGGCGCGGCCGGTGGAGCAAGGCAGCAGTGAGACGCCGAGACGACGAGGATGTAGGCGGCGTCGAGGGGGAGGAAGGCCTCGGCTGAATCGGTTGATCTGCTCAAGCTAGCTAGCTCAGCTAGCACCCACATAGCTGAATCGATCGATCTAGTCGGCTACGGGGGAGCTGGCCTTGTCCTTCTCCCGTGCTTGGCCTCGTCCGTCTGCTCGCTCGGATCAAGCGGGAGCACATGGGGACGAACGGAGGGGAGCACCGTGGAGCGCATCGACGAAGGCGCCGTTCGTGAGCCCGAGAGCGACCGGGCTCCAAGTCCCCGCGAGCCACGCGCGCGGCTGCTCGACGGAGGGCTGCAGGACGCGAAGCCGGCGGGATAAGGCGGCGGCGAGGCGGAAGCGTGGTGGGTGGGGGGACCGCAGGCGTGGCGACGGTGCCAACAACCATGGCTGCACATACGGAACAGAGAGGATGAGAAGAAATAGCGTTTTGTTTGACTAACTTGTGGGCTAGGCGCAAGCAATCGATGTCCGCATGTATGTCCGGCACCCCCCAAAGTCCCTCCAATTTGGAGGCCCTCTCGTGGGTGCCGGACACGATTTTGCTCGGGGCGATGCATTGGGGGTGCCGCTGGTGACGTTTTTGGTTGTCCGGACCCCCAATGGGCCTTTGGGGGTCACTTGGAGGCCCCGGTGGAGATGCTCTTAAGCCTAGATGCTGGCTGAATGATCGCCATCTCGCCTCTCCTCGTTGGGTCATCGTCTCACTATGAACCCTTTTGTTTGGACTTATTTTGGCTTTCCACTGAAATAAGCTGGTTAATTGAAACAAAGGGGATAACTTTACGTTGGGCTTTTACCAAAAAGCTGGTCCATTTCCTTCATACTGAAAAAGGCACCTCTCGAGGGGCTTTGTGTGACTTCCCGCAGCTTTGCCACTTTTGAACCGGTACATATCATTGCCCAAATCGTTGCTCGTAATTACATTGAACTGCCACCCTGTTTGCGCGTCGCTGCGCACGAACGGTACATGCAGCGGCGCTTCTTCCGGCCTCGGCGGCTGGCGGGTGTTGAGTGGGTGCAAGGCCGGAGGTGGAGATGCGAGGCGGCTGCTGCGTGGTGGTGCGGCGTGAAGGGGGTGGATCTGCGGCGCAGGCCCGGATCCGGGGCAGAAGAGGCTTGGGGCCACGGCCCCGGCCGATGTGCTACAACCGTCTTCAGATCCAGCTCGCTGGAGCTGGTGGATGACGCGGCTCAGCAACGCTTTCGGGCAAGGAGCTCTTCTGCTCCATGGATGCGAGCTCCGGCTGGAGTTCGGCGAGGCGAGGATGGCGTGATGCAGCGGTGTCTGCTCTCTGTATTCTCCTTTTTTCTTGCTTGTAATCCGACCTTGTACTGGTTCCTTCTAGTATGAATACAAGTATGAAAAATTCAAAAAAAAAAAAAAAAAAAAACGGTACATGCAGCGGCAGCTGCCCAAGCAGCCCAACACCACCGCACCAATCACGTGCACCGAGCAGCCCACCTAGCTCCACTAGTATCCTCTCCATCACTCACACGCTGCCACTTGGCCACCTCTTGTTTGCTAGCTTCTGTACTCTACGTGATGGTGAATATGTGTATATTTGGCGCATATGCGTATACGTGCAACCGAATGGCTTCGATTCATTCGCAAAAAGAAAAGAGAATGGCTTCGATTCCTCTGTATCATGATCCTTCACAATAAATAATATTATTGGTTCTAATTATTTTTAGAATGTAGCTAGATGTGTTATAGTAACTAAATGAGCAAAAATATATGTTGCCATGACTCTGAGGGTATTACAGACAATTCCGCAGTTTACAGTCAGACAACCAGCTAGGTTGCCAAAGACCTCCTATATCGTCTCTCCCACGTCCAGGTGAGTTACGTGATCTATGTACATATCTAGTAGCATATGCTTTTTGATGTCTATGATCTTCTTAATTTGCTTTTCATTTTTCCTACACATTTGCATCAGGTCTAGGCGTCAAGTGTTTCAATATTTGAGTCATGTCTTCTACAAATGCGAATAGAAACATGAATCAAATTGTGAGGGGCCGACGATGGGAAATTTTCCCATTTTGCCGGCTCAACCCTGCTAACGATCAAACATGAAGAAAAAAAAATCATGAATTAGGGTTGAAGATGGGAAATTGCCTCATCAGATACGCCTCTAGTGTATGCATGCGATTATACTGTTTTAATGTTTCACATAGGGCCCCATATTTTACTGGCTCGACTAGCAATTACTACTTCTACGAAATTCGTTAGGTGTAGTTTTCACTAGTTATAGACATATGTAAACTCTTTCAGATTTTTTTAGGCATTACCTCGTGTAAAATGAAATATGGTAATGACAGACCAGGTGTAAAGAGAAAAGCTTTACAAAACCTAATTCAAACCAAGTGTAAAATCTACTACCTCCGTTTTTTTAAAAGTAAGGCGTATATTTTTATTCAAAAGTCGACATAGTTTAACTTTAACAAATCTTATAAACAAAAATATCAATATTTATTAATAAATTTACAATGAAAATATATTCTATGTTGAGTCTATTGATACTGATTCGATATTCGAAATGTTCTTTTTTTATCAATAAATCGGTCAAAATTACACTATGTTTACTTTTGACTAAAAGTATACGCTTACCTTAAGAAAACGGATGGAATACCTTTTAAGGGAGAGTGTAAAATCTACCTAGTGCAAAGTACTCCATCCGTTTCAATTTAATTGACACACATTTGTCTACACATGAATGTATGTAGACAGAAAACAAGAGTATAGATACATCCATATTTTAACAAATGAAAGTCAACTAATTTGGAACGGAGTGAGTACAATATATAACACCCATGTAAAATTACGAGTCAGCAACCATATGCAATCCATTTTATATTATTCGCATTCGAATATGCAAACCATCAGCAATCACTTTTGACTAGACGTTGCGTAAGACAACGAAAGAAAATTAGTGTAAGGACCGCTTTTTAATTAAACCATGACCAAAATACCCTTCGCCGGGAACGGTGCCGGCCGGACTAGTGCCCGGCGGTCTCGGGAAGTTCGTCGCGTCCGAGATTGTGACGGTTAGCCGTCGGATCTCCCCCATTATTGCGTATCACCGTCCGATCTCTAACGCCGGCAACACCACGGGTCACTCTCCTAGTCTCTTGTTCCCGCTCTCGCAGCAGACCAAGCAGGCGCCGCCGGGAAACAAATTAAAAATCAGTTTTTTTTTTTCAATCTTCGTCTCCAGCCTTCTCAATCCAATCCAATCAGCGGGGCTGGAGCTGCATCGCCGGCCTATATAGATGCCCCAAACCGGCCGCGGCTGGCCGGCTCAAACAAGGAAATTCTAGTTCCCGATGCCCCCACCGCCGTCGCGAATTGGTAAGGAGTGGGAGGAGGGGACGGGCGAGAGCTCGTCGCCGCCCAGGTCCTCCAGCGTTCACCACGACCTGCGGCACAGGATATTCGAGCGCCTGCTTGCGGCCGGCAGACAGGGGGAGTCTGATCCTTCCTCGTTCTGGAAGGAGCTCTGCGCGCACTTCGACAAGCTGCCGGACAGGTACCTGATAGACCTGGGTGTGAAGAAGGCCGAGGACGTGCTGCTCCACCGGACGGTCCTCGACGAGGTCGCTCAGAACGGCAAACGCGCCGTTTTCAAAGCTCGCTTCCTTGAGGTACCCACCCGGCTTTGGCTTTGCAATTCATCCCAAAGCTAGCAACAATTCCTCCCAAATCCAATTGGATGATTAGGCGGGTGCAGTATGCAACCAGGTCTTTAGACCGAGTGCTGTAATGTTTTCTGCACACACCTGGTACAGTGTAGCGTGTGGGCTATTTTACTCTTAGAGTTGAGGTGATGACTGTTAGTTGGTTGAATTGGTTATTTTGAATACATAATAAAAAAATGTTAGTATATTTCACAATTATGTTGATCTACCTTCATGTTTGACCAGTACATTCCAGTTCAATCGAACTCCGAGGGTACCTATCCTGACTGTGATGATCCAACTCGAAGGTTATTACTTGAAGACCTCACTTTGGAGAGGATACATGGCGCCGACAACACGGGATCTATGTCTTCCCCTTCAAGGCAATTCACTTTGAAATAGTAACATAAGTGTCCTTGGTATCGTTGATTCTTTTGGTCTTTCAAACCATTTCTCACTTCCAAGTGTTGTTTCCCTTCTTCATATCCGAGAATGGTGGCTACAACTTGTCTTTCCTGATAAATCATCCTCCCCAAGTGCTCCAGCTGTATACTTGTTTGTTTTGTGACTGTTATTTAAACTGTCCTCTCAATTCTCAACAGGGATTCAGGACCTATCCTTGCTCATGAGATCATCTTCTCTTCCCAAGACAAGCCTAAGCTCCTTAGCCGGGTAATGCTAGTATTTTCTAGAATTTTCTTAATACCCAATTTCATGTAGCTAGCTTTTCATATTTTACGTGTCAAGTTTCTTACGAGATATAGTTGTTCAACAGCTGACTTTTTTGCTATCTGAAGTTGGACTTAATATTCGCGAAGCTCATGTTTACTCCACAAGTGATGGCTTTTGTTTGGATGTTTTTGTTGTTGATGGGTGGAAGACAGAGGTAAAGTTATAGCATGGCTATATGAAGGGCTGGACTGTTTATGATTCTCTGCGCATATTCTCTTTATATTGTGCATAGGATTTGACTATATTATCTGCGTAGTTAATTAAATAAAGTTGTCATTTTGCAGTTCCACTGGCTACGACTACTACCTGCTTATGTTTCTCAGACGCTATATGAACTATTAATCTCTAATATATCATTTTGCAATTGTACATGCAGGAGACAGATGAGTTGATCGCAACAATTAATGAGACCTTAACACGAAAAAATGTATGATGCCCTTTTCCACTTAATTACCGTAAATGCAGTATTATGTGCACAAAATATCCTCATCTTCGGTTAAGATGCCATCTCTAACATTTCCTTCCAGATCGAATTAATTGTCCCCATGTAAATATGTAGGGAGCACCATCTAACTCAGCAAGTACTTCATTCTCGGGGAAAATACTTGAGCTACGACAGCAGGTTGGAGATTGTCAAATCGACTGGAGCATGCTAACGATGATAGAAAAGATTGCAGCTGGATCTTATGCGGACTTGTAAGAACTGTTTGACACTTACTTGAAGTGCCCAATATGCCAATTCACGTTAGCCTGACCAGTGTACCCCTCTAGCCCCCGTAAACCTATCTCTATGCATACTGGCATCCGCTGAACAGAAACATTGGCATATTATCATGAATACACCTGAAAAAAAATTCACTCATGTATATGAATGGAAGACACTGGCTTTTTTCTCTAAAAAACTCAAGAATATCTTGAACCTACATTTTCGCTTGGTAGGCACTGACATATCTCATTCAAGTTCTATTTCACAGATATAGAGGAACATATAGTGGTTATGATGTTTGTATAAAGATACTCAGAATCACACATTTCAACAGCCCTTCAGAAGTTGAGTTCTTGCAGCAAGCACTCATTCTAAGGCAAGCATTCTTTAACCGTTACTGAATAATGAGTTATGTTTTATTCTGACGATTTTTTTGTTCCAGGAGAGTTAATAACGAAAACATCCTTAAGTTTTATGGGACATGCACAGGTCATCCAAATTATTTTGGCATTGTAACAGGTACCATCAATACTATCAAAAGAATACTATGGATTGGAATAAACTCTGCCATTACTGACTTGGATAACAGTGCTATAATTCTCAAGTGCACACAGACAGCCTCATACTTGGAGCTGGTATTTAGGTATCGATATAAACAAACAAACACCAGTATGCATTGCATGACCGTAAAATACCTGATATGGTTTTCAGATAGGCTATAACTCTTTAGTCAGTTGTGGAAGCTTACTCTTGAATATTTATACTGTCAAGAAAATTGCATGATGCAGAACAAAACCATTATCATGCACCTAAGACATCAGCTAATGCATTGCTTTGATTGTTTTATGAATCTAAGTTTGTCATTTAGATTGTAACTTATGGTTGAATCTGCAGTCAGGTGATGTACATCTTGGTCATGTTTGTGATGCAACTTCTGATTGAAAATTGTCAAATTTCATTACTTGAATTTTTAACCCACATGAAACTAGAATCATGCGTATGACTTCTATTTACTCCTAATGTATGCTTAACAGGTTCTGATTTGCTGTTGCTCCTGCCAAGTCTGACCATAGGTCATAACTTGCTAATTTAATGGGCGGGAAAAACAGATGTTCTGTTATTGTATCAAACTGGGTAATTGAATGCTGTGTGCTGAATCCATTTCTGATAGTTTTTCTCTCCGATATAGTTTCTTCACAGAATTATGTGATACGATATTATAGGGTCCTCTATCTATTCAAATAACAAAATTCCATAGAGACCGTCACTCCTAGGTTTCTTCATAAAATCACAGCTACTGGACACCTGAGCACAGCAGTCATGTAGCCTGCTTTTTAGAACACTGTCTTAGACTTTTGTTTATTTATTCATTATTTCTTGAATGAGTGTGTTTTGCAATTTCAATGTGGCCTGCTCTGTCTAGTAAGCTCACCTTTTTTTATATAAAATACACGAAGCGATGAGTTCTCACCTAGTTAGCTTACCTTTTTCTGCGGCGGTTGATTCTGTTTCTTTCAGAATACATGCCTGGAGGGAATTTATACAACTTTCTACACAAGCAAAATGATGTTTTAGGACTCCTTCTGATTCTAAAGATTGCCATCCAAATCTCAAAAGGAATGGAATATCTGCACCAGAATAGCATAATCCATAGAGATCTGAAGACTGCAAACATTCTCATGGGCCTGCACAATCAAGTATGCATACATTTTCAAACTATTAAAGCTATCGGTTCTGAGAATTCGAGAGTCCATTTCTTTTGATTTTCTAACATGTGTTATAAAACCTGGAAAGCATATATAAGCATTGCAACAGTTGATTTGGTTTTTAATCCTTGTGCTGCTTTGTTGGATGGTCCTTTTGTAAACACGTAAAGATAACATTTAACATCTGGCAAACTAGCAATGGCAGATAATGCTTTAAAGCTTGAATAAATTCTTAAAAGCTATACAGAAAAGGGAAATCTACATGCATTCAGAAAAAAATAGTTAGTTAAGAATTCAATAAAATTTATCACCGACTAATTATGTTTGTATTCTTTTAGACAAATTACTTGGCCTTTAAAAACATTGTCTTTTAGTATGTGAATTTCGATTATTTTATGTCACAAACTTAACTTTTGTGTCCATAAGCATGTAAAGTTTCCTCCTTGTTGAGGCTTAGTTAAGAAAAAATTGTCTTTTAGAATGTGATAAATATTGTTTTAATTGAAGTAAACTCACCTGCCTAGTCATTACCTATTAAGTTGTGAATACACTTCTGGAAATAGGTTGTGAAGATTGCAGACTTTGGTGTGGCTCGACTTGGTAATCAGGAGGGACAAATGACTGCTGAAACTGGAACTTACAGATGGATGGCACCCGAGGTATGGTTGAATCCTTTTTTCCTTTTGCATTTTGAAATCGATCGATTTTCTTCTATTTTAAGAAGCTTTGAGTGTTTAATTTTTTTAGTCTTCCCGGTACTTCATTGTTATGTTCTGTTGCAAAACTTCCAACCAATATTTTGCTTTCTCTTGATCTCTTATTTTTCTCATGGTAAGTTCCATGGGTGTTCGAGCCACGTCCTCACCAGAATGTAACCTGCCTCACTTTGCCTTGCTATCAAATTTATAATGGTTATAAAATTATACTACACACGTGAGATGTATGCACAAAGGCCCAGTTCGGTGCTGGGGAGACCTATCAGATCCTAGTAGCAAACTGGGATTGGCCAATATTGTAAAACTCGATAAGGGATTATTGCTTCTGCAACTTGTCCATAAAGGAATGATGAATCTTCCAGTGCTAATTTAAGTGGTGCATGCAAACTTCGTAAGTTTTCCCATGCAGGCGCCAGAAAAATGGTTTTATATGGGTTCAGATTGAGAGGTTTTAGGTCAAACAGTGCAGTTTGGGCATGTAAAATTCTTTCTTCTTGAACTGAGACAACAACTGTCAAACATGACAAATCTCTTTCTCTGTTTAGATGGAAAGCACCACGTGCCCGGCTTTATAATTAATAAATTCCAAGCGGCAGCACGGACAAGGTAATGGTGGGGACACTAGCTTAGCGTTTTACAAACCTCCACGAGGGGCATAGGCAACAGAAGAAGCAAAGTTCTAAGGATTACAGCAAATGAGGCCCTCAGCCACATTAAATGGAAGGAATTGGAACTCCGTTGCTTGGGGGTGGCGAGAAGGTGTCGGTGTAGAGGCGCTTAAGCATGACGACCATCTCGTCCAGAAGAGGGTGCGCCTTTGTTTTTAACAGTGGATGCCAGTGCTGTAGCAAAAGAATAGTTTTAAACACACAATCAGCAGGTTGATGGGGAAATTTATCTTCGATCGTGAACTTGTTACTAATAAGCCACAGTGCCACAAAGAAGATCCACAAAGAGTCTAGGCTTGTCTGAAAAATCATTAAGAATTGCGAAAAGATTCTACGAAACACTCAACATTGATCTAACTCCACTCCACATTAATTGGGGAAAGACACATCTAAAGAAAATGTGGTCAACGTTCCCTGGTTGACCACATAAGGCACACTTCCCGTCTGAAGGGTCACATCTTGTGTGGTAAAAATCTTGATATTAAGAGGTACTGAAGCTGCCCGAGTATCCTTGGCCTGAGCCACAACCGCTACTTGGCAAATCTTCCTATATAGAAAATGTGAAGAAAACTGTCCCGAGAGTCCCAAAGACCAAGACACCCTGTCTTGATCTTCCAAAGGCTTAGAACCTCGATTTCTTCATAAATCCTTTGCCCTCCTCTGGGCCAAAGGCCTTGCGAAAGGTGATCTCCCAGCCATCTCCATGATGCCTGGCAAACTGAAATGTTGGGAGAAGAACAGATATTGACAACCTCGGGTATCCGTCCTTGAGGGGTCCCTCCCCAGACCACCAATCCAACCAAAACAGGATGGAGGTGCCCTTGACTAAGTGAAATCGAGCAACCAACTTGAAGTAATTCTTGAACTTGTGAAGAATGTGCCACAACCGAGAACCTCCCTGGGGATTGCATGCAAAGATATTGCCAGCCCCTGAATATTTCGCCTTAAGTATTTGCAGCCAGAGGCTCTAATTGTTGTCCTCTGAGTTAAACAGGCGCCAAATCCTCTTTGCCATCAGGGAAATGTTCATGAATTTCGAATTCAAATACCCAGACCACCCTGGTTTTGGGTTAACACACTTCCGCTCACTTCACCATGGGATACTTTCTTTTCTCCCCATGTCCTTCTCAAAAGACCTTCCCCTATATTTGTCAAAGCCAGCATGGGTTCCATCAGCAAGCAGAAACAATTCTATCGCAAACAGGGGAAGGATCGAGATTCAGAGGGTCAATCTTGTTATAATATAAAGCCTAGCCCTTTCCATCAGTTCGGACTTTTGGGATAATTGGCTAGTGTATCAATTCAATATGGTATTAGAGCCAGGTGGTCTTAAGTTCAAGCCCCGGGTAACGCACTATTTAATATAAAAATAGTTGCGGCCTCCCTCCCATCCATCCCACATCTAAGGCCTTCCCGATTGTCCAGCCTAGACGTGAGGGGGAGTGTTAAAATATAAAGCCTAGGCCTTTCCATCAGTTCGGATTTTTGGGATAATTGGCTAGTGCATCAATTCAATGCCGCACAAGACATGGATCTGCTTGCCTTTCCACGGGACCATACTACCTTGCCAACCAAAGATTCCCAGTCCACCATGCTTAGTTTGTGGTCACTCATGGGAAATGTCCTTGTATACAAAATTCAGCAGCTTTGCCACTCTGGCCTGCTCTTTTGGACAAGAACCCATGACAATGACCTCACTCTTGTGGTAATTGATGTTCATGCCCGAAAGCAACTCAAAGTAAATGAGAAAGAATTTAAGATTAGCAACGCCCATCTGATTTTTGAATCATAATCATCATGTCATATGCGTACTGGAGGTGTGTGATACCACCGGGCATCAAATGAGGAACCAGACCCTGCATGTGGCTCACCCTGCCTTCTGAAGAATCGCTGCCAGCACATTCAACCACCAGGTCGAACAACAACGAGGAGATAGGGTTGCCTTGGCAGTAGCACACGCCGCGCTTATTCCGGAAGTAGGGACCCACCTCAGCATTGTTAGCTATGGCTGTCTGCCCCCCAGTAACTAGCTGCATAAGCCTGTGGATGAGCCCAGCATCGAACCCTTTATGCGAAAGGACTTCTCTAAGGAGCTACCAGTTAACCTTGTCATACACTTTCCCAAAGTCCAAGTTCAGTAGAACAACCTCGGTACCTCTAACACGGAGCGCCCGCAGTGACCAGATCTGGGTCAGCCTCTCCTCCAGCTTGCGACGGTGCGGGCGATATTTAAGACGCTGATTATGGAAACAGGCTACTCCCCTGGTTCACCATCTGGTACCACCGTCGGCCCCGGCGAACCCCCACTAAGAGAAGCCAAGGGACATGGGGGCTGAGGGTGATGGAATCAAGCTTGGCTCGGGAACCTGGGCCGCCTGGTGTGAAAGCATCGTGTCGCCAGCGAGCTCCGCTTGTCGAGGTGCCCACACGAGCCTCCAAGCTCTATTGAGGAACCACCCAAGAAGACTGCCGACAAGCGCCCAGAAACGGGATCCTCGTCCTCCCCTGCACGCTAGCGGGGGAATACCGTGGAGAGGTGGCGCCAACACGGCTTCTCCTTGGTCGCCTCCTTTTCACCACGCGAGAGCACGAGAGCGCAACGGCCATTTTCTCACCCATCTAATCAAATCTCTTCCTCTCGCCAATTAAAGGAATAATTTCAAGGAAAAAAGGTGCAACTTTGAATTATACCTGCGTGAACTGAGATCATATTTTACACAGTTTGCTCCTAAGATTGTTTTTGCGAGAAGCTCATAACTGTTGTTACTCTTAACAGATTATTAACCATAAGCCCTATGATCACAAAGCAGATGTATTCAGCTTTGCTATTGTCCTGTGGGAAATGATTACGTTAAAGGTATGCCCTGGTGTCAAATACATCTTGAACTTAGATCTGAGTTGTTGAAACTTTTGTATTATGTTAGTTGAAGGCAATAATGCACTCTTAATTATGCTATAGGTCCCTTATGATAACATGACACCTTTGCAAGCTGCATTGGGCGTAAGGCAGGTACATCTGTGTTGTCGGATATCCCTGAGTGAACTCAGTTCTCATCTTTAATTGAGGTCTTAGTCTTTCAAAGGCTCTTATCGTTCCTTCTTATGCTCTGCTGACCTTCCAATAGGGATTCCGCTTGGAGATCCCACCAGGTACGCACCCGAGATTGTCGGGACTGATTGAACAGTGCTGGGACGAGGATCCTGATGTACGACCAGTCTTTGCGGAGATCACCGTGCAACTCGAGGACATCTTACAGCAAGTTCAGGTAGAGCTAGAATTCAGGCTGTTTTCCAAACCAAATTTTGTACGAACAACCGGTCTTTTGACTTGAGCATTGGTTACTGCAGGCGCCCAAGGGAGGTCATCGGCATTCTAAAACGAAAATGCAAAAGAAATATTAGCAGATAGTGGAAAAAATACAAAATATTACTACCTTAGTAGCTTCTGGCGTCTCCCCAACTTCCACAAGTTTGCCGTTGCTTGGTGGTAGACGCCTGGAGTGGAGGGAGCGGTGCGATAGGATCAGAATGTCCTCTCACTTTCAGTTTCGCCACTTTGCCTGTGTGTGTAAAAACAGTGTTTGTAACAATGTATAGCAACGTGTGGTTCCTTTCTCCATGTAAAACGATGTATGTAAAACGATGTATGTATATACAGCCTGCGCTTGCCTTTCCAAAACTTTGGCGTTGACTAGTGGCGTAGGATGGCGTTTGGATTGAGGCTCATGTATCGGAGCCACGCCAAAATTTTGGTCACCAGGTGCGATTTTCCGCCCACGCGCAGGCAAAACGAGGGTTGGCAAATCCTACGCCAAAATTTTGGCGAGCCCCAGATTTGACGTGGCGGGTGTGGGCACAAACCAAACAGCCCCATAGTTTGTACATGCTGAAGCTGCAGAAGCACCAACGGCTTCATTTTGGGGTGCCCCATCTGTGACTCTTCGTGTACTCTTGTAGATATAAAATAATGTACGTGCAACTGGTACTCCAAATTCTGAATCACTTGGTTGAATGGAGAATTACACGAGTATTGACTATTGAGTATTGAGAGAAGCACCGGAGGATCTTGGGAGAGAAGGGATCCAGTTTCTAGGGGTGGAAACTTCGCAACTGATTCCTGAAACAAGGTGTTATGTACGACATTTGTTTACAGATTTCAACAACCCGACCTTAGCTCAGTTGGTAGAGCGGAGGACTGTAGTGTTGCAGATAAATCCTTAGGTCACTGGTTCGAATCCGGTAGGTCGGAATATCATTTTTTTTATTTCACAAAACAAATCGCTGGTCGGAATATCATTTTTTTTACTTCACAAATCTTTTTTTCGCTGTCTTGCAGCAACACAGACAAGTACTTATTTGGATCGAATCCGGTAGGTCGGAATATCATTTTTTACTTCACAAATCAGTTTTTTCGCTGTCTTGCAGCAACACAGACAAGTACTTATCTGGATTGATTAACATGACTTCACAAAATCGTTTTCTTGGCTTTCTTGCAGCAACACCGAGTACTTTATTAACATGCGTTTTTTACTTTACAAATCGCGTCTAGTGACAAGAGTCAAATACCTGTATCTTGTTTTTCCGCTGTCTTGAAGCAGCACTGATAAATAGTACTACTAATTTTTTTATGAAACACGATACAACGCAGATGCTCACATATACGTGCATAAACTCAATCATATGAACACACACACGCACACGCTGCCCCTATGAGCACCTTCCAAAGATTGAGCCGGCGGTTGGGTCTTCAGATTGACGAAATCAGCACAGTTGCCTCACTGTCGATGGAAATGTCGCCTCCCACTGAAAAATATTCCGCCTAAATGAGAAACTCCAATGTCGAATCTGGAATTTAAACTCTGATGGGCGTACAACCACCCTTCTAACCATCTTAGCAAAGACAGATTCTTACTACAAACTCTGATTTATAACAAGTTTCACACAGTTCAAAACTGTGACATGTCTTGAAGCAACCCTGATAAGTACTACTACCTTGATGGGATTTCTTTAACGCAAAATATCTCTTTACGCGTTTATCTCATTTATAATCATGTTACATCATTGACCAAAAGATGTAAAATCTCGGGGGAGAAAAATTTGCCATATGTGGCACCGGAAGCCCTTTGAAATGAGGATGTAACAAAGGTGCTTGTGTTAGTCTGTTCTGCGATGAGGATTGTGATTAGATCTGATGAAATCTTGGCGGCAGCACAAGCAGACTAATCTCTCTTCATGTTTACATGAGACAAATATTCTATTTTTTTTTATTTTTTTTTGAGTTTTAACAAATATTCTATTTTTAAAAATGTTTTTTCTGGTGTTTGTCTGAACACTGGCGGTAGGTCATGCCATGCGTGTCGAAGTGTACATTAGTCTCACTAGTTGATGCCCGTGCGTTGCTACGGCGTCACTTTATACACCATAGTATTGAGTTCAATTATGTATTTTTCTCAAAAAATACAAACACCCCAAAAATAGATGGTGTTTTCTCCTTGAGAGGAATATATATGATTTGTTGACTATACCTATGTTAAAATTTGATTTAGCTATTAATCTTATATAGAATGGAATAAAAAATCATGAACATAACAATACAATTTATATTAGAATGATATCTCTACTTTATTCCATTAATTGAATAGAGTTATTTAAATTTAAATGATAGTGGCCTTCTACTTGGACTTCGCGGAATCATCTCTCCTATCCTTCCCTTTGCTCTTGCACTGCATGGCGATAGCAGCGTCGGCGTTGTTGGGCGTCCCAGTTGGCCCGCTGACACCATCGTCCATAGTGGTGTGAATCTCGATTCCAGCGTATTGACAGAGGATACACTTGAGAGTTGCGAATCCACTGGTAGTGATTGTGTCTCCTTAACTACTGTCTCAAAGACAAAACACTATTTATCTCTCTGCCTGTCCTCCCCTTCTAGCTCCATTTTTTTCAGCCGGCCTTGCTCTAGCATTGTCACCGCTTCAAAAGTCGATCATCTCGCCTTACCAACACATGTTTACTTTTTCTTTACCTTCAGCAAATCTCTGGAATGTTAGATTTCTTATTTAGAAATTATGTAAAATGCAGGTAGTGCAATGCCAATGTTTGCCTCACCTTATTCTTTGACCACAACAAAGTTAAATCTTTTGTGGCTGCACCAAACATACAGGAAAACATATATGGTGTATAACTGAGAATAACAAGCTAACGGAATAAGTCAACATTCTCCTTGGGTACTTGAAATGCGTAACCCATTAGAATCTGATTTAATGGCTCATTCCTCAGAGCGACTGCTAATTCAGAAATTTATATTTTGACAGGAAATTCTACAAGTATAGTTGGCAAACGAGCACACGTTTTACAACATATTATTGACTCCTAGAACATGTGGAACACATCTTGAAAAAAGAATAAAGTCAGCATAAAGGATCAATACACACTTGCTGATTGATCTCAACAAAAATAATGTTGACGAGCTTCAACACTTGTACTTGCAAGAAACCACTGACTGATCTTGTAGTAGACAGTATGCCTCGCAAGCTCAGCATTATATCTTTCTCCATTGTTATGGTATATCAGAATCAACTTATCTATGAAATGTGTTAATGAAGCACAACACAGCTTGTCAAACAAACAGAACTGTAGTTTGCTCAGCAACTAACATTGTTAAACATTTAATTCAAAACAGGAGGATGGAAGCTAAACTACATATTTATGAGAAATATAAGATGCACTTACCTTTATGGCTTGAGAATATCGAGCCATGAATAAATTTAGAAGGCCTCCAATTCATTACCTTGACACCATGACAAGCGGTGGAATGCCATTATAACTTCTGTAGAAATTGGAATGATTACCTAGTAAGATCACAAAGCTTTGTGTTAAAATTTCAGGATAACATTGGACAAAACAAGCCATATCTCACAGATACTAATTTCAAGTCAACTTGTGAGGAACTTGTACCGCCAATGCACTGCCCCTAATATTTAGAAGCAGCCATTATAAAAAGGAAGAGAATGCTGAAAATATACCTCCAGGCTTGTAAAAAATATATGTGCAGGATTCACATGAATAAGAATGGTGGATTGTCTCCATTGCAATCGTGCACTCAATACGGAAGTGTGGTCTTCAAACAGCAGTATGTATTTTGCCGTTGTTGTTAAAGATCGACATTAACGTGTGTAACCATGACTCGTAAAATGATCCAACTCATTCCAATAAACGTAGAAGATGGAGAGTACAAAGTTTAAATTAAAATTACTCAAGCATGATATCAAACAATTGGAGGGTTCCTAGCAGTAGACACTTTTGACATCAGATCTTGTCTGAAAATAACACATCCCTTCTAGTGTCCAATTTATCATCCTCTAGGACCTGCCTATGGAAACAACATCAAATCTTGATGTCCAAATACTCATACTTCACCACCTTCTTTATAACCCGAACATTCACACATCCAGTTTTGAACCCTGTATTTATTTTTTCTCTAGGTCGTTGCGAAAATTGATTTTGACCTCTGTTCCTCCTAAATTTGCAGCATTCATACTGCCTCAAACTTTGCCTTTCGCTTTATCATTGGGGATATGCTGAATATGATGCTGAGGTTTGCTGGCATAAACAACATGATCAGACATTGAAGTGTCAGTTTGAGTATTCGAATCTGCCAAATCTTGCACAAAAGAAAGATACAGGGTGAGATAAAGAAGGAACGTACCAGAACCTATCTAAAGAACAACCAGCCTGGGCCAAGGTAGCGCCGCCTGTCTGCCACATCGACGTTGGCTTCAACACATCAAGGATTTACAGGAGCCCTCAACAACCTCTGCCTCGTCTGCACAAGCAGCCATGGATGCAGGGAAGACATGGTGCACGAAGTGGGAGGGATGGATGCAGTTGTGGAAGACAGGATGGTGGCGCTGTCGGCGAGAGGCAAAGGCATCAGAACAACGACACATGCAGTCCGGTGAAGAGGCGGACAGAGAGACTTGAGCCGCGGAGGGAAGGCCGGTGCGCAGCACGCCGCCGGCGACGTGCGCGGCACGGGCGGCGACACTCCGCCGGCGCGCGCGGACAGGCAAGAAGGCTGTCCGGTGGAGGGAGGAGAAGAGCGGAATGAGCAAGCACGCGGCCGGCGGCCAGGGTGAGATCAGCGCTTCGTGTTGTGGCATCATCGCTTAGAGTGCGGTGTGAGGAGAAGACGACGGGGTGGTTTGCGTTTGCGTTTTCACACAGAGGAGATGAGATCGTGGGGAGCAGGGTGGAGGACCAGCATGAATTTTTTTCCAGCGATTTTTCTTTCGTGCGGGAGCGAGAAGGGGGCGGTACCACAGAACACCACCGGACGTACCATCACGGCAGAGTCAGCTTTAATAGTAAAGATTATCTTGCCACTAGTTTTTTCTTTTTCCTCCCACAGTAGAATACAAGAAGAAAAATTGTGAATAGGTTACAATAAAACTCAGTGACTGCGCTCGGTTTTTCCGTCCCGTCCCCAGACGTTACTACGTGTAAGCCACTGCCAGCGGCCGGCTCAACTCTGGTGCATGCCCTCTCTATGCACAGGCCACCACACCAACTAAGCTCAGGGGAGCAAAGAACACGAGAAAGAGCACGGCAAATGCTGGGCTGCATGCCCATACCGTCAAGCTACGCTGCCAGGACCAAGCAACGCATGCCCATACTCTGCCAGGACCGAGCAAATAAGGCGGCCCTGACGAAGGCAGGGATATGACCAATGCACAGGTAGATAAATTCCCTTCAGAAATATCACATCCATTTCAAAACAGCTGGCAGATTAACCGTCATACAAATTACAAAGCAACTGCAACAAATTGGGATTTTTTTGCCATACAATTATCACAGTGAATCAGGGTGGCTTCTTAAAAGAGAGCTGGAGTTCACTTCACTGTCAAGAAAATAGAGCGATAGGCACTCAAAATTAGAAACTTTTAAGGCTAAAATAAATGATAAATGTGGACTATCCCTCCTGGTGAGTAGTGTGACTCGCATGCAAGGATTAAGTGTCGCTCGACAAGTCGCGACAAGTCGCACGACTTGTCTACTTGTCGGTACCCCAGCGACAAGTTCAAAACCTCGACAAGTTGCGACAAGTTGCGACAAGTCACGACTTGTCGCGCGACTTGTCTACTTGTCGGTACCCGAGCGACAAGTTGCGACAGGTCGACTCGTAATCCTTGCTCGCATGTCAAGAGGTTTCTACGTAAGTGCAGAAGTCTCTCTGTGGAAGACGACCTTTGCTGGCAAAGAAACGGTTGCAAAGAAACAGCTTCCTCATTGAAGCAGCTCAGCAACCAAGGGTCTACCCGAACAGTGGATGTGGGATTCTAGAACTTTCTTAAGGCCCTCGGACTTGTATTGTAGCAGGAGTGAAGGTAAGAGAGCCCATCCCAATGAAGCAGGCACCTTTTCCAGGTTATTGCATATAGCAGGAGCCCAAGGAACATATGTTGAACAAAGTGATCCATGCCAGCAACCCATGAAAATAGACAATATTGCATCCTCCCAAGCGACGATTCTCAGAGACAAAGAAGGGCGGATCTCAACAAATGACACTTGGTTCAGGGAACTTATGTTGGTCTAACTGTGAGCAGAAGTGCCATAGAACAGACTAGAGCGAGCATTCGGACCCATGGTTGAACAGCAAATTATTAGCACTAAGCCAAGCAGACCAATAGGAACACAAAGGCCAAATGCCTGCGAAAAATTATGGTGAGAAACATATCTTATTATTAAGAAAACAATAATTCAAACAAAATCTAATCCTGTCAAGATAACTAAAGATTTTACCCTTGTTTCCTCGTACTAGTTTCTCAAGGGATATTTTATGGAGATGGTTACCCCAAGCACAGAATGTGGATTCTTTCCTCAAGACCGACCGCAATAAGACTAAACAACGAGCTGTACTTCTTCAATATCCTTGACACTGAGACCGTGATTCCAACGAAAACCACAAGCGATGCAATACAGGTACAGAACCAAAGGTCCATACCATGACATGACTTCTACCATCAGAGCAACACAGAACATGGATCCCAAATATAACTCAGACAGAAATAACGCAATCCACTGAAGCTCCCAAACAACTGGTTACATGCCAAATCCAGATACGAACATTGGGTAAACGAAGCACTAGTCAGCACGAGTAACAAAAGCATCAAACTTCTCATAAGAGTACATAACAGCAAACCATTTGCTGCTTTATATGACATAAAGCAAACATACCACTAGTTTATCCAATAGCTTTCATACCTGAGACAGAATCACCACCTTCAAGATCAGTATTCATCTCGACCGCGGCGTTCATATGGTCCAGACCTGTCGCGGCTGTATCGATCGCCGCCACCACCACTGCGGCTTCCTCCATCACGGCTCCCAGAATAGCGATCACCACCACGTTCAGGCCCATAGCGGCTGCTGCCATTGCTACTACCGTACCTGTCATCCCTGCCACCATCCCGGCTACTGTACCTGTCATCCCTGCCACTATCCCTGCTACTATACCTGTCATCCCTGCCACCATACCTGTCCCCACCATCACCAGAAGGGCACTCCCTTGCAAAATGGCCAGGCTTGCCACATTTGTAGCAATCGCCTCCACCACCACGACCCCCACCACCACGACCACCTCCAAAATCACGGCCACCACCGTAGCGGTCACGGTCACCACCACCACGACTATAGTCTCGATCTCCATCACGGTCCCTGCTTGAACCTTGGGGTTGTGCTCTTTCAACAGTAATATTCCTTCCATCCAGATCAATTCCATTCATAGCCTCAACAGCTTCTTCCATAGCCTTTTTGTCATCAAAAGTCACAAATCCAAAGCCACGTGATCGGCCAGAAAACTTGTCAAGAACCACCTGCAAATTTATACACGTGGTATATGAATCCTGGTAGTAAGAGTTAATGTATAGAGCCATAAAAAAAGAAAGAAAGTGGTATCAAACCACATGAATCACTGACTTGCAGAAGCTAGAAACGGTGCAGTCAACGACCTATTAACAAGTAGCATGAAATAACCACCATTATGTATTATTTTACCCACTATGTTAACAAGTTCATTCTTCCATGTCAAATACTCCCTCCGTATCAAAATATAAGATGTTCTAGCTCTTTTTGTCCCACATGTATCTTGCACTAAAACATATCTAGATACATGTGAGCCAAAAACAGGTAGAACATCTTATATTTTGAAACAGAGGGAGTATATTTATAGCTAAAGTGGCAATGCAACAGTGAATCCTGTTATACCACACCAACATATGATCTGCTACAATGCACTTTACCAAGTACCAAAGGATCATGCAGAACCCATTGCAGGTTCATACCGAATTATTAAAAAAAACTCATGGACGAATTCACCAACTGGATATCTTAGTCGTGAAATTCATGGACTAATTCACGGAATAGACAGCAAATTTGCCACAATGTTAAAAAGTTCATTCTTCCATGTCAAATAAATTTAAAGCTAAAGCGGCAATGCAACAATGAATCCTTTTATACCACACCAACATATGATCTGCTACAATGTACTTTACCAAGTACCAAAGGATCATGCAGAACCCATTGCAGGTTCATACCAAATTATAAAAAAACTCATGGACGAATTCACCAACTGGATATCTTAGTCATGCAATTCATGGACTAATTCACGGAATAGACAGCAAATTTGCCAGGATAATATTTTAGTTGTTCCCTTGTCTACAACAATCATGCATATATTCACGCACACAAAATCTTAAAATTCCAGTCCCATGAAAAGAAATCATACCTTGGTCTCAGTAACACGACCAAATTTGCCAAACGCATCCTTCAGATCCACATCTGTTGTTGACCATGAGAGGCTCCCAACAAAGCAACGGTAATCATCCGCCTCCGACATCTGGAGGAAACACAGTTGTCAGCAGCTATAACAGTGCTAGCAGCACTGCATGAAGGGGCTCAACCTACTAAAAGATGACAGCGTTGACAATTGAGTTATTTGCCTAAGCTTCACCTACGACCACCACCACCTGATCAATGAATCTACGAAAATAAAGCAGATCAAATTTTCCATACAGGAAGTCCGAAGTAACAAGAAGGATTGTAGCCCTTGGCATCAGTTGAACGAATTGGAGGCGGGACTGAGCATTATCCGCCAGAACGCCTCTAGTTGACAACTGACTTCTAAGAAGCCGAAACAATAAACCCAATTGGTGATCCTAGATTAACCTTTTTATGGAATTGGCTTGTTTTTCCTGCCTTTTGCCAATCTACCACTGCATATTAAATCTTAAAAATAGTCTTCTGCCACGAATCATCGGAACAAGCTTGGCGGAAGCCCCGAGACACCCAGACCCCACCCGCATAACAGCGAGGACGAGCAAAGTTTCGCGAAATCATGAGGAAAACCCATATTATTTATTAGATTAGAGGGTAAGCGAAGAGACAAAAGATGGATCTGCGGCGGCTAAAATCGCAGATCTAGACCTAGAACTCTGGCTAGCAAAATAAACGAAGAGATTAACGGAGCGGGTAGCGAGAAGAGACGGCGGATTACCTAGGTTAGGTCTCCGAGCTAGGTCGTCGGCCGCGAGAGGTTTTGGTTCGAATCTCTCTTCTTGGGCGAGAGAAAGAGATAAGCAGAGGAGGAGGACAAGGGTGGGGGTCAATATGTAGAGACCCTGTAACGCGTTTATCAGACGAGCGCTTACATGGGCCACCGGCCCAAGAAGTGCACGGAATCTCTCCGCGTTCAGCCCGTCGGTTCAAGAATTACCAAAATCAAAAATTGGTATGTATATTACGCTAGGGGTGGGTGTGTCCCACATGGCAGTGTGATTGGGACTCAACATCAGACCTTTTGGTTGAGTTGACAAGTTGTGAATCTGAATCCAGTCAAGATCAGGGAAAGCACATATGACAACAAATTTACAGTAGGAGAGATCGTTGGAAATCATCAAAACTTGCCAAAGTTATGAACTTGGTGTGTTTGTGGTGAGTGCAATAACAATTGCCTTGCAACAAGTCCAATGGAAAATTAGAGGTTCTAGCCCTATATATTGAGCATGTTAGGTTTTGATGCCCTACTCCTAGTTGAGTCTGAACTTTTTTGCATTTTTTTTTTTGTGTTCCTAGTTTGTCTCATCTCTGCCTCCTACCACCTATTAGGTGTCATCAGATGGAGGGGAAAGGATTTTCATCTCTCGTCTCGTGTAAGGAGATTTTACTTGGTTTTGCTATCATGATGAAGTCATTGAGACGGTGGTAGCCATGTTGTCTTGGATAAAAGTCCACGGGCTCTAACCCCTTATTAATAACGTTTGGTTTGGCATTGCCGGGGAGCTTGAGATTTTTTTGTCCCGCTGGTCTTCCTGGACGACGGGTTTGTTCTTGCTACTATCCATCGGCCCACTTGGCGATAGTGTCGTCCTCAACAATCACATTTTTTGAATCTTTGCGAGCAAGACCTTTAGCTTCGTCTAGCGATGGCCTCCACGGTTATGCTTGGCAAGCTTGAAAAATTACGTCGTACGTGGTCTACTATTGCAGCCGTTCAATAAGATTTGATCCTCTACAAGTATTTACATGTAGTTAAGTAGGTAATTTTTTTGATGTTTCCCATCTGTGCAAGAGCAGCGATGGTGCAACTAGCTACAACGAGTTCGGGCGTAACATTGGAAATAATTTTTGTGCTTATGATCCAGATTGCACTTTTTTCTTTGTCTAGGAAGTTCATTAGCTCATTGTCTAGTTGTAAACGATGTTATCTTTATTATATAATATACCTGATTTAATTTTAAAAAGGTTGTTGAGCATGTGTGCCACCCTGGTAGCCATCCAATATAAATCAATCATAACCACACACAAAACAATAGGAAATCAGGCAGTTAACATTGCGAAATGATTATAAAATAAGGACATCACATGTCAAATTGATCAAATAATGTCAATTACATCAGTGCATGTATGGCAGGCTGGAAAAACACTGAGCATTGTGTATATGCTTATGTATAAAATAAAGAATAACCGATCAAGAGTCCTCCATAGATATTATATATCCTATCATCGATTGATCACCTCCAAATTGGGGTGCAAACAGATATTAGTACAACTAGCTCTTAGTAGACATGAGCTAGCTTTGATGAAGCTTCGTTGCAAACTTGCAGCTAACATACGGCTAAATAGCTAATGGGCAATACTCGTAGCAGCTGACTTAAGCTATCTAGCTCACTCTTAATTTCCTTACTCCTCCTATCGCATCTCATCAATGCCAAATGTATACATGTATGGCTACTAATTTGGTCAACCCTGCAGACGGTGATGCATTCATGGGTGGTTTGGGTGGTTGTTGAAGAGATCCCAGTAGTATGGCGTCGACGGCGACGGCGCAGCCGCAGCTGGGAAATACTGTAACGACGACGACATTGGAGGAGGAGTTGCACCTGATAACGCACCGTGGCCGCCAAGGAATGCCGGGCTGATCAGCTCGCCGAACAGGTTGATGCCACCGCTGCCTCCTGCACTGCCGGAAGGCGGGGAGAAGAAGCCTGGCGGGATGGCCGGGAGGGACCCCGGCACGGGAGACAGGATGCTCGGCAACGGCGGCAGACCCCCACGATGAACGCCGGCGCTCCGTGCGGCTGGC
Organism: Poa pratensis; assembly: GCA_947311845.1. Classification (NCBI taxonomy): domain Eukaryota; kingdom Viridiplantae; phylum Streptophyta; class Magnoliopsida; order Poales; family Poaceae; genus Poa; species Poa pratensis. Next base: position 32,060,353 of record CAMZMU010000086.1, on the reverse strand, counting down.
TGCGCCGACGCCTGCTCGATGGCGGCGAGGCGCGCTGCGGGCGAGTGCTGCAGCTGGAACAGCGCGCCCTCGTGCGGCTGTGCGGCCGCAGCTGCTGCTTGGACGTGGAACGGGAACTTCAGCGCCGGCGGGAGCATGGAGGACGACGACTGGTGCGGGAATAACGGGAAGGGGAGTGATGACGCCGGCGGTGGAGGCGGTAGTGAGGAGGAGGTCGAGGAGGCGCCGGTGAGGCGCTGCACGACGGACATGAACTCGGCGGGGTCGGCGTGCACGACCTTGGGCGACACCGTGTAGATGATGACCGGCTGCCGCACCTGCGCCGGGGGCTTCCTGATCCTATGCGAATCCTTGTGGACCCTGAGCGACGCCGGCCGCGGGCCCTGCAGCTCCCTGCCACCACCGCGCTGCGGCGACGAGGACGTGGCCGTCATCGCCGTGGCACACGCGGATTGCTCCATGATTGCTCAACGATCGATGCCACGAGCTAATTAAGGTGTAGTTGATCGACGTCGGCGGCCGGCGTTGATTTTATCGAAGTAGAGTCTATGGGTCTCAAATGAAGCAGCAGCAGAACGTACGTGTCTCCCATCTAGGGGAGCCATGTATATATAGTGGTGGCTGCGGAAAGCAAATCAGTGAAGACCGAGCTCGGGATGCTATTTAGGGGATGGAAGGAAAAGGCAGCCGGACTCACTTGGATGATCTGATTGTGCGAATTATGGGGCGTGTAACAGGTCAAGAAAGCACTCGATTGCAATATAATATAAAGCGATCGAAGAAAGTTTTTCCCTCTCAGCTGGGTTTGAACACGTCCAAGCAGGCAGCCAAAGGTGACGGAGGTGACGCATGCATGCATGGGATGGCGCCAATTCTTGGGTCAATCGTCTTCTGTTTCTTGCCTATCTGAGATTTGACTATCAACTGACCCAAGAATCAGGTCAGAGATATTGTTCTCGTTGTAGTATTGCGGCTTAGCTATTTCCCTTTTTTTACTGCGGCAGGTTACCCTGTCGTTTTCAAGCTACGTACAAGAGCAGAAGCTTCCTAATTCGCATAGGATCAGGTAGAATTTAAAGGTAGAATTTTACAGTACATAAATTATTAGCGGTGGTTGATGACGAAGTGCAGACTTTTGTTTGCCTGAATTAACATAATATTGCAGATACTCTTAGGCATGTGTTAATTTTGAATTAACCCTAATTCCTTTTATCATTTCGAGGTTCGAAGGCGTTTGAATATATCTGATCATCTGGAATCTGAATCGAGGGATCTATACCCTGATACTGACTGCACTACAGGAATACCACGAGATGCCGACGGCCTGAATCTACGCCGACGGCGAAATGTCGGGGCCGTCGGCGTAGAAGGCGAGCTAGGATAGCCACGAACACGGCCGTCGGCGTACCAACCCCCGTCGGCGTAGACAGACGGAGCCCGACGGCTGCCGTCGGCGTCACCAATGCCGTCGGCGTACAAGGGCCGTAGTGTTTACGCCGTGACGATACGCAGACGGGGGCTTTACGGCATTGATACGCCGACGGCCACCGTCGGCGTATACTTTTTTCTCTTTTCAACTAATTATAAATAAATGTAGATTTATTTATTTCTCTATATAATATTTTAATGTACGTATAATTTATATATAAATTGGATGTATAATTTCCCTCCCAATTTCGGTATCCCACCACGCGCATAAAAATAACGGCTCGAATCTTCCGGAACCTGACCCTACAACATAAATGTAAAATAATAATAATAAAAACATATGTAATATACACCTACAACATAAATATTAAATATATGGCTCATTTTATACGAACCTCGTGGTTCCGAAGCCACTCTTTTGGGAAAACCCTCGAACGTGCGTCCTTCGTCGTAGGGACTCCCACATCGGGCGAACGGGGGTCCTGGTCGGGCACGGTTGGGAGCATGCCCGTTTGCCCTGTCTTAATGCGATAATCCCGCGTACTCATTCTTTGGGCCTCACGCGTATCAAGGCTACCCGCACCGCCGACGACCCCCCTGTCCTGCCTCCTCGACAGCCTTCTCGAGCTCGCCCCGATGTAAGTTTTTCTCAATTTCATTCTCTTTCCGACATTCGTTCCTAAGTGGCTAAGTTGACGAGATTCGTTCTATTTTGAAATTGTAGCCTGATTTCGAGGCGGCCTACGATGCCGCTTATGCGGACTATGCGGCGGAGTATCACTTGTGGCTGGAGAGGAGAGCGGCCTATGACGAGTGGGAAGAGTTGCGCGATGCTGTAAGTTTCAACCTTTATATTTGCAAAAGATGACAAGTCTCATTTCCTCTAGTTTGAACCTTCTTTTTCTACAACTCCTCACATCTAAACTATCTTGTAGGCGACCGATAAGTTTTTTGCCACTGGAGAGCGGGATCCGCTGCCAGAACGGCCAGCTAGGGTGGGGATGCCGCCCATGTGCCAATCGAGGGACGTGTTCGCTCGCACATACAACCCAAGGACTCCAGTAAGTTATTTGCCAAACCAGTTGTTACCGCCATACTGTGTTTTCTAAGTTGCTAACTTGGACTCAAACATGTAGGGATCGGGATGCTCCAGGACTGCACCCTTTGGTCGTGCTTCTGCCTCGCCGACTTCAACGCGCGCGCTCATGGAGCATTGCAGTGGTGGTGCCTCGCCGAGTTCGTCGCGCGAGACCACACCGTCTCGTGCCTCGCCGGGTTCCATGTGTATTTCGACGGGGGCTGCCCCACGCGGTCGGTCGCCTATTCTCACGCGGGTAGAAATGGGTACCTCGAGGTCTCAGGAGATGTAGGATGTGTTCAGGTGTTCCGGGTGTGTTTGTATGAATGTTTGGATGAATTCGAATTATGTTTGTGTCATTTGGAGTTTGTATGATGGTTTGGATATATATAATGTTCTGTGATGTTTTAAAATTTGTGCAATTTTAATTGTATTTTAAATGTGCTAGAAACCAGCAGCAACAATTTGCAAAAACAAAAAAATATGGTCACCCATACGCCGACGGCATTGCCGTCGGCGTAGGATACCTCCCAGGTGCACAGGATGCTGACACGTAGACAGAAATGAACCATGTGGTGCCGTCGGCGTATGATGAGCTGACGGAACGTCCGGATGCCGTTTTGTGGGTCCCACCAACACGTACGCCGACGGGGTACGCATACGCCGACGGTGCCAAACGCCAACGGCGATACGCCGACGGCCACCGTCGGGCTTGCGATACGCCGACGGTTTCCGGCCGTCGGTGTAACGCCGACGGTTTCCGGCCGTCGGTGTATTGTGGGATTCCTGTAGTGCTGGAGCAAGTCTTGTCTTGACTATACAATATGTCTACGGTCTGGTAGGGCGTTATTTAGTTGGACTGCATTCAAGGCCTCGGACTTTTGGCATGTTTTGATAGTGTCAACCCTCGCTAGATACTGGTATGAAAGACAGCAATATATATACAGCCCAAGTTTCGTATTATCTATCATTTAATCCTCGTTCTATGGCTATTTATAAATTCCATTCTGGGTCGATCAAGTTGGACCAATTCATCCGAGAATGACCTTTCTGAATTCTACTATGTGATGGACATGAGACGACCAATTCATCCGCGGACATGCATGTTAAACGTAAACGACGATAATTACTTGGGGTGGAGGTTAGTCCGAGTAATAAATTTTTGACAGCAACATAACACAACCATGAATCGCTAGAGAAAGAGAGATAGTCAGGAGGTGGCAGCCGGTCGACCGGTGTTCAGAGGTAGACGACGCAGTCAAGGCACGGAGCAAGGAAATGTAGGAAATAAAGGTATTTGAGTCGTACGGACGTCTGGACATATGTGTATGAGCTCCTCGTTTTGGGTGACTGAATCCTTCACCGATCCATCGATCTCTCGAACCATCTGACGACCAAGTAGTACATACCACTTCCAGCGCAAGCAGTACGCAGTAGAAGGCTAGCCGCAGCCAGCTGCTACTTACGCTGAAACATTCTTAATCAGCGATGAATGAGTAACCTGCTAGATTTTACTAGTAGCAGTAGCATTAAAATTTCTTAACATGTTCATTAAACATGTAATATAGATCTATGCAAGTGATTAGGGCAATTCCAACGCGCCGACGCATTTGGTCCGTTTTTACCGTATGGGTCGGCGCGGGCAAAAAAGAAGGCCCAACCCGTGGACGCATTTCAGCCTTTGCTCCCTTTTATGACCGTCTCATGTCCGTGCGGACCCAATTCCAACCCAAATTTGGGCCAGCTTTGGGTCGAGGCGGACACTGGACGGACAGGAAACTGACTGACACACGTCGCGTCCGCCCTCACCTGGTCAAAGGATGGCCCACCTGGCACCGACCCGGCCACCGCCCCGTCGTCTTCACTAGGTCAGTCATTTTTAACTCTGGCCATGTGGATAGCGATGGCCGTCTACACTACCCACTCGCAGTCCCCACACTGTCTCCCCACTGCCAACCAAACCCTAGCACTCGTCGTCGCTGCCGCAATGCCGAAGTAGAACCACTGGCTCGGCAAGGGGAAGTACGACCACGAGGCCGGCTCCTCTTCCGGCCGTAGATCTGCACCGCCACCGCGCCGAGCCCCTGCCACTCCTCCCCCATCGGCGTTCGAGCTCGCGCCACCAGGCGCCGTCGTAGTAGGGGGGCCACCGAAGCATCGCCGCCCGTACGTCCCAGTGAAGGAGTGTCGGTGGCACTGGGAGAACGCCGAGCCCGTGTTCTGGCCAGACGTCCACCTGCCAGATGACTAACACCTGAATCCCCAGCGGATTCCGGTGCTGCGATCCCCACCAGCGGCCGTACGAGGGCCCTCGAGATCGAGCGCCGCCGAGCGCTGCTCCCGCCGGAGTACCTCGACGACCCGGCGTTCGCGCCCTCATCCCGTTACTGGGACAAATGGTTCAAGGACGAGCACGACGAGCGCGGCAGAGCTTGTTCACTCCGGCTCCACCACCACCGGCCGTCCCGCATCGCTACCCGTCGCCGCCGTCAGGCCAGGAAGAAGGCCTCTGGTTCGAGGAGGACATCCTCGACGATAACGACCCCGAGCTCCAGCAGGCGTACGAGGCGTCCCGGCGCTCCCTCGTCGAGGACGAGATACGGCGGTGGGAGCGCATCCTGGCGGAGGCCCAGCAGCAGGCACCACCACTGCAGCCATGGTGGGTGCACCTTCAGCAGGAGCAGGAGCACCAGGAGATCGAGCAGGAGCCTGCTCCGCCTCTCCCCGTCGGCTTCCTGGACTTGGACTGGCAGGAGCTGGGACATGTCGCCACTGCCGCCGCCGCAGCAGCAGGAGCAGGCTCCGATGCCTCCTGGCCATGTGCCACCGGCCCACCTTTACCTCGTCATCTCCGACAGCAACGACGACGAGTAGGCCACCGGCGGCGCGACCTAGCCCCTCCCCCTATATTGTAAAAAGGCCGTTTGTGGCCCGTCCCCCTCCTATATGTAACAAAACGGCCTTTTAGGCCTGCTATTAATATATTAAGTTAAAAAAAATCAAAATAGGTTGTGCGCGTTGGGTGGTCATGCACATGCGCGGACATGGGCGGTAATTTCTTGTCTGCCCGCCGACCCAAACGGACAAAAACGGTCCAAAAAATGTGTCCGTTTTGGTCCAAATGGGTCGGCGCGTTGGAGATGCCCTTAGAGCTGGGCGATATGCTGAAGTTAACCATATTGTTCAACATCTTGTTTTTTAGGTCAGTTCGATGGGATGTCCTATCCAACGCATGCACGCTCACCGGTGTTGGTTGCGGCCCACCATGGTCACCGTCAAGGCCGTCTTCATCCACATGCACCAGCTCAATCCCCAGAACACCAGCTCCCCCCATCTGTGGTCGACTCTGCTCCTACGGCGCCTCACACCTCCGCCCTCCTCGATCCGCCGCCCACCACCAATCCACCGCCGCCCTCGAAACTCCTAACCTCACCCTCCCCACCACCCACCCCCACCCTGCACCAAAAAACCTAAGACCTCATAGCCGACGAGGTCCCCACATCCTATCACCCAACAAATATGTTCCCTCAAAAGAAGTCGCACAAAGACGCCGAACTGGGTAAATCCTATTTTGACGCTACTTGCATCCTTTATCCCTGACGCGTACCTCTCCACCTCCTTTCCGCTGTTGGCTAACACTCTCGTCCCCATGCGGCCACGCCGGGCTGCACCACGGGGCTCGCTGCCGGCCTCCCCTAGCCCTCCCCCAATATCCGCCTCTCCTCTCGCCGCCACTGAGGACGTCGTCGGGCAAGGCCCGAGCGGCGCGGCGGCGGATCTCCTCAGTCGTCGACGCGCTCCTGCCTCTTCAACAGCAATGATGAGAGGTGGCAGCGGCCAGTGCGGCTCGGTGGGCTGGCAGTGGCGGGTGGCGGCGACGGTGCCTGCGAATCCAATCTGGGCCAGATGGGCTGGACAAGGTACAATCTACGCACGACTGCCCCTACTGCATCTGGTCGTCTCCGATGGCGGCACGTGGAGGTGCTCCTGGGCTAACCCGCAGTATGAGGACGCTTGGGGCAGCAGCCCTGGGCATGGTGGTGGCGGCCTTCGCCTCCGTCGGAGGTGGCCGGTTGTGGTTGATCTCATGATCACACAACTAGTTTTTGCTGCCAGTTGGGGAGGCCTGACTGTCGGTTGAAGCCGAGATCGGACTCCGGTCATGGCGGACGATGGTGGAGTTCATGCGTCGTTACCTTGTTGAATGCATCGCCATTGCGGTCAGCGTCTACTCACTCGTACTGCTCCGGGGAAAATCTCAGATCTAGAGTTACCGGATCGGACGATGGCGGCGCTCTCGGTGTCTCTCTCCTCATGACGGCATTATTTTTTGGAGCAACTGCTGGACGGAGGAGGCAAGAGGTGGAGCGGTGTGCATCTACCACGTCGAAGATGGCGAGTCTCGGCGGCATGGCAGGGCGGGGACTCGGTGACAAACGTGACTTGATGGATGCGCGCAGGACGGTGGCGCTGTCTAGCATCGTGGTGACGTCAATGGAAGGCCGTATATGGTCTTTGCCTTGATCACTCCTGAAGATGGGTTGGCGAAAGACGACAGCGGTGGCAATGGCTTACCAACATGCGCATGTGGTGCGTGCCGAGTGTCTCTGCTGGACTGGTTTGTGCTTCCGGCTAGCCGTTGGGGCGGTTTGGTGAGGCTTTCTGGATTTAGATGATGTGCGTAGGTGTGTGAGGTCCGAGCACATGGCTCCGGTCGGGTCCACCCTTCATCAACCTTGTAGGTGTAGCGAGTTTTTGTCTGGATAGTGGCTTCCCGCTGATCGATGTATTTCTTTGTCTGGTGGTTTCCTGCTTCTTTTTTAATAATAAAAAAGTGGCGTGCGTCGTTTCGATGAAGTTGGGGCTTCGCTCCCCATTTCAAAACAAAATCGAAAGAATTGTTACTCCCCCGTTTTTTAATATAAGATGTTTTAGCATATGCCCACATTCATATACATACAAATGTATGTAGACATGTTTAGTGTGCATGTTCACTCAATTTAGTATGCATGTACACAACATGTGCAATAGCTAAAACATCTTATATTTAAAAACGGAGGGAGTAGCTCAATTATTTTTCTATAAAACCTAGCCAAGTTAACGTGTACATGCAGTACCAGGGAAGGCAAGAAACTTTAGCCCAGCAAATGACAATTCAAACTAGGCCTGGACGGTTGAATGGGATGGACCACAATATCGATCCATTCTAGCAGAATAAATGGGCTACAGAGGACACTCTGAATCCATGGCATTTGTTGGCCCCTTTCCGGGTACCACTACTTAGAGGGTTTTCCTTCGCAAAGGGAAAAAAACAGATTCTGGGAGCCCACCATGTGTGGCCACGCGCGTGAGGCAGCGAAAGGAAATTCCAACACGGCACTGTCCCGGTCACCCCGTCGCGTGCGCGTTGACCCGGTCGCGGCTGTACGTCCGAGGCCACGCGATGGACATGCGTACCTCCAGCCCCGCGTTGTACACAGGCGCGAAGCCCCCGGGCGCAGCTCGTTCACGCGGAGGAAGCCCGGCGTACGAAGCCCAGCGTGGCATACGTCCATCCGGGTGTATGTCGTATGCGCGTGACGTACACGTGGATGGAAGCCTGGCGTACGAAGCCGAAGCCCCCCCGCGACATTGCCTCCCCATACAGCTGGGTAAATGCAAGCATCTAGCATACAAAAAATTATTTTTTCACTATATTCTCTCGTACACTACAAGCATCTCAGATACACCTCGATAAATTTAGACATAACAGAATGTACGACGCCACCGCCCCTTACACTCAGGCTTTTGCGTCTAGATGTATAGAATCTGCTACAGGGATGTACAGAATCTGCTACACGTGAATATAAAAATCTGAGATGTATAACTATACAGATACAGGTTGTACAACTATACAACACAGGTTGTACAACTTGTCGTGTCTCGTTGCACGGACACCGGGAGTATAGGATACCCCCTTTAGGTTCGGCACGGGGCGCGAAGGAGGCTGAGAATCGTCTTCTTGGGCGGAGTCTAGATCAAGCTCTCCTCTCCACGATCAAAGCATGCAACCAAAGGGACACAAGGAGCTACCCAGGTTCAGGCCGCCCGGAGGCTAAAAGCCCTACTCCTGCATGTCTGGATTGATGAGTTCTTCATAGTGTGGCTTACAATGGAACCTCCCGGACAGGGTACCCGGAAGGGTTTTGGCCCGAGGTAGAAGAAGGACAGATCCTGACCCGGAGGAGATCACCTTCCTCTCTACCTCCGCTGCCCTAGTCTAGTCTTGCTCTGGTTCTAGCTTGTGCTCGTCCTTGCTCTATCTTCTCTTCGTTTTGTCCTCCCCTCCTCCCGTGATTTGGTCCTCCTTTTATAGGCTAAGGGGTTGCCACAGGGTCACGTGAGGGCTGAGGGACCTTCGGGGTGAAGGACCCTCCTCATCTAGTTTAGGGGAGACGTGGCCTCTCCTCAGCCTAGCGTCTCCTCTGGGTTAGGTGGGAGCGTCCGCCTTGGGGTGGACAGGAGCTGACACCACCACGGGCGTGCTTCCCGCCCGCGCTGCCTTCGCCTTGCTTCCCAAGTCTTCCGTGGTGAGGTGGAGTGCTTATCCACAGGGACGTAGGAAGTACCCGGGAGGGAGCCTGGCCTCCTGCCGGGAACTCGGGCTCTCGGGTCCTTCCTGGCCTTCTTGCTTGATTCGGGGACCCGGAAGGTCCCCAGGACCGGAGCCCTTAGTCGTCGTTGGCCATGTGTCTTGACGGTGAACCCGCCAGCTTGACTTGAGTCTTGGTCTTGTCCATCTTCATCTTGGGCCCACATGGGGTGGACCCACTTTGGCAGTACTAGGGGAACCCCATGTTCCACTGTTGCGACAGTAGCCCCCGGGCATGGTCCCGGCGGCTCTTGCTCCAGCTGCCGGGGCCATGGCCTAAAGATAGGTCAAAGTGGGTCCCGGGTACCTGGTCTTCTCAGCTTCGCTTCACTGATGGCCTTGAAGGTCTTGGAGTTACTCCGCTCGGGGGAATAACTGCGAGGGCCCCCTCGATTCCCACTAACGGAAGAACCGAGGAGACGCTTGGCAGAGGCACTGCCGCGGCTATAAAAGCGAGGCGCACCCCTGGCCTTTTCGGTCATCTTCTTCCTTGGTCCAACTCCAGGCCTCCCCACAAGCTGCCAGCGCCAATGGCGAGAGCGAAGAGAGGAGTTGGGCGCCCTCGTACTTCTTCAGCTGCTGCGGAGAGTGGCCCCTCCACTCGTGGTCGAGCTGTTCCGCGAGGTCGTGGGATTCGCGGTCCGGCGGCCGTGGAGGCCGCGGCACCGCTGCCCCTCTTCCTAGGAGCATGGTTCATACCAGCTTCGCGCCGTTCGAGTTCCGTGGATCTGAACCGCAGGCCTCGCAGCCGGCTTCTCCTGCCGGATTCCTTCGCGATGGCGACGGAGGACATCGGACCCTCCGGCTTCTGGCTGCAGGTGGAAGGCTGCCCCAATGGCCCCTCCTGGGCCATGGCGGAGCGCACCACTGAAGGCGCCATGCTTCTGGGTCCGGGGTGGAAGTCGTTCTCCCGTGCCCGCCGCCTGTCCAGGGGGCAGTGCTTGGTGTTCCGGTACGACGGAGATGCTACGCTCTCCGTGAAGATCTTCGGTGTCGATGGCGGACGCGTGGAGTGCTGCATGGAGAGCAGCAGCGGCAGCTCGAGCTCCTACGACGAGGATGAAGATGAGGAAAACTCATCTGACATCAAGGTCGAGGGGAGCTCGTCTTCCTGAAGGCGAGGAGCTTCGGACGGGCGCCATGGAGATCTCGTTGACCTCCTCCTTGGCGGCCTTGACGTCGTACTTCTGGAAGTAGCGTCTTCCATTGTACGGCGGTGCTCCTTGTTCGGCGGGAGCCAACCTTTTTGTTGTAAAAAAGATCGTCCCCCTTGTAAATGAAGAAGATCTTGTTTTCCTCCTTGTCTTCGTGTCGCGTCCGTGTGAATGAGAACGAGTTTTTTGCAAAACGCGCTCCCATTACTGCAGCAGCCGTAGCGTCAAGGGGTAGGTGGAGCAGGGAGGCCTATAAAAGACCATCCAGACTCCACCCCTTCGCCACATCTTCTCGCCTTGCTCCGCTCCTCTTCTTCCTTTGCCTCCCCTCGTCCCGCAGAACAATGTCCGGCGAAGCAGAGAGGGCCTTGTCCGATGTGTCGACGGCGGAGTCCGTCTTTCGAGGAGCGGCGGAGGCACCCAGCGAAGCTGGAGCCCGAGCCACTGACGGCGAGGTTGCGTCCCGTCCTTCTGCTGCCCAGAATGTTGCTCGCCTGGCGGCCGTCTCTGGTCCTGTTGCCAAGAAGAGGCAAGGATTAGGGCAGTAAGGAGGACGCACCTGTGGTCCATCCTGAAGGAAAGGACTGCCGGTATTCCGGAGCTGTCCTTGGTTGTGGCTGAACTCGAGGCCATTGAGCAGGTTCACTGCTTGCTCTTCTCCATGATTCCGCCTTTCTTCTTGGGACCTTGATCTTGATCTGGACTTTTGCAGGCCGAGAGTCAGTCCGTAGGCGAACTGGCGGACGGAATCTTCCGTCTCTTTGGCCCTGGAGCGCCCTGGTCGGCAGAAGGGGTCGAGCTCTTCGACGCGCCTGACAAGATTCTGCACGCGTGTCATCTTTTCACCCAGGCGTCCCCGGAGAAAAGAGTGCACCCGGCAGGCAATAAAACAGAAAGACAGAGCTGCACAGCCAGGAGCCCTGAGCTGGCCTTAGTAGCATAGGCTAGATATGTATCCAGGAAAAGCTTCGACTGAATGTAATCCAGAATTGTAAATCAGAATGTAAGTTCAGATGAATGCAATCCTAGGGCTCAACTCCCGGGGTCATTTCCCAAACCTCCCTTTGCACTAACGCGCCGTCAAGTTTTCTGAGGAGATCTCTTAGGTGACAAGTGCTCTGACCGCCCGCACCGTAGCAGCACCCCTAAGAGCACTATGCCTTCCGGGAGTCCACTCCACAGCCACGGGTACTAGGCCAGAAGGGAAATCTGACCGTTCGCCGGGGAGGACGCATTACCCCCGCAAAGGTTCTCATCAACTGTCAAGCATGCGCAGGTTGGTGGTATATTGACTCCGAGCGAGATATTATGCCTAGAATGCCAGATGCACATGCAAAGACTTAGCTGGTTTTTGCCGTGTCCTTGATCTACTCTGTCCTTCCCGGGTATCCAGCTCCTGAGCCGCTCTTCAGCATCCATTCCTGTCCCGGGAGAGGCGCTACACACAACACACTTTCAGTAGGAAAAGAATGGACCCTCCCTTACATGTCGTGAAAGTGTTTCATCCGGAGCAACCCGCAAGCAAAGTTGAATGTGCATTTCTGTGTTTAGGTTCTTTAAAACACAGCACTGCCCGTTCCACTTCTTACCGCGGCAGTACGGCACGATCAGGTGGCAGCGCCTACTGATAGGCTGCTCGCGCTCGACCTGTCAGCCACCGGCACCATGTCAGCCCCCTGCTTGGGGGTTGTTACGGATAACACACTTCACGACAACAAGAGAGGCTCACGGAATTGAAAAACTTATCTTTTATTCCTTGGCGACGATTCTTACACCCTTATACAGAACACTAGCCCCTTGGGCGTGCTTAGTTGACTCGAACTATCTGCGATTCATGTTCGTATTCAGGGGTAGAATTTCCGGAGATTCTCGATGTTCCAGGCGTTGCCCTCCGGCCTGCCTTTCTCGTCCTCCAGATAAACAGCTCCGGGTCTCAGGGTATGCGTCACCCGATAAGGTCCTTCCCACTTGGAGGACAGCTTGTTCATGTTATCAAGCTTCTGCTTCTTGCGGAGAACCAGGTCTCCGGGTTCCAGTACCCGTGAACGGATATGGCGATCATGATAGCGGCGGAGCCCTTGCTGGTATCGAGCAGATCGTAAGGAAGCTCGGCACCGCACCTCTTCCAGGAAGTTGATGTCATCAATCCTCCTCTCAGCTTGTGCGTCTTCATCATAGGCAAGTACCCGGGGGGATCCATGCCTGAGCTCTGTTGGCAAGACGGCTTCTGCTCCATAGACAAGGAAGAATGGTGTTTCTTGAGTGGCTCTGCTTGGTGTGGTTCTGAGGGACCACAAGACACTTGGTAGATGCTCAATCCAGTTCTTGCCCTTGTCTTCTAACTTGTCAAAGGCTTGGTCTTCAAACCCTTTAGGACCTCCGCATTGGCTCGCTCTACTTGCCCATTGCACCTTGGGTAGGACACCGAGGCAAAACACACCTTGATTCCCAGCTCTTCACAGAAGTTGAGGAAGGATCGGCTTGTGAACTGAGAGCCATTGTCCGTTATGATTCTGTTGGGTACTCCGAAGCGGTACACGATCCCTTCAATGAACTTGATGGCTGCTTGAGCTGTCTGTCTTGGTACTGGCATCACTTCCACCCACTTTGTGAACTTGTCGATGGCCACGAAAAGGTATTCATGGCCCCCGACAGACTTCGGTATCTTTCCCACGATGTCCAGCCCCCAGACCGCGAACGGCCAGGAGATTGGAATTGGCTGCAGAGCTTGCGCCGGCTGATGTATGTTCTTCGCATAGTATTGGCAGGCTTCACAGGTCTTGACTAGCTGCTCCGCATCACTGAGGACTGTTGGCCAGTAGAACCCGTGACGAAAACTTTACCCGCCAGTGATCTTGATGCCACATGACTTGAACATGTGCCTTCGTGGATGTCCCGTAGCAGTACTTGGCCTTGTTCTTGAGGGATGCAGCGGAGCTTGACTCCGTTGTCCCGTCGCCGGTAGAGCTCGCCGTCGATCATGACGTAGAGCTTGGCTTGACGAGCCACCCGCTCGGCGTCGTGATCGTCCTCCGGGAGGGCGTGCTCCATGATGTACTTGACGATGTCCCGGGCCCAGGGTGGGTGGGCTCCTTCCACCGGTAGCACCATCCGACGGAAAGAAAGCATAGCTTCCTCCGCTGGAGGGGCTGCCGGGTCTTGAGCTTCTGGGCTGGCTACCCGTGTTGGTACGCCGGGTAAACCTGACGCCTCCCACGCGAAGACGTCAGAGTTTTCCCGAAGGAAGGCGACGAGCGCGCTTTCCTATTTGTCGGTGAGGCGGGCGCCGATGGTGATGGAGCGAACTCTGTCACTGGTTAGCGCCACCTTCTTGGTCAGCTGCGGATCGCCATGGAATGGCGCCTTCTTGGGTGGAGTAGATATGGAGCCCCCGGGGTGCCCTTCGCCCCCGGGGAGAGCCCCATCATCATCCTCCTGTACACCTTGAGGGATGTCCGCCGTGGTTGCCACCGTCTGGTTCAGCTGGTGAACGCAGTAGATAGCATCGTCGATGTCGGCCCTGACCTTGATCACGCCCCACGGCGCCGAAATCTTCAACATGTTGTAGGTGAAGTGGGAGACGGCCATGAACTTGGCCAGAGTAGGTCTGCCAAGTATGCCGTTGTACGGTAGCGGAGTGTCGGCGATGTCGAAGACGATTTCCTCGGTGCGGAAGTTCTTGGAGTCGTCGAAGGTGACCGGAAGGGTGATCTTCCCGAGGGTCCGAGTAACACTTCCGTTCACGCCTTGGAACACCACAGTATATTGTAGGCGAGACAGGGGGATTTGAAGGACAGCCAGGACCTTCGCCGTTAGCAGGTTGAGGCTGGAGCCTCCGTCGACCAGCATCTTGGTGACCTTGTAGTTGTGGATGACGGGCGACACGATCAGCGGCAGGGTCCCGACCCCGGCAGTGTTCGCAGGGTGGTCTTCTGGGTCGAAGGTGATGACTTGGCTAGACCAGTCCAGAGGCTTGGACAGAGCGGAAGCAACCGCTTTCAGCTCCCGGACAAGTCTCTTGCAGGCGCCGTTGGAGGGAGGCAGAGAAGACCCTCCGTGGATGCACCCGACGACTCCCGTGACTTCTTGATACTTGCCGCCGTTGCCTCCTTGGGGAGCCGGAGCTTCCCCGTTGCCGACGTGGGCGGCCTCCGGAGTGTTGTACCCGCGACCACCTTGACCGCCGCGTCCCCCTCCGCGGCCCCCGCGGCCACCGCCTCGGTACCATCCACGGCCGCCTCCGCCTTGGCGACCCGTGGGACAGTCACGAGCGATGTGCCCGGCAGTGCCGCAGTTGTAGCAACCGTCTTGACTGACCCCATCAGCTCGGCGTTGCTCCCGGACGGCGAGGTTCTTGAGCATGCGGCAGTCCTTGAGCAAGTGGTTGCCCTCTGGATGAATGTGGCACCAGGGATCACCTTCACCTTCTTCCTCGGAAGTCGGTGCGGGCTTGGTCTTCTTCGGAAGAGGCTCGGTGACGAAGACCCGCTTGTCGGGTCCAGGGTCCCGCTTCTTGTTCTTAGCTGGAGCGGCCTTGTCCTCGGGTTCATCCTCCCCGGGGAACTTGGCTCCTTCTTCAGCTCGAGCGCACCGGTCTGCAAGCTCCCAGAGCTTACGAGCGGACTCGACGCGATGAATGCTTAGCTTCTCGCGCATTTTGGGGTTGCGGACGTTGGCGTGGAAGGACTGGATCACCAACTCCTCCTTGATGCACGGGATGGTGTTCATCTTCTGGGTGAAGCGCTGGATGAACTTGCGGAGAGTTTCACCCGGCAACTGCTTGAAGTCGTGAAGATCACTGGGAGCCCCCGGGCGCTCGTACCCGTCTTGGAAAGCCCCCAGAAACTGCTCCTTCAGTGCCCGCCAGGAACGGATCGAGCACTTGGGAAGGTTGAGAAGCCAAGTCTGGGCATCTCCCTTCAGGGCCAACGGGAACCAGTTGGCCATCATGACCTCGTCGGCCCCGGCAACCATCGCAGCAAGAGAGTAGATCTGCAGAAAGTCCCGGGGGTTCGTGGTGCCGTCGTAGCGGAGAACGTCGATCTTGAATTTCTTGGGCCAGTTGAAGTGGCGGAACTCGGGAGCGAGGGCGAGGCAGCCTTCGGTGAGGTCGATGCCTCGATCTTCCCGACGGTGACGTTCTCGGCGACGCTCGATGCGAGTGCGCATATCCTCGTTCTGATGGCTGTTGAGCTCGTCACGAAGATCTGGGTTGCGCGAGGTAGACGACCCGATGGAGATGGCCTCGCCGTGATCGCGGTTTAGACGATCAGCCATCCGTGGCGCGGTGCGAGGAGGCGCCGTCTTGGCTTGACGTTCACCACGAGGCTGGCCTCGTGGATCACGTGTTTTGTCTTGTGCTGCTCCGGGGTTGTCGACGGTGGGGCTTGAGTGGGTTCGACCCACGGACCACCATCGGCGAAGTCGAGGAGCCTCTCGACACGAGTCCTCCATTCTTGGTAGACCTTGGGGTCGCCGCTGCTTGGAGGGAACTGCATCAGTGCCTTGGCAGCGACTAGAGCATCATGGCGAGCTTGCACGTCCGAAGGCGAGTGCGCGGAGGTCTTGCTCTTGGATGCTCGTGGATCCCCGCTGGGGCGAACGCCATGGTTCCCTCCTCCAGCGGTGGGCTCCTTGCCGGTGCCGTTGCAGACGCTCTTCTCCCCTGAGCGAGGAGGAGGCATGGTGGCGCCCTTTGGAGCCGCCGCTCCGCCAGGGCCGTTGTCCTTGTCGCGACCGTCCACTTCGTCCGGCGCCACCCTCTCCATGGGAGGCGGGGACAGAGAGGCGCTCCGCCGTGCGCCAGCAGCACGACGTTCAGCTGAAGCTTGGGTGCGCGAGGGAGAGACCGGTTTGGACGCCGCAGGATCTCCCTTCTTCCTTGGAGGCATGCTTGACGAAGAACTTGCCGATGAACTTGACGAAGATGAATCCAGTACTTGCGCCCCCTACCTGGCGCGCCAGATGTCATGTCTCGTTGCACGGACACCGGGAGTATAAGATACCCCCTTTTAGGTTCGGCACGGGGCGCGAAGGAGGCCGAAAATCGTCTTCTTGGGCGGAGTCTAGATCAAGCTCTCCTCTCCACGATCAAAGCATGCAACCAAAGGGACACAAGGAGCTACCCAGGTTCAGGCCGCCCGGAGGCTAAAAGCCCTACTCCTGCATGTCTGGATTGATGAGTTCTTCATAGTGTGGCTTACAATGGAACCTCCCGGATAGGGTACCCGGAAGGGTTTTGGCCCGAGGTAGAAGAAGGACAGATCCTGACCCGGAGGAGATCACCTTCCTCTCTACGTCCGCAGCCCTAGTCTAGTCTTGCTCTGGTTCTAGCTTGTGCTCGTCCTTCCTCTATCTTCTCTTCGTTTTGTACTCCCCCTCCTCCGTGCCTTGGTCCTCCTTTTATAGGCTAAGGGGTTGCCACAGGGTCACGTGAGGAGCCTGAGGGACCTTCGGGGTGAAGGACCCTCCTCATCTAGTTTAGGGGGAGACGTGGCCTCTCCTCAGCCTAGCGTCTCCTCTGGGTTAGGTGGGAGCGTCCGCCTTGGGGTGGATAGGAGCTGACACCACCACGGGGCGTGCTTCCCGCCCGCGCTGCCTTCACCTTGCTTCCCAAGTCTTCCGTGGTGAGGTGGAGTGTTTATCCACATGGACGTAGGAAGTACCCGGGAGGGAGCCTGGCCTCCTGCCGGGAACTCGGGCTCTCGGGTCCTTCCTGGCCTTCTTGCTTGATTCGGGGACCCGGAAGGTCCCCAGGACCGGAGCCCTTAGTCGTCGTTGGCCATGTGTGTCCTGACGGTGAACCCGCCAGTTTGGCTTGAGTCTTGGTTTTGTCCATCTTCATCTTGGGCCCACATGGGGTGGACCCACTTTGGCAGTACTAGGGGAACCCCATGTTCCACTGTTGCGACACAACTACACAAATCAAGTTGTACAACTAAAAAGACACAGGTTGTACAATTAATAAGTTGTACAACTACATATACACAGGTTATACAACTACATAACACATGTTGTACAACTAGACAGATACAGGTTGTACAACTATATAGACACATGTTGTACAACTAGACAGACACATGTTGTACAGACACAGGTTGTACAACTATGCAGACACAGCTTGTACAGACCACATGTTGTACAACTATACAGACACAGGTTGTACAACTATACATAACCAGAAGTACAAAAAAAAAATTCGTCGAAACCTATCAACATGTGATCTAGTTTTGAAGATCTCGACGCGAGGAGCTCAAAAGTGAAAACGGTTCGTAATTTGGATAAACGGTTCTCAAGATATTTCATTTTTTTTAAACGATTCTCAAAATAAATGCACATACAACCCTCTGCACGGAGAAGCAGAAATCCCACCAAAACTGTCTCGTGCTGCCACTTGTCACATATTTAAGCACCCATGGGGACCGCGTGAAGGGAGAAGCTGACACTTGTCATCACGCCACGGTCCGCTGGGTTCCCTTCGCAAAGGGAACCATTTTTCTAGTGATTTCGCCCCTTTCCTCACCCAACTGGAAAATGCCATAGGCAAACTCGATTTGCCGCCCTAGGTGCAAACTTTTACGTAATTGGGACAGCCCAAGAAGGAAGGGTGTAATTGTTCTTTTTTTTTCTCCATATTTTGTTCTTCTATTTTTTTTTCTCATCTTTGACACTTGACTGATTTGTATTTGATTTCACTTTAATTTATTTATTTCGGTTTCTCCCTTTTAAACAAATATCTGAATTTTTCTGACATATTTAAATTTTTATTTCGAGATATATGTTCATTTTATAAAGTCATGAATATTTGTTAGAAATAATTGGATTTTTTGTATGGCATCCTATTTTTGGTCCTTCAAGATATTTTTTAAGAATAGCTTAAGTCACATGGTTAGAGGATGCAACCACGCCATCTAGGTTTAAGTCACAAGTGACATGATTTAAGGTTATGTTTCTTTTAACAAAGTCACCGCCGAGGCTCCCCACAACTTTCCTTACAAAAAATCATGGGCAATGCTTGCAACCTATATGAAGAATCAACACATGAACCTTTGTTTCACCTATGGATGTAAATTTCAATGTTTCTTCATTAAAATATCTATTGTAAATCTTTGTTAATAAAATAATCCTTTTCAAAGTAAACTAAAATCATATGTGTGCATGGGTTGCACCAATGCTCGGCCCATCTTTTCCCTTTGGTGGCAACTTGTACCCATTTCCTACTAAGAGAGGCAAGTAGGTTGTCCCCTTTCCCTATCCCCTACATCTCCACCACCCCCATCACATCGACGCTGATGAATAACATTTGTGTTACTTTATAATTTAAGTAATTTGGATGCCACTTGAATTGTAGTACTGAAATGCTACACACTTTTGCTTTCGGAACATGCATTGAGGGATCCTATATGTTTTTTTTTCTTCTGAAAAATGAGGATGACCCCAACCCAGTGGCGAAGTTAGCGCATAAATCAATTGGGGTTAATCTGTTGTTTATAGTGTAATTTTTCACTTGTAAGCAATGCCAAAGATTAGATTAGTGAAGGATATTATGTACTTTTATTGGGTTCATCTGAACCCAATGCTTGTACAGCACCTCCGCCACTTACCTGACCTCTACAACGATTGGTGCATACATCTATATATAATATATTATTCAATAGCGCCAAGCAAAACAGAAAATTAACAAAAACAATTGAGGCCATTCAAAATGTATCCACCTTGGCATAGCTATATCTTCCCCCACAATCCTACAAAAAAAACTCTATGATCTATGACCACGAGACGAAGAACGAAGGGGGAAATGAAGAACATGAGGAACAAGTGGAAAATGGAACGTAAAACAAAGGCAAATCAAAGGACAAACTGCAAATCCTATGAGGATTTGAATCCAACAACAAACACCAATGTGTACCCTTTCGATTTGAAATACAAGTGAAGTCACTCTAACTGATACCGAATTCTCTATTCGGACTATCGAACCAACAGAATCCTCACAAGAAAGGTTTGGACTTCATTTCACTAAGAAAGTGAATTCTCATTTCATCAAGAGCTAGCCGGCTATATTAGGTTAGCTATATTTCTTCTTTCCTCACATTTTCTTTTTTACTAGGAGCACGTGACAAGTTAGCTCTTGCATGAGATCAAGTATAATAGGGTAATTTAGGGGGTATATATGTAAGAGATGCCACATCATATATTTGTTTAGTTGAGGAGAGAGAAGAGGAAAGAGAAAAGAACCTGGCTGCAAACTCATAGCTATCACAAGCTCCAACAATGTAGTGACCTAGCACACCACTGCATGTTGTAGTGTACAAGTCGTTGACATAATACTCACGGAAGGATCATTCCGTAAATATTACATCCTTCAGAGTAGTACAACAGAAACATAGTCGGTCCAAGGTAACACTATAGGATTACAACACTATCCAGTACAAAATCTCGAGAACCTCCTTTACATACAGAAGTAGGACTCGTGCAAATGAAACTCTCGAAAAGATCCAAGTCGTAGTACTAAGCTGAATATCAGCTCCACCTCTAACTTCTGATCCACTACTGCTGTTGTCACAGCCCTATTCTATCCATCTGGAATTTCCGTGTCTAGAGTTGTGCTCCTCTATCCAATTATAGTCGTCTTGTCTATAGGTATTGTTGTCGACGTGTCCACCGTTGCACTGTTGTCGCCACTCATCTGTTGGCAAAGTAGAGGTTGACTCCTTCAGGCTCCACCAGGTTGATTTGACTCCTTGTCGAACATCTCACCAACATCGTTATGGATTCCTGTCCTTCTTCTGTCTCCAATAATCTAAGCAGGGGGTCAACGGAGGAAAGGGTGAGCAACACGAGCGTTACTCAGCAAGTTCATATAACAGGAATACGGTGTTTTATGCACTAGCTACCCTCCATACCAAAAGGTCATGGATGAACATGCATATCTTTGTAAAACATTTTTAGGAAAAGATTTATTTTATCTTCAGAAAACTATGCCCGTCATCCATTCACAGGTGCTAGGGCCTTGAGGAGCCTCCTTTCCTGCAGCGTTCGTCGTTCCTTCCTGGAACGGGGAGTAACATGTCACATTTTTACACTCTGCAGAGGTGCGTTACTTTACCCATAAGAGACCAACATCATGTTGCACAACCAGGCGTACTTTCCTGTCCACACTTCCTATGGTGTGGGGCCCGATTGTTGATCCAAGCCATTCGCCGTGCTTCTCCAACAACCCCGCATGCCCACCCTTTTGTAGGTCTGTCCTCCCCTATATCTGATGGTAGACCGATCCGGACCCAAAGTCCTCCCCTATACCATACAGATAGACCGTTCCAGACAACCCCTACAATCCATCATAGACCCCAGAAACCGTGGGAATTAAGGGATCCCACCCATGTGCATGTAGTCCCGCAAGATCTACAGCCTACGGAACTGGCAGTCCGTTGACATGCGAAAGGGAAAGATCACAGATGACTTTCCCGTCCCATTCCAAGTCTCATGGTTAACGCTTCATTTACGGCGCAAGAACACTGACGGCATTTGTTATTAAATCCTAGATAGTACTTTCCCGTGCAAATGGAACCTCCACCAACCACATCATACCATGGTTCCATCTGCCAGCCAACAATATATATATATAGCAGTTCACATCATTCGAAAATAGGTTTTACTTTTTCATGCAATGATAAATCATAGTATTTTGCATTTACTTTGATAAACATAATCAAGTAGGACATGAGCAAGAGTGAACTTGCCTTTTTTACTGCAAGATTATGCAGCCAAGGTCTTCGATATAATATAAACTTCAAAATCTGGAAAGAACATCATTGGTCCGGTAAGGACTAATGTTTAAAGAAGCAATATGCTATTATGCAAAAGTATGAGATGAATCGCTCTAAACCCCGTAAATGTCTCTCGATGGTTGAGGTTTGTTTGAGTTTGGTGATTACCTTTAGATTGTTTTATCTTCAAGTTTACTTCACAAGAAATATGACTTTAAAATTTTAACTTTAAAGTACCATATTAAACCTAAGAACAAAGGAGAACAACATTATAATATTTAAATGGTTGTTTAGGGTTGGTTACATCTATATGTTTGTAAAGTGCATTTATGGACTCCAATTAAGTAAAGAAATTGGTGTAGTATTATTATTTATGAATATAAAAAGAATCACTTTGGAAGAAATAAATAATGTGAAATGATGTAGTATTATTATTTGTGAAGGCAAAAAGAATAACTTTTGAAGAACAAGTAATGTATACATTGGTTGATTATTTTATCTTGGATAGTGTATTCATGAAGCAGACAAAACTTATATGTATAAGTTATTTACGACATATGACATGCATTTAGTTTCCCATGAAGGATATTAACCTTAACCAATCTTATTTCACTTCAAACAGATTCTTGTTCATCTGATTCAGCAGAATTATTTGCCAAGTTGAGTTCTAGTTTCGTTCTACTTGTTTAATGCCTTTATCTTGAAACTGGATGGATAAGAGAATCACATAAGTTACTTTATTGGTCCAATTAAATGTCACTGCTAGATGGAGGAAGTAACCTGGTACTTAACTTGTATGATTAAACCAAGCATATACGTTACACATAACATAGTGTAGTGTTAGGTTGCTGCTCCAAAACTGCAAGTTCAGCACTGATGCGAATTGGTATCCTGGAGCTACTAATTCTGGTACTGGCTAGTTAAAATCCAATGGATTTGGTGTTACAACCATGTTTATTTGAGGAGAGTAAGATGCTAGATGATCGCCTGGACATGAAGTCTATTCTGGTTCTTAAGTGCTCAACTGGAGGTCTGCCTCACTTGCAATTATTTGGTGGTTGTACATGATTTTAAATCTGAACCAGACACGAGGAGGCCACTGAGTTGGTCATGTTAATTTCCTAAATTATCTCATATAAACTCTCATCTGGTAGGAATTAGTTAAACTGTTTAGGCGTCCATACTAGTACACTAAAAAGAAGTGTAATAACCAGATCTCAAGCATTAGTCATTCAGTCGAGCTTGCTTAATATCTCGGGTGTAACCTGATAGTTTACTAGGTTTAGTTCTTGTACGGAAACCAGATGATACGCTACAGAATATGTGCTTGTCTAGAACATAGTGACCAAGTATGATCAGTTTTTGTGCTACTGAAATACACTTCTTATTTCTAAAGATAATACTTTGGTGTACGTGTACATCTGATTCTACATTAACAATCTTTTCTTCATTGCTCAACTCGGATTATTTACACAAGGATGCAATTAATTAACTATAAGCAGAGCAATATGATGGCAGCTTTCAGTTTAGATTAGCAAGCAAGTAGCAAGGCGTACACATACAGAGCAAGCTACAGCAGTACACGAGATGTTGTATTTTCAGAGGTGGACATGCAGTTCCCATCTTGTTAATCACTTACTCACGTGCACATGAACCAGCAGCTACTACTATCTAGATAGAATTCCTGAAACGTGTTTGTGCCGCTAGATATTAATTCCTACAGAAATCTGTACTAGATGACATGGACATTATTCTGAACCTGATTACTCGATCTATGCATCACGAGTGGACTAGAAATCATATTATTGAGCTTCTTGGTGCACCAAAGTGTGGAGTTATACCTGATGGTTGGGGATTTGAATATGTCTCAAACTGATTGGGGATGGACTTGGTGTCCTATGCAATTTTTCCTCTCCAACATCAGTATGGAGTATGAACAGCTGTGCCGACAGGCTCGGCATGCTCCGACAACGACGCCGTCGCGTCCGGCGACCTGTCTCTGACTGCTCACGGTCCTTCATCTTGACCCTGCGCTGCTGGCCGCTCGCCGCTGTCGATGGATGCTAGTAGGTAGCCCCTGCAGTAACGCCACCAGTAGTATTTGATCCCTTAGTTCACAGCCATGGCGCAGGAGCCCAGTTTCAGTGGAACGATACTACATAGAGGAGAGCAAGGAGATGTGCCCTGCAGCTAGGTAGTGGAGAAGTTGATTCAATCGATCCTTCACCTCTGGACTTCTACAGAGAATGTGAGGTGTCCTAATTGCTACGGTGGCTGCTCCTTTATGTGCCATCTCATGCTAGTAATTCTCCTTGAACGGTGAGGATAAGCTCTGGTTGAAAGAGAAATAGACAAGCATTTTGACTGCTACAGTACATGTTAAATACTCCCATGGATGGACTGGTACGTGCACAAGACATTTGAGCCGCTAGAGAATCTCCATCGATGGTATAAATACTTACACAGACCTAAAATATATATTGATGATAAATTAATTTTCCTTAGAAGTTTTTATCGGCTATAATTTATTTACATAGATTTTTTTCATATTAAATTATTTTTGTTCCTCGCTAGGTATCCCTTTGCCCTCACGACTATTTTTGGAAGTCGCAAAATTATACCATGTTTTATCGGAAAATAGATTTTCTCGAAATATTATCATAGCGGATAAGAATTTCTGGAACGTTATGTTCTCGAGTTGCATATTTCCAAATATTCAACATTCAAGTAATAGAAGTGATAATTAACTAGTGGCACCTTTATTCACTTGCATTATTCTCTTTTTATTTGTTTTTAGAGTGCGTGATGGTTTCAAATTTATTCGAGTTTGAATTTATTATGCATGTGTGAAATGCATGCAATGCATGACAATCAATAGTGCCCATATATAGTTATAACCATTATCACGGTTCGATCCACACTGCTCCCTAGCCAGCGCGATCTCACCAATAGTATTGGTTAACCTAGCAAAAGATAAAATATCACTTAAGCAATAAGGAAAATTTCTAGCCTGCATTTTACTAAATTAGTTTTAAATATCTGGGGTATTTGTGGTTTAGTATTTTTCTTCATGTTTCGTCTTTTATATGAATCATTTGTTATAGTTTCCTACTTAAATTAAATTGATCCAAATGGTCCATAGTCCATTATAGTCATTATTTCAATATTGATCCCTTAAGTCAATATTTTGCTTAAGACAATTTCTTGAAGTTCTTTATCTATTATCCAACATCATTTGCCTCACCTTTGTGGTGAAGACTTCCAACTCAGTCCTAGCAAAGCTTTATATTAATTGATTATAAAAGAATGTATGTGTGTTTTAGGACATCAATTTGCCAATGCATATAAGAGAAATTTGTTAACAAGGTAGCTAGTCTTGTCTTCAAACTGCTGCTCATAGTCAAATGACTGAGATGTACTGAATTATCTGACCTCCTGTATATTTGTATATGACACTCAATTTATTGAGAATACAAAAGTGATTTGTTAACAAGGTAATTAGGCTTGTTACCAAACTACTTCTATATAACATCAACATTGGAATATCACACTCTTTCTAGAGAGATTCATAAGACAAGATTATGATATAAGAGTTCCATATCTCCAATGTAGATGATCATAGCATATCTATGCCACTCCTAAGAGATCCATCTTCAAAATCCTCTGGTTGCTTTACCTTGTTTGTTGGGTTAGCTCCTCTTGATGAATGGCTTCGAGAAGATTAGGAGATAAGAAATATAAGATCCTCCAAATAAGGTAAGAAGATCATTGTTAAGATTTAAGTGATTTAAATTTGTCTTCCAGACTGACATGATTACCATGTACTAGAGATATATCTAGCACATTAGATTAGACTAGATGCTAAGATGATAACTAGGAATATCTAGGTTTATCATCAACTCCGGAAAGAATGTCTTGGCGTAATAATTATATTCTCACTGAGTTAAACAGTGTTATCGTATACCTCTCTACCCACAAATAGGGTTTTAGCCAAGATCCTCTCAAAGCTTATAGCACTCAAGTTGATGATCTACTTCAATTGCACCAACTCTAGTGAAACTTCAATCACTTAGTATTTTAAAATAATTGCGCGAAAATTCTTCGGATTTTCTCATGCATGAATGCAATGCACACTTCTGTGTCCACTCTTATTTTGGACTCTAATTCTGGGATATTACAAACAACCTTCGTTAGAGAATAAATTAGTCCAATATTAAAGACATAGCAATTAAATGTGACCATAACTATTACATGAGTGGTTATTAGATTGGCTATAAATGACGTGACAACCCCATATAGCTGGCCGTTGGCTTTACTCTTAATTATGCTTCGAGGGCCACTTAGTCTCTCTGCTCCCCCATAAGCTCAAGAAGGAGGTAATTGCATCACTAGTACAAGAACTTGTCCACCATGTGCATTTTCATACAAAAAGTTGCAAGGTGTGGTGCGGTGGTACAAAATCTTTACTTATATGTGCAAATTCATACAAAACCGCTGAGAAGTCGACACGTGTCCCTGTCCACGCGAGAAATGGCAAAGGGCCCAGCTCCTTGCAATTATGCAAACCACCCCCTCTCGTCTTTCTTTTTCCGTTCAGATTCTCCACCTTGCTGTAAAAGGGTTCGTCTCGCTCGACCTGGCAGGCTCGCAGCTGCTCGCCAGGAGACATCGCAGTAGTGCCCGTGGTCGCTGGATCCGGCGCCCCGCCTCCAACCTGCTCGCCGGGAGTGAGGCCCCTCTAGGATTAACCCTAACCCTCCGTCGCGGCTCTCTCTCACTCACACAACGAGATGCCCCCAATCCCGATCTAGCCATCCATCCTCCGCCGCCATGGCTTCCTCCACGCGAGAGCCCCCGCTCCGGCTGCTCGTCTAAGCCGACGCGCGCCTCCACCAGCAACCAGTACCAGCGCGGAGGCCCTCTCCTCGCGCCGCTATCCCAAGAGCACCAAGACCTGGCCACCCCGACGAGGAGGGAGAGGTACTCCTTTTCTCCTTTTCCTGCCTTACTCTGCTCACGAACCCTAGTTTCCCCTGGTTGCAAGTTAGCTGCTGTGAAAAATGAAAGAAACGTTCCTCTGAAGCAATGCAGTGACGTTCTGAAGCCTGAAAAGAAGTTGTGGGTGATGCATTTGAGCTATGCAAGAGAGTGGCATTTGAGCTGTGCAAGCTCTAGGTGATGCTCTGAAGCAATGCAGAGCTGAAGCAAGCTGTGGGTGATGCAAGTTAAAGCAAGTTAGTGTGTATATGTGAAGAGTAGTGTGTTTCTGTTAGTAGTATGTAGTAGGAAGAGAAGTAGATATGCAGTAGCAAGAGCTTTACATGCTTGGTACCTGTTAGTGTGTATGCTGTTGGTGTGTGTGCTAGTTTGTAAGAATTGAATTATGGAAATGAAATGAAGTTTAGAAAATGTGTGAAGTATTGTGCATTCTGGATTTGAGCTGTGCCATGTGATGCATTTGAGCTTTGCCATGTGATGCATTTGAGCCTGAAGATGAACAACAAAGGTAGCAGCAATAGTAGTAGAAAGGTAGCAGCAAGAGCTGGCCTTTTCAGCCTGAAGATGGACAAGAAAGGTAGCATCAGTGTATCGTTGTATGAAATATAAGGTTATATCGAATTAATCTTTATTTTCTGCTGTGAGCCACGGTATTTATTTTGTATCACTTTGTTGTTAGAAAATTCACTTACAATACCCCGTACTGCAAGCAAAGAGACAGTAACTCTATAACCAGCATGCTATCATAGTATTTATTTTGCAGAAACCAGATAGAAATTGCATGGCTCACTCTTGCTTTGTTAAAATGGGTCAGGTAATATTGCTACATAAAATGGGTCAGATATTATTGCTAGATGAATATTGCACTATCAGCCAGTAGACAAATAATGTGTACATTAGACAAGATATACAATTCTATGTAATAAAACATTCCTGCATGTAGTTGCTTGCTTGACGAAACTGAATTTTTCATGGCAAAACAACCATGTTTCATTTATTTCTTAAACCAACACACTGATACAATCCTACTACTGTTAACAATGTTTGCTCTAACAAATGCATGCATCACTGATACAATAGTGCACACATTTTCCAAGCATGTAAAGATCTTGCTGCCACCTATCAACTGCTCTTCCTGCTACATGCTACTAACAGATACACACTACTTTTCAGATACACACACTAACTGCATCACCCAGAGCTTGCTTCAGCTAAAATTTGCTTCAGCCTTCAGAACATCACCGGAGCTTGTTGTAGATATATGTATGTGCTATCCAGTCAGCCGCCATGATGCACTTGTCTTTGACAAATGCAGAGGATAATGCCAGTGCTTCTTCAGTCAGAGGAGGTCAGCATTGGAACGACAGCCATAAGCAACGCGAGAGGTCATGCTAGCACAATTCCGATCTGCACAATCGAACTCAAGAACCCATGCGTCAGGCTGTTCATCCTTGTCCGGAGCGATGCACCGGAACGCCAGCTCTGCGACCGCCTCGACGGTTGGCATCACACCAGGGCACTCGTCTAGCACCAGCGGGTCCATGACCTCCCTAAGCTCGTCGATCTGGATCTTGGACACCACCCAGTCTGCAGCATCACGTCCCTCTCGCATCCGCAGAGCCTGACGCTGGACTTCACGAAGCCAAACTAGACCATGCCGGCCGCGACGTCCATAACCTCACCTCGTTCTTCTTATCCGTGACCGCCGGCGAGGGGAGCGTGTGCAAGGGCCGGAGCCTGGTCTCGGCTGGAAAGCCGCCGCTGTCGGGGCACAAGAGAAGCCCTGCGCCGGCGGGCACTCCGAGGCCAACACCACCGGCAGCCGATGCCACTTCTCCAAGAGAAGGTGCCCACCCAAGCCCAGTCGCGCTCGCCATCTCCGGTTGGCTCGGCTCCGTTGACTCGACATATGCCGCGGTCACCGACCAATCTATCGCCGGAGCAACGAATCGCCAGCACTAAGGGATCGAGCGGAGGCGAACGTGCGGATCGGAGGTCGTCGGCAGGGAGGGGTTAGGGGCGGCGGCAGGGAGCTTTCGAATCAGAGGTCGCCAGTTTTGGGAGAGCATGGTGGGGGAGGAGGAGATGGAGGTCGAACGGCGCATCCCTTTCCAGCAAGATAAGAGGAGTTGAGGGCAATAGAGAAAGACAAGAGGAGTTTTGCTGCAAATCTACCAGGCGCCGGGCCATTGCCATTTTCCACGCTGGGCGGGGACAGGTGTCTGCTCCTGGTTTGTCTTGTATGATTTTGCACTTAGCAGGCAACTTCTTGTACCACCGCACCACACATTGCAACTTTTTGTATGAAAGTGCACATGATGGACAAGTTCTTGTACCTCGGGTGCAATTACCTCCTCAAGAAACTATATAGCCCATTATCTACTAGAAATCATAAATGAAGGCCGAGCTCCAAGGAGCCTTTATTTTGATTTTTTAAAATCATAATTTCAAGTTGAAAAAAAATCTGGAAAAAAATTGAATGTAGATAATGATGCATTTTACCAAACAAATGTCACCCAAAAAAAATTCATATTTAGGGTACACAAAAATAATAAATTCTGACAGATTCGAGAGAGTTAAAATTTTGCATGGTTCACTATTTTCAAATGTTCGATTTGATCGTTTTGGTACAGTCTACAATAAAAAAATGATTATAGTTGAGATTTTACATGTTTTAAAATGTTGGGGATATCGCTTATTGGGAAGTTATCGGTTGACCCAAAATAAGGGGTAAATCGGCCAGTTTTTTCGTCATATCGGTCGATTTATCTGCACATCGGCCGATTTATCTTATCGGTCCGACACTGAGAAGCGATAAATCGACCGATTTATCAGAATATCGGAAGATCTTGAACAGTGATGTTTTTAGAATATAACATTGTCTACTTTTAGGTTTTTTATAGATTTTTTTGAAACTTCAACATTTGATTTTTGAATATTTCAAAATAAAGGGCTTCCTCGAGCGCGCTCGGACACCATTTGTCCACACTCATTATTATACTTGTTCCAAGAGCTGTTGCAGTCTTGCCAACTTCTGCGGGTAGAGGTGACTGCATCACTCTTATACTCGTTTGCGGTGTCGCAACTGACGGCATATTTTCCACCCGTGGGAGGAGACTGATCGTGCATCATTGTTTCTGTAGCAGTGTTAGCTAACCTGATGCATATGTACTCATGTACCCGCTTCCCCATAAATCTTTACTCCTATGGCCAGCAACTCATGTGCAAATGGTAATATTATACATGGATCCTCAATTATATCGTTTTTGTCTTATCATGTCCCACTTTGTTTTGAACAATATCATCACGAGGCCCCTTGTCCAGCATGTCAAATTTTTTTTTAGAACGCCCCCAATCATTTATTAAGAAGAAGGTGACCGGTTTATTAGTGGAAAAAACCGGGCGAAAACCATACAAAAAACACCAACAACATGGGAGGGACCAACACAACCACAAAGGGCAACACCTAAAACCAACAACTCCCAAGCGACAACCCCACTCTACCTAATCAACCGCAGACTGACGACTACCCTAGGACCACGCAGCTGCCGTTAAGCAGCCGTAGGCGCCTTACCAATGGCTCCATTCTTCTTGCCTATGCTCCTAAGAGGAGTTAATGGCACCAGCGGTCACACAACTCGTCGTCGATGTGCACTTAAGTCACACTTCTCCAGAACGTGATTATTTGGTCACACAACTCGACAAGTGCGTGCACGCAGGTCACTGACCCCACTTGTCAGTCCGTTTTGGACGGTAAATTTTCAGAAAACCCCCTGGAGTAATATTAATTTTACAAAATGGTTCCCCTGGACCATTTTGTAAAATTAATATTACTCCAGGGGGTTTTCTGAAAATTTACCGTCCAAAACGGACTGACAAGTGGGGTCAGTGACCTGCGTGCACGCACTTGTCGAGTTGTGTGACCAAATAATCACGTTCCGGAGAAGGACTTAAGTGCACATTGGCGTCGAGTTGTGTGACCGCGGGTGCCATTAACTCCTCCTAAGAGCCTTCTTCACCTTCTTGATTTTGCCAGTAGAAGCCTCCTCTGTTATGAGACAAGCAATTGCCTGGCCAGATTCAGGACTAGCTACCTCCAAGCAGGCGAGCAAGCCACCAAGAAGGTTGGCACTGGTCAAATATTTTTTCTTCTTTTCTGCCTGCAATTCTGTACAGCTCAGATAATTAAGACAACTTCCTATTCTGGATCATGGCGCCAGGTGTCTTGGTTGGCACTGGTTTTGTGTGCCCTTACCACTTGATTAATGTTTTTTTGTTAAGTATATAGTAAATTATATATCTTGTGAAGAATAAAATATCATCTCCAAAATAAAGCATTTGCAGTTTGATGTTTTAATTTGTGGATAAGAATCCATACGTGGACTCATCAGAAAGATGACACTTTTGTGGCTGCAGTCTCTTTGTGATATTCTCCCCTTTGTTTCCGATTGAGATTGATATTCCTCTTGCTAGCTACGTTTGGGATATACTTGGATTTACTTTCCTGCAACCTAGCTCCATCTTTCTGCTGCACTTTGTTTCTCTTTCTTAGATGCAAGGTCATATATTCTTGGTATTTATCAGAGCCAGCCACTTTCTTGTTGATCGTCGAGCTCCCTTTCTGTCTCTTGATAATTAATCCTTTTAAGGACTTCAAACCAAAGTTTTCACGGGATATACTTGATGCTTTAGTTAATTAATATCTGGCTCCACCAGACATGTACATACATTCTATCTGATGTCATGCTTGTGTTGATGTGTGGACCAGACAAATAGAACACAAGAGATTTGATTCCTTCTTTCACTAGAACACTCCACTGAACCTGCACGCTCATCCCAAAAGACCATAGGTACTACTTACTAGTATTGTTGGTGGTGGAGTAATCCCATACGCTAGTGTGTCTTCATCATGCTCGTTTGGTGCTTCAGAACCAGAGGTCGATTGAAAAAAGAGATGACTCGCTGTTACTACATATATATAGCGACCATGCTTTATAGAGTGAGTGGGTTAGAAAGTGTGATGATGGTTTGTGCTTCTTCTTATTGACCTGACCTGATCAGAGAAGAGTGTCAAGCGCATGCCCCCACCATTTTGATTTTTGTTGCCATCGAACTAAGCCACTGCAATTCTTTAATACATTCTGTGTAGTATTATGAATCTATGTTTGGTGGCTGCACCGAGTAGGAACTATTATTTGGTCCAGCAAAAGAGAGAAGTACAGGTAGCTCGACTGCACTTGTCTCTGATGGATTGCTGCAAGGAGGAGTTCACTCGTGGGGGTCAAGTGCATCAGCAATTAGTACGTTGTTTCCTGAAACTATTGGGGGGGAGAAGTTGGCGTGTCAAATTCTACTATATATAAAAGCTGGTGGGATCCCAGCCTTCTCCAGCCTTCCACGTCACGCCGAAACCTCAGCCGTTCATTCAGCGCGATCGACGGCTGAGATCGAACCACGTCGCCCCTTTCCCCCGAAGGACTGTTCATCCGCGATTTTTAACCAATCAGGACTCGCCACGTATACCCGGTCACCCCCCGGTCGCGCACTGCCCAGCCGGTCGCCCACCCGGTGGCCGCGCATTTTTGCATAAAAAACCCCCATCTTTCCAATATTCGCATACTTTCCACGATCTCGCACTGTGAGAGGACCTAAACAAAATTTCTACCCAACACACGGGCTAATCCGCAAAAAAGCCGCCGCGCTCTCCTCTCCGCGCGTGGCCCCGCGGGTCGCCGCCGGCGCCACTGCACGCATCGCCGCCACCACGCTCCGCCCTGCACGCATCCGAGACAGCGGGGAGGTGCGCCGACGAGCCGCGATGTCGCCGGGATAGCTCCTGGCAGCCACGCCATTGTCCGTCGCGTCCGCGCGACGGCGGCGCCTCTCCGGCGACGATTTAGGGGCGGCGCCGCCGGATTCGCGCACGCCGAGAGCAGCCGCTTCCTCCGCGCAGTCGCGCGTGCCCCAGAAGGCGCCGGGCCGCCGCCGGCGAGCTCCGCGCCTCCGCTGCGTCTCCAGCCGCCGCCGAGGTCGCTGACGTCTGTACGGCGCGCAGTGGGCCTCGGCTGGCAGGCTGGGCCGCCTGCTGGGCCGCGTGCTGGGCCGCCTGCTGGGCTGCGCGCTGGGCCGCCTGCTGGGCCGGCCTAGCTGCCTGCTTCGGCCGAATTTTTTAATTTTTCCCCCTTGCTTCAAAAAACTTCCTAAACTTTCAAAATGCAACTCCAAAAAAATTTCAAACCAATTCCTATAAAAAATTGTAAAACAAAGGCAACCATTACAAATTCGTTGGGCCTTTTCTAAACTATTACACCTTTTCTAAAATACTCAAATTAGTCCAACTTAGAAAAATCCAAAAAATAACACCACCATTTCCAATAAATATTTTAAAACAAACAACACAGAAAATAGAAACAGCTCAATCCAAAAAAAAAAACATCGCCATTTACAATAAATATTTTAAAACAAAAAAACAGAAAATAGAAACATCTCCCTCTGAATTCAGGCATTTTCGCAAACGTCAGAAGAATTCAAAAATAACATCGCCATTTCCAATAAATATTTTAAAACAGAAAAAAAGGAAAAATAAACATCTCCCTCTAAATTCAGGCATTTTCGCAAACGTTACTTTCAAAATGCAACTCCAAAAAAATTTCAAACCAATTCCTATAAAAATTGTAAAACAAAGGCAACCATTACAAATTCGTTGGGGCCTTTTCTAAACTATTACACCTTTTCTAAAATACTCAAATTAGTCCAACTTAGAAAAATCCAAAAAATAACATCACCATTTCCAATAAATATTTTAAAACAAACAACACAGAACATAGAAACATCTCAATCCAAAAAAAAAAACATCGCCATTTACAATAAATATTTTAAAACAAACAACACAGAAAATAGAAACATCTCAATCCAAAAAAAAAACATCGCCATTTACAATAAATATTTTAAAACAAAAAAACAGAAAATAGAAACATCTCCCTCTGAATTCAGGCATTTTCGCAAACGTCAGAAGAATTCAAAAATAACATCGCCATTTCCAATAAATATTTTAAAACAGAAAAAAAGGAAAAATAAACATCTCCCTCTAAATTCAGGCATTTTCGCAAACGTTACTTTCAAAATGCAACTCCAAAAAAATTTCAAACCAATTCCTATAAAAATTGTAAAACAAAGGCAACCATTACAAATTCGTTGGGGCCTTTTCTAAACTATTACACCTTTTCTAAAATACTCAAATTAGTCCAACTTAGAAAAATCCAAAAAATAACATCACCATTTCCAATAAATATTTTAAAACAAACAACACAGAAAATAGAAACATCTCAATCCAAAAAAAAAAACATCGCCATTTACAATAAATATTTTAAAACAAACAACACAGAAAATAGAAACATCTCAATCCAAAAAAAAAACATCGCCATTTACAATAAATATTTTAAAACAAAAAAACAGAAAATAGAAACATCTCCCTCTGAATTCAGGCATTTTCGCAAACGTCAGAAGAATTCAAAAATAACATCGCCATTTCCAATAAATATTTTAAAACAGAAAAAAAGGAAAAATAAACATCTCCCTCTAAATTCAGGCATTTTCGCAAACGTTACTTTCAAAATGCAACTCCAAAAAAATTTCAAACCAATTCCTATAAAAATTGTAAAACAAAGGCAACCATTACAAATTCGTTGGGGCCTTTTCTAAACTATTACACCTTTTCTAAAAATACTCAAATTAGTCCAACTTAGAAAAATCCAAAAAATAACACCACCATTTCCAATAAATATTTTAAAACAAACAACACAGAAAATAGAAACATCTCAATCCAAAAAAAAAACATCGCCATTTCCAATTAATATTTTAAAACAAAAAAACACAAAATAGAAACATCTCCCTTTGAATTCAGGCATTTTCGCAAACGTCAGAAGAATTCAAAAATAACATCGCCATTTCCAATAAATATTTTAAAACAGAAAAAAGGAAAAAAAACATCTCCCTCTAAATTCAGGCATTTTCGTAAACATTACTTTCAAAATGCAACTCCAAAAAAATTTCAAACCAATTCCTATAAAAATTGTAAAACAAAGGCAACCATTACAAATTCGTTGGGGCCTTTTCTAAACTATTACACCTTTTCTAAAATACTCAAATTAGTCCAACTTAGAAAAATCCAAAAAATAACACCACCATTTCCAATAAATATTTTAAAGCAAACAAAACAGAAAATAGAAACACCTCAATCCAAAAATAAAATCGCCATTTCCAATAAATATTTTAAAACAAAAAAACAGAAAATAGAAACATCTCCCTCTGAATTCAGCCATTTTCGCAAACGTCAGAAGAATTCAAAAATAACATCGCCATTTCCAATAAATATTTTAAAACAGAATTCAAATCCAAATAACTTCACTAACTGAGCCATGCGATCAAAATTTAAGTTCGAACATTTCAAATTTCCAAATTTCCTTCCAATTCTCCCATTTCTGCGCCTGCCAGAAGAATTCACATCCGAATATCTCCACCAAAATTCAAATTAGATCCCTAAAAAAACCAAAAAACTTTCAAGCCCACGGCGCGGCGAAGTCCGCGCTCACTCCCTAGTCATATCTAAAGGGGCCGGGCTGAAGTGTGTGTCAAGTCACAGTGTCTATATCTGAAGAATCAGTTAGTTAAATCTATCATCTGAGAGCTAGTGTTGGTTAATTATTTGATCGATGCATACTTGGATTGCGCTTGACTTGAGTCAGTATTGTGAAAATTACGTTTTGATTTTGATTGGTCAGCCGATCTGTGAGTTCCTTCAGACCAAGCAAGCAAGCAGGGATGCAGTCATGCAGCTGAGCGCGACAGTAAGTCACAGTACCCGTGCTCACCGGCGATGAAACCAGGCACATGCAGGTTTCAACTGAATTTCAAGTTTCAACAATAAAACAGCGTGCATTTTCATCTCGTTTCAGTTTCAAGGTGATGGGGATGTGTACTGGAAAGAATTAGGAAAGGTGAGAAGGTGCGTGTCGGCCTCGTCTTCCTTGCCTTTCCATGTTTTTGATGGTGAAATCCATGGCCTGCTCTGGGACTGAAGCTGATAGCTCGATATGGACACCCTACCTGACGCCACTCCTCACTCCTTTCTCTCATTTCAACCATCGACCGTTTGGTTGCTACACCTAAAAGTTCTCCCTGCTTCTTCTTGGTGAAAGTAAGACAAACTTACCTGCGTTAATCAATCGGAGATCATGGCAGCTCCACACGTCGGACATATGTATATGCACTCCCTCCCACTTAATTTCCCACCAAACTAGTTAAAGCTTTCTCCTCTTTCTCTCCGCTGTCTCCTCTGCACCACAGCAGCAGAGCAGCAAGAAGAAGGAGAAGATGTCGATCAAGCACTGCGACAAGCACGACTGCGAGCGGCGGCGGCTGTACCGCCAGTTCTGCGCCGCCCTGGTGGCCATCATCCTCCTCATCCTGCTCATCGTCCTCATCGTCTGGCTCGTCCTCCGCCCCACCAAGCCACGCTTCTACCTCAACGACCTCACCGTCGCCTGCCTCAACGCCACCTCCTCGCCGGCCTCCTACCTCACCGTCACGCTGCAGGCCACGCTCGCCGCCCGCAACCCCAACTCCCGCGTCGGCATCTACTACGACCGCGCCGACGCCTACGCCGAGTACAAGGGCATGCAGGTCACCGTCCCGACGGCGCTGCCCGTGGTGTACCAGGGCCACCTGGACGTGTCGGTGTGGTCGCCGTTCCTGGTCGGCGCCAACGTGCCGCTCCCGCCGTACCTCGCCGTGTCGCTGGCGCAGGACGAGACGGCAGGGTACGTGCTGCTCACGGTGCGCGTGGACGGGTGGGTGAGGTTTAAGTCGGGCGCGTTCATCTCGGGCCACTACCACCTCAGGGTCAGGTGCCCCGCGCTGCTCACCGTCAACGGAGGGCAGGGGAGCTACGGCTCCATCGCCGGCGGCGGAGCGAATGGGTACTTCCACTTCCAGCGCGCCGCGCCATGCGTCGTCGACGTCTGAGCTGAACCGTTTGGTGTCTGTCATCTACGAACTGTATTAAACCGAAGCCTTTTGGTTCTGCTGGGCCGTCCCTGGAAACTAATTAAGCTCTGCTCGGGTAAATACTATAGAATGGATTAATTTTGTTTCATTTTGATGTTTTTTTTACTTCGTTGATGGGAAAACAATCAAATAATTAGTCCATTCGCTTCAGGCCTTCAGGGGAAATAAGTTGTTTCTGCTGGTGTATCCATCATTGTACCTGTTTATAGAGACGGAGTTATATCAGGGAGAAGGCACTTGTACTACACTACGAATTTTTGCTGTAATGTTTTTGGATAGAGCACCGAGGTTTTTTCAGAAATAGTTTTTTCTTCTTTTTTGCACAAACTATTTAGGCCATTCAATCAGAACCTGCACTTCTATCTTACTAGACTTAGATTTATTTTATCTTGTTTTATATCTTGCAATCATCTAAGTTTGGGGAGGTTCCTTTAAACTTGTTTGGTTGTGAGTTTCTCATTAGTTTTATATATATCAAAAACCCATAAAAATTAGAAAATGGAAAACAACAAAAAAATTAGAGAGCTTTATGAAATTTATCTTGAGTTAGGACATGATGAGTTTGAGCAGAAAATTAAAAAATCTATGGAAAATCATTTGCATGATGGTAGCAATGTTATTACTATAAATTCCTTGCACACTATTGCTAATGCTATGGAAAAGTCTAAACTTGGGGAAGCTAGTTTTTATAAAAATGATCCTTGTAGTTCCCCAGCTTTGGAGGAGAAATTTTGCTTAGATAATACTTTGTCTCCTACATGTGATAATTCTAATGATACTTGTGATATTCTAAATCCATCTACTAAAAGTATTCCTTTTGAAATACCTATGGAAATTGTTGAAATGGTTATGAAAGAACGTTTTGCAGGGGATGGAACAGTCCGTCCACATGACCACTTGTTGAAACTTACAAAACTTTGTGAGTTGTTTGAGGTTGCAGGTTTATCAAGAGAAGATGTCATGAGGAAATTATTTCCATTTTCACTTAAGGACAAAGCAAAGAAGTGGTATAGGATGCTGGATGATCGTCCTTCGAATTGGAAACAGCTTGAATCTCTTTTTTACTCTAAATTTTATCCTCTTCATGAAGTGCATCTAGCTAGGAGTTACATTTTCAATTTTTATCCTCATGATAGAGAAAGCATTGCTCAAGCTTGGGGAAGACTGAAAACATTAATACTCAAATGTCCTTGTCGCAACAG
The DNA here is from genome assembly GCA_947311845.1 of Poa pratensis. Lineage (NCBI taxonomy): Eukaryota > Viridiplantae > Streptophyta > Magnoliopsida > Poales > Poaceae > Poa > Poa pratensis. The sequence goes on along the minus strand of CAMZMU010000086.1, from coordinate 32,023,031 downwards.
TGGAACATGGGGTTCCCCTAGTACTGACAAAGTGGGTCCACCCCATGTGGGCCCAAGTTGAAGATGGACAAGACCAAGACTCAAGTCAAGCTGGCGGGTTCACCGTCAAGACACGCAAGGCCTGCATCGACCAAGGGCTCCGGTCCTGGGGACCTTCCGGGTCCCTGAATCAAGCAAGAAGGCCAGGAAGGACCCGAGAGCCCGAGTTCCCGGCAGGAGGTCAGGCTCCCTCCCGGGTACTTCCTACGTTCCTGTGGATAAGCACTCCACCTCACCACGGAAGACTTGGGAAGCAAGGTGAAGGAAGCGCGGGTGGGAAGCACGCCCCGTGGTGGTGTCAGCTCCTGTCCACACCCAAGGCGGACGCTCCCACCTGACCCAAGGGAGACGCTAGGCTGAGGAGAGGCCACGTCTCCCCCTAAACTAGATGAGGAGGGTCCTTCACCCCGAAGGACCCTCACGCCCCTCACGTGACCCTGTGGCAACCCCTTAGCCTATAAAAGGAGGACCAAGGCACGGAGGAGAGGGAGGTCGGATCAAGGATGAACACAAGCTAGAACCAGAGCAATACTAGACTAGGGCTGCGAAGGTAGAGAGGAAGGTGATCTCCTCCGGGTCAGGATCTGTCCTTCTTCTACCTCGGCCAAAACCCTTCCGGGTACCCTGCCCGGGAGGTTCCATTGTAAGCCACACTATGAAGAACTCATCAATCCAGACATGCAGGAGTAGGGCTTTTAGCCTCCGGGCGGCCTGAACCTGGGTAGCTCCTTGTGTCCCTTTGGTTGCATGCTTTGATCGTGGAGAGGAGAGCTTGATCTAGACTCCGCCCAAGAAGACGATTCTCAGGCTCCTTCGCGCCCCGTGCCGAACCTAAAAGGGGGTATCCTATACTCCCGGTGTCCGTGCAACGAGACACGACATCTGGCGCGCCAGGTAGGGGGCGCAAGTGCTGGATTTGTCTCTTTCTTCATCAACATCAAGTTCATCGTCAAGTTCATCGTCAAGTTCATCGTCAAGTTCGGCGTCAAGCTTTCAGTCCGTGTCAAGATCTGCTCCAGCGCCTTCGGAACGGCGCTAGTTTCGGCTCTTGAGAAGAGAGATTCCGAATCCGACGTTCAAGATGACAAAGAAGAGAAAGGGAAAGGCAGCCTTCGAGTTCCTGCGGTATCCCGGCATCGGCTTCGTTCTTGATGAATCCTCACCGGCACCTGCCGCTAAAGATCGCGCCTTTGGAGTCCACTTCGTCCCTCCAGCCGCTTATGTCAGCTCTCTGGTCAGCACGGGAAGACCTGAGGAAGGTGCCACGAGCATTGATGTCCCTCTTTCCCCATGGACGCATGGAGCGAAGGAGGAACTCTGTTCCGACGCGCCGACCACAGTGCCGCTTCCGGAAGAGGAAAACCTCGACCAAGATACAAAAAGCGAGCCTCAGCAAGAAGATCCTCTCATCTACGTGCCCCAAGAACTCCAGATTCCTCTGCGCAAAGACGGCCAACCTGGAGTGTGGTGCATGTACCACAGATCTGACCGGCACAGTCTGGAAGATTGCCGACAGTTCAACGACATCCAGATACGCCAGAAGAACGGTGACTGCTATTCGTGCGGGGAACCAGGGCACATCAGTCGAGATTGCCCCCTCAACAAGAAGTCCAAGAAAGCCAAGAAGAGTGCCACAGCTGGGGTTCCTCGGAAGGGAAGATCTTTCCGGACCTTTGCCAATGCATCCACCCAGACTGAAGAACTCCCGGAACTTTGCTCACTACTGGCGCCCGCACAGATACAAAGCAGTCAAGGGCAAGCTGCAGCTAGCTGGGATCAAACCTTCATTTGCGGAGACGTGACCCACGGAGAATGGGATCTCCCGGGTCACATCGTCACGATTCAGCCTGGACCAAGTGGACCCCCTCAGAAGTACCGGATCGCTAAGTGGCTAGCATCAGGATCCCGCGAGTAAAGCAAGCTTCAGGGTCTCTGGACCGGCATGAGCCAGCCAGATTGTCGGGTCACCGAACAAGGAACTTCCGGGTCCAGAAAACTAAGACAACCTTGGGGTCTCCGGACCGGCGTCTCTAATACGCCAGCAAGCCGCCGGAACACCAGTTGGGTGGTCTCCGGGTAACTCGAGCAAGTAACACAATGGTCTCCGGACCGGCGCAAGCCAGCCAGTCATGCCCTTAGTCGGCATTGGAGGCTATCTCGGTTGGAAGCCTTGTCCCCGCCAAGAATTGCTGGGCAAGGCAGAATTATGTCTGAAACACGGCATAGAAGACCCGCCTTGGCGGCAGCATGACAGAACGATTACCGAGGTAGCCGGAAGGAGTCAAAACGCAAGCTAAGTATAAACGTGCTTGCACGGGCTTGTTCCCGGGTACATCTGTTTTATGTGCTTTGGCTAAGGCGAAAGCGGGCGTTATCCTGGGGCAGCGCCTTCGCGATGACACTGTCAGTTTCCCTCGGGCAGTGGAGTCGTGGGCTGAGGTCCGTGCGGTCAGGAAACGATGGGTCCTTTGGGGGGTTGCGCCCTGTGTCCGCACTGCAGGTCAGTCTGAGTGCACACGGCTGGCTAGCGCTCACACCTTTGGATCCTTCCCGAGAGCGTAAAGCCCCCACGAGTACGATAAAACTCATATACTTTGGGAAGAAGTTATTTACATTCAAAAGCATGAGTTCATAAGCCAGTTAGCAATTACAGTACAAAAGCATGGTTCACGGCCCCCGGTATTGTCCTTTTCAGGACTTCATAGGTTCACGGGTCATCTTATCGGGAAAGGTGCTTCAAGATCTCCTCCACCTGGCGGGTCACGTCTGGAGGAAGCGGCGTCCCGGGTTCAGGCGCCTCCAGCTCGGACAGCAAGGAGAGCTGCGGATGTCGCTGGCGAAGCGCTGTGACAAATCGGGTCGTCACTTGCCTCACTGCCTGTTCCCCAGCAAGGCGAGTGGCTCTGCTGACCTTCTCCTTGATACTCTTGATAAGCGAGGCCACGTACTTCAAGAACCCGGGATAGCGGGCGAAGGAAGTGGAGTGATCGGCCATGAGGACGGGCGGAGAAGTCACTCCCAAATTCGTGAACTCCTGCACGATGTCCAAGGACCCGTGGTTCATCTGGAGCAAGACGTTGTGATCATCGCGGCGGTGTTGAGCAAATCGCCGTCGCTCTTTCTCAAGTGCATCCTTCGCCTCCGCCAGCTCCGCCTGCACTCCCGTCAGCTGTTTGGATACCTTCTCATGTTGGTGCCACGCAATCTGAGCTTGGGATTTGGACGCTTCCATTGCCGCACGCCCATCAGCCAGCTCCTTTGTTTCCTTCTTGCGAAGGACAGACAGGCGCGCATCTTTGTCCTTCCAGAAGTCAACTGCGTCGCCCAGTTCCCGGATCTTCCTTTCCATGGCGACGCGGCCGGCCGTAGCATCTTGCTTAAACTTCTCAGCTGTTTTGAGGGCCTGCTTCTGCGCCTCAATCGTGGCCGTCATTGCCTCAGCCTGGGCGGACAAGCTGTCTCTCTCGCCCCTGGCTCTTTGGAAATCCGAGTAGGCTCGTTCCCGCTTCTCCCTCTCGCTCTTGAGCTCGCTCTGGAGCTTAGAGACCTGCTTGCTTAGCGACGAGGCGGCTCTGCTTTTGACTCGAAGATCATTTTCAACCTCGCTGCGAGCCCAGCCAGCCACGTTTTCCAGGCCTTGTTCGAAGCGGTCCTCGTCCCGCTCCATCTTGATCTGGAGCTCCTCAATGGTGCCGAGGTAGTGGCGCTCTTCATCCTCCAGCTCGGCCTCACGCCGCTCCAGCTCTTTCTCGCGGCTGGCTACTCGCTGTTCACAGGCATAGAGCAACTCTTCGTCCGCCGCCAGCTTCAGTTCACGGGCGCTACGAGCTTCCTCCCCAGAGGGAAGCCGCAGCTCGCGAGCCTGCGAGTGCTCCCCGCTGTCGGAGGTCGGGGGCACCAGCCGCGCCAGTTCGGCGCAGGCAGAAGACAAGAACTCCGAGATGCCGGAGAACGTCTTGGAGAACCCGGGGTGACATGGGTATGCCTATCGGGTACACTACCATGAGGGTACCTGGTGCACGTATCGACTAGGCCCAACTATCAGAGCCTACATGAAGCCCATGAAGGGAGGCCCACGAAGATGAAGTATCCTTCAAGTTTGGCGAAGCAATAGTCGGTTTAGAGTTTCCTTACTTGTAAATCGAGTCGGTTACGAACACCCGGACCCAGCCTATTATTTAAGGACTGGGAGGGCCATCGAACCAGACAACGAACCACCAGAGCCAAAACCCTAGCGAGATCGACATCTCGCCGGGATCCTTGTAACCATCATATTCACAAATCAATAACAGACAGGCAGGACGTAGGGGTGTTACCTCCACACGAGGGCCCTGAACCTGGGTAAAATCTTTGCCCTGCTTGTCAGCCGACGATACTTCCAGCTCTACCACGTTCTCTCCCCCATATTCATAACCTAGGGACCTTAACCATGGGTCTTGATGAGTCTACCCCTCGTCAAGTGGCGCCGTCTGTGGGAAAGAATAGCGCTGGACTCGAAGTTTCGCCGGTCCCAACAGCAAACGGCAAATCGCCGATCTCATCTGCAAACGGCAACTCGCCGGCCATGTCAGCAAACAGCAACTCGCCGATCCAGGCGACACACGGCGACTCGCCGATCTACTCGAAAAGCGGCAGCCTGCCCGCTTCACCCGCAAAAAGCGCATCTGCTCTTCCAATGAATTTCAATCCGCACTCGCCAGAGCTTCAGGAGGCGTTTTCTGGCCTTGAATCAGGTTTGACTTAACTGTTGGAGCATTCAATTTTTTCGTAAACAATCTTGGCACGCAGGACTCGCAGATCCGCAACAACTGGCGCTGGGCACTCGAGGCTCCGTCGACTGCGCTCGCCCCATCGTCGATTCCTGAAGCCTGCTCGCCCGCAACAACCATGTCGACCGGCGAGCTCGATAGGTTCATGATGACGGAACTCCAAGGCGAGGAAGCAGAATCAGCATACAACACAAGCAACATCGACTTCAACCTACCACTCGACGAGAGTTTCGACTGCGGGATCTCCCTCGATGACTTCTACGAGCCCGCGATTCATAACGACAACAACGTCGACTCGGAGATCTTCACCAACACCAACCTCGACTCAGAAATCCGTAATGGCTTCGCCAACACCGAGATGAGCATAGGTGATGAGCACATCGACAACGAGATTCGCCTCGAAGATCTACTCGATGAACACACTGGCTCTGACATGAGCCTCGATGGCGATGTCGAGTCCATGACTGGAATCGACAGCACATACACCTGTCCTCGGGTCACGCCCCATCAGGTCTACGTGGCCTTCACCGCAGAATCATCCGCAGACGCTGCCGCTCGCAGGCCTGCACAATTCCCATGCACGGTAACCATGCCAGATGGGGTCACAACCTTGACAATCACGGAGGAGATGGCAGCAAAAGCAGATAAAGTCATAAAGGAGTGCACTATGATGCCGCCAAACTCCACTCCAGAGGAGATGTTGACCTTCCAGTACTTCAACTGGCAGGAGTCAATTCGACTGCAAAACTACCGAGCGACGCTCGAGGAGCGCAAAAGGCAAGCCAGCCTCTCGAGTGCCCGACGAAGGGAGCAATCCCTCGGGTCCACACAGCAACCAACCCCTCGACCTAGGTCGCGGTTGGCAAGCCTTCCAGAACATGAAAGGGTAGCAATCACCCGTAACCTGTCGTTCATGACAGAGGACGCTAACGGAATCCCAGTACCCAAAACTGCTGCGGGTGCATTATTCTCCGTAGGTGCTTACCTCAAGGCAATACAACCTCCGGCGAATGACCCTAACGCAGCCCTGCATCGCCAACAACTCAAATCGCTAGCTCTAGCGGCACAGGCTATGCAGCCAGAAGACAAAACTCCAGCAAGGGATCGCGATCGCGACATAGTCGACTCACGACACGCAGCACATCATCGCAGTGGTCGCAGCCACCACTCGGATGAAGGAAGGAGAAGCACGCGCCGGCACAGGTCCAGCAGGAGCAGGTCTCGAAGATCCTATAGCAGCGATTCATACTCTGATCGCGAACCAGAGCCATGCGGAGCATTGTGCTTCACTCGACGCATCCGTGAGACGCGGATGCCCAAACGGTTCAAGTTGACAGGCGAGCAACCCAAGTACAACGGTCGCCAAGAACCTTCTGGGTGGCTAGAAGATTACAGACTCGCCGTGGCATGCCAGCGGGGCACGAACACCACGGCGATGCAGTACATACGACTTATGCTCGAAGGAACTGCCCGCGACTGGCTCAAATCACTCCCTCCATCATCATATGACTCGTGGGATGATTTCCGCAGAGACTTCATCAAAAACTTCGAGCCTCTGTGTGAGCGCCCGAAGACATTCGAGGAATTAAGGACATGTACTCAACGATCAGACGAGTCGCTGAGATCATACATACGGCGGTGGACCGAAATACGCAATTCGGTTGGCAAAGTGTCAGAAGACAGGGCCATGGATGCCTTCATACAAGGTCTCGCCAGGAAGGACTTCAAAGAGGCACTTGGTCGTGAAAAGCCAACCTCCCTGGCTGACCTCATCAAAGTTGCGACTGAGTGGGCAGATGGAGAGGATTCTGTACGCAGATCCCGTGCTTCCCCACACGCGACAACTACGAAAGCGGCAGTCGAAGCCGCAGAGATTCATACAGAGAAGATCGCAGGCGTAAACGGTCCAGACGTCCTTACGACGATAACAGACCCGAGTTCATGGCGGCTGGATACACACAGCCAAAGGAGGACCATGATAGAAGCAATCGACGCTCGGATGATCGACGTGACAGTCGAGATCGCGAGCAGCGGAGCGATAGCTACAAAAGGCAAGAATGGCGCAAACGTAGCGACGCAAAACCCGAGCGGTCGTTCGAGGAAAAGATGGACGACTGGTGCAGATTCCACCTCTTCAAGGGGGACGACGGAAAACTACGCTCCAATCACACCCTAAGGAACTGCAGGGAATTCGACCAAATGGCGACTGACTATGTGATACGACTCAAGAGGAATGGCCCAGCACCTGCTCAGCCCATGCCTGCACCCGTACCACAGCCGAACGCTGTGCCCGCTCTCATGGCGCCACAGCCGCCACCGCAACCCGCACCACAGCCTGCTCCAGGCGCAAATCTCGCAGGTGCCATACAACCTGTGCTACGGGCGGAAGATGATCAATATCCACAGCCCCACGGGCAGATGTACATGATACAAAAGGGTCGCCCCTCTAACAGGCAGCAAAAACTAATCACTCGACAGGTGAACTTGGCTGTCATGGCACCTCCAGCCGTGCCTGAATTTCTGAAGGGATCGGAAACCATCATAAGCTTTAGTCGAGAGGATCATCCCCCAGCTGTAGCTCGACCAGGGCATGCGGCTCTGGTACTCGACGCGCAAATAGGAGGCTACGCCATGACCAAGGTCTTCATGGATGGAGGCAGCGGCATAAACATCATCTTCGCGGACACACTCCGCAAAATGAACAGGTCAGTCGAAAACCTCCCAAAATCTTCAAATACCTTCCACGGTATCGTTCCTGGCAAAGCAATTAGCCCAGAAGGCACCGTACAACTCGACGTTACGTTCGGGGACGTAAGCCACTTCAGGACAGAGTCGATTGAGTTCGAGGTCGTCGACTGGAAATCACAATACCATGCTATTCTTGGTCGCCCGACGTTTGCTCGATTCATGGCGGTGCCACACTATGCGTACCTCACGCTGAAGATGCCAGGACCAAAGGGAGTCATCACTGTCCGTGGAAACTTTCAAAGGTCCGATGCTTGCGACCGCGAGTTCAGCAAAATCTCCGAGATGTTCGGGGTGGAGGAATCACTCGCTGACTTAGCGATTACCAACGACCGCACACTCCTTCCAGAGCATAAGAAGTTGGCAGTCGACAGATCCTTCAATGCTACAAATGACACAAGGTCGCATCAGGTGCACCCGACCGATCCGACCAAGACAGTCAACATATCTTCGAGCCTGCCTATCGCATAGGAAGGCGCGCTCGTCGAATTCCTCCGTGAGAACTGGGAAATATTTGCGTGGTGTCCAGCCGACATGCCAGGTATTCCCAGGGAATTCGCCGAGCACTCTCTCCAATTGTTTCCAGATGCAAAGCCAGTCAAGCAAACGATGCGTCGAATCTCCGGTCCAAAGCGAACCGCAGTCGAATCCGAAGTCGACCGGTTACTCGCAGCAGGATTCATTAGGGAAATCAAGAAATCACAATGGGTGGCCAACCCTGTACTCGTAGAAAAGAAGCATACAGACATCCTTCGGATGTGCGTGGATTTCACAGCGCTGAACAAGTGCTGTCCAAAGGATCACTTCCCGCTACCCGGATCGACCAGATCGTCGACTCCACCGCCGGATGCGCACGACTCTCCTTTCTGGATGCTTACTCAGGTTATCACCAGATAAGGATGAAGCAAGAAGACGAAGAAAAAACGGCGTTCATAACCCCACTCGGGGTCTACTGCTACACAACTATGCCCTTTGGGCTCAAAAACGCGGGTGCAACATACCAGCGCATGATGCAGGACTGCCTCAAAAAGCAAATTGGACGCAACGTCCAGGTCTACGTTGATGACATTGTCATTACCACAAGGGAAGAACGCACACTACTCGACGATTTGAGGGAGACGTTCGCAAACCTCAAACGCTTCCATATCAAGCTCAATCCTAAGAAGTGCACGTTCGGCGTTCCAGCCGGGCAGCTCTTAGGGTACCTAGTCTCTGCTCGTGGAATCGAAGCAGACCCGGAGAAAATACAGGCCATCCTCACCATGCAAAGGCCTTCAAAGCTTCATGATGTGCAGAAACTAGCAGGACGAGTAGCGGCGCTCAGTCGATTCATCAGCAAACTGGGTGAAAAGGCTCTACCATTCTATCGACTGATGAAGAAGGCGGACAAGTTCGAGTGGACGCCAGAAGCTGAAGCAGCCTTCACAGATCTCAAGCGGATCCTCACAAGCCCTCCAATCCTCGTCGCACCTAAGGAACGGGAACCACTCTACCTGTATGTCTCGGCTACAAACAGGGTGGTGAGCACCGTACTGGTAGTCGAACGCGTGGAGGAGGGGCACAACCAAAGCATACAACGTCCAGTCTACTACCTGAGCGAGGTTCTCTCCATATCAAAACAGCGGTACCCGCACTATCAAAAGCTGGCATACGCTGTATTCATGTCCTCAAGGAAGCTGACACACTACTTCACCGAGCATCCGATTACCGTGGTAAGCAACTCAGCAATCGGTGATATACTCACAAACCCCAATGCAACGGGTCGAGTGGCAAAATGGCTCATCGAGCTGGCTCCAAGAGATATCAAGTACGAGCACCCGAAGGCTATCAAAGCACAAGTCCTACCCGACTTCACAACCGAGTGGATAGAAGCCCAATTACCTGGAGCACCAGACGTGGCCAATTCCTGGACCATGTACTTCGATGGGTCCAAGAAACATGAAGGCGCAGGCGCAGGCGTCGTCCTCATATCACCAAAAGGGGACAAGCTACGTTATGTTTTGCAGATGGGATTCAAGCTACCCTCCAATAACGAGGCTGAATACGAGGCTCTGATCCATGGCATGCGGATGGCAAAGGCACTCGGGTGCACTCGACTGATGATCTACGGCGACTCCAACCTCGTGGTGCAGCAAACAATGAAGGCCTGCGACGCAATCGCGGACAACATGATCGCTTATCGCGATCTGTACAACACACTAGAAGGCAGCTTCGAGGGCTGCGAGTTGAGACACATAGGAAGGGAAAGCAACGAAGAAGCAGACATGCTAGCCAATCTTGGCTCAACTGGCGCACAAATTCCACCTGGTGTCTTCCTCGAGCGTATTGAACACAGATCCATCAAGGAGAAACGAGAGCCTCCTCCGTCGACTACGCCACCCAAAAGCAAAATGCCTAGCACAGAGGACCCCCCTGTCGAGGTATTTCTCATTGAGCCAACCTGGACTCAACCTTTTCTGGCTTACATACTCCGTAGCGAGCTACCAGATGACATAACCGAGTCCCGACGCGTGACTCGAAGATCAAAAGCATACACCGTTATCAACGGCGAGTTATACAAGCGCAGCATATCAGGTATGTTCCAAAGATGCATCGCACTCGAAGATGGCCAAGCCATACTTCGAGACATTCATGCAGGTACCTGTGGGCATCACGCCAGCAGTCGATCACTCGTAGCCAAAGCCTTTCGCGCAGGGTTTTACTGGCCTACAGCACTCAAAGACGCGGAGGACATAGTCAAAAGGTGCGTCGGCTGCCAGAAATTCGCAACAAGGCCGCACGCACCCGCATCGGCGTTGAAGACTATACCGCTGGCCTGGCCTTTCGCCCAATGGGGGCTCGATATGGTTGGGCCACTCAAAAAATCATCGCATGGCGGGCATACTCACCTACTGGTGGCAGTCGACAAGTTCACAAAGTGGATCGAGGCGGTCCCCATCACAAATTCGACTGCTACTACGGCAGTCAACTTCATAAAGAGCATCATCTATCGCTTCGGTGTCCCAAACAGTATCATCACTGATAACGGCACAAACTTCACGGCTGAGGAGTTCAAAACCTTTTGCAAAGAGCAGGACATTACGCTCAACTACGCATCCGTGGCGCATCCGCAATCCAATGGCCAAGTCGAAAAGGCCAATGGGCTTGTGACGAGTGGGATCAAGAAGCGCCTCCTGGTGCCACTCAAAAGAGCTGCAGGTGCTTGGGTCGAAGAACTACCGTCTGTGCTATGGAGCCTACGCACAACTCCCAACACTTCTACGCAGTTCACCCCATTCTTCATGGTCTACGGTGCAGAGGCGATTCTGCCATCAGACGTAAGGTTCAACGCACCACGAGTTGAAGCATACAATGAAGAAGACGCAGAAGAGGCACTCGAAGACGCAGTCGACTTGCTTGATGAGGCGCGCGACACGGCCTTAGCCCGCACAGCTGTTTACCAGCAGGACCTTCGCAACTACCACAGCCGTCGACTGCGCACCAGGTCCTTCGTCGTTGGCGACCTGGTTCTTCGACTGAAGCAAAAGAAGGTGCACAAGCTCGCTTCCCCATGGGAGGGCCCCTTCATCATCACGGAGGTCCTTGGTGGAGGTGCATATCGACTGAAGCACGCGAAGACAGGCGAACCCTCTCACAATCCGTGGAACGTTGCGCATCTGCGCCGTTTCTACGCATAAAGTGCTCGCAGTCATACAATGTAATAGGCTATATGTCGGATGGCTGCAGGTTTCAGACGCGCTCTTTTCCTTACCAGGGTACCTAAGGGGACTGGAAGGTTTTTAATGAGGCGGCCTGCAGCCTAACATTCAAAAGAGGAATAAAATCAATGTTCCTTCGACTCCTTTGTGGCTACCACCTGCATAATTCATACCTTAACCGCACCCGAGACCCTCGGGGGCTGCGTAACAAGGATCCGAACAAAGAACATAAAAACTTTGCAGCCGCACTCGAATACTCGGGGGCTGCACAGTCATCGGTTCATAACCAATACATATTTCACAAACCCCGCTCGATTGACTCGGGGGCTGCACAGTCATCGGTTCATAACCAATACATATTTCACAAACCCCGCTCGATTGACTCGGGGGCTCGGCAAAAAATCAAAGTATACAAACTATACAATATACAAAGAGTCAAAAATTACACTCGGGGGCTGCCCCCTATACAAAAATTGCACTCGCAAACCATTCTAATCCTCAGGCTCGTCTTTTACGGGCAGCTCGGGGCCGCAAAGTTGTTCGCGAGTGCACTCGATCAGTGTCTCCGCAGCTTGGATCGTGTCATCCAAGTCTTTTTGTTCGAGAACCTCACCGGCTGCAGGTGTCCGCAACACCAACCTTGGTTTTCGACTACGCATATACGCCATTGCAGCGTTGGCTCCAATTACAAGTCTTTGAGACAGCAACTCTCGAATGGGATTTGTTTGGCGGAAGATGTTCAACACAGCACGAATCCCTTGTGGTTGTGGCCCCGAAGGAAAAAGAGTCTCGTTCAGACGAATAAACGATGCCCGGCATAATTCCAGCAGCTCAGCACTTCGCCAGACTCGATCCTTCAGGGTGGCAAGTATGCGGGCATGGTACCTATCAAGCCAAAAGTGTTGACGCCCAGTTGTAGGGTCGTCAACCACGCTATCCAGGCGTCCTTCCACGCGAATCTGTTCAGCCTGGAAGTTGTCGACAAAGCCTACAAATACGGGCGCACCAGTTAGATCAAAAGGACAAAAGCTACACAAAGAGCTTGTAAACAAAGCAAGATTCGAACTTACACTCGAGTTGCCTGTTCACAAGCTCCATCTCCCCGAGAACATAATCTCGCGTTGGGTGGCCAACGCGGGTCTGGCCCTAATCGACTCAGCTCAGCTTGGGCGTCCTTCAGATCTTGCTCCATTCTCAAATATTTAGCCTTCATATACTCCATCACCTTGGCATCATTTGCCACCTGACCCTGGGATCGGGTGGTGGTTGGAGCCTGCGAGGAACCAGTCGCGGCAGCAGGCTCTCGTGACTGTTCAAAGAGCATAATCACAAACACAAAGTTTGTAAGACTCGCGTCATAAGCATACAACTCTCCAAATGAAAGACATTGGCAAAAGAAAGTTTGCATAAACAAGGTAGCAAAAACAAAGCGCAGACTCGCGCAGTTTAGAAGGTATCATTACAAGGCATAAAAAAGCAAAAGGGTACAGCTACCCTAAGCCTAAGATTTCGATTTCCTAAGCAGACGATTGGCAGTGTCGAGTGCCCGGCGCTCCATGGTGTTCATGAAAACTTCAGCCAGTCGCGCGGCCGCTCCGCTCACCCCCTTCAGCGAAATGGGCTTCCCGTCTGGCTTCTGAGGGAACGCAGACAGTGCTGCCTCATAGTCGCAATCTATCCCATGTCCCATAAGAAGCTTGATGGTGGACTCGGATCCGCGTACCGTGTTGGCGCGAGCAAAACCCGCCATGGTGGACGTCCCGGGGCCAAACACGTTGGCAAAGTCATCCACCGTCGACGGCACCACGCCAGTAGGGAACACCACTTGGTATACAGCACCAAGTGTGCTCGTTGACTTGGCGAGTGCTTCTTTCGCCTGGTTGCATAGAGCGCCTAAGCCGCCCACAGCCTGTTCCAGCGAAAGATCGTCACTCGCCACGTCCGCAGAGGCCGGTGCGCCAACAGCTTCTGCACAATTCAAAACAGGCATAAGTACGACACTCGACAAGCTATATAGTCATATCAAAAGGAGATAAAGATTACTCACCTCCCATGGCCTGCGCGAGTGCTGCGAGCTGGTCAGCATATTCTCGCTCGCGTGCGGCAGCTGAGTTGGTGGCGGCAGTCAGCTCTTTCTTCGATTCTTCGCGCTGCGCGGCGAGTGCGTCTTCCAGCTCCTTCTTCTCGCCTGGCCCAGCAAAAATTACGTGTATTCAATACTCGACAAAATCAGGCATTGCGAAAAGAAGTTGGGCGAAACAAAAGCAAAAAGGAGAACTCACGACTGAGCCGCTCGAGCTCGGCGCGCATGGTGTCCCTCTCCTGCTCCACCTGGACATAAGCCTTGGCAGAATCTGCCAAGGTGTGGTAGAAGGGCTGCGAGCACACGGATTCAGCAAAAATCGAAAAATTCTCACAGACCTACAACTAAACGGGTCAAGCAAAAAAGTTACTCACGTGGTTCATCCACGGCTCGGGAGCCGCGACCGATGTCCCGACATCTGGAGTTGCCGCCTTGGCTGTTTCAACAACAGCGTCAGTGGCCATGGGCTGGGCAGCCTCGTTTCCAGTCGGTGCAGACTTCGAGTGCTCCACGGCTGGAACGTTCTCGACTGGAGGAGTCCCAGGCTGGTTGTTTTCAGCACTGTGAGCAACACAACAAAACAAAGGGATGGTCAGCACAAAAACATGACAGCACAAACATTTTCATATCATACTCAAAAACATACATACCTGTGCTCCTCATCTTCCTCGTCTTCGGAGTCGCCAAAAATTGGTCCTCCAAAGGCTGGGGCACCACTCGACTGAAGCGGAAGAGTCGAGCTTGTTGAGCACGCACGCAAAGGAGCGGCTTGGAAAACAGGAGGTGAATCTGATTCCTCGTCATCCTCCAAGACTTGCTCCTTCGCGGGCGAACTGGCAGCAGAAGGCGCCTTCTTGGCCAGTCGACGCCGCTTTGGCTGCGCGATATCGACTTCTTGGTCAGAAGGAGCCTTGTCTTCAGATTGGACTTCTTCTGCTGCTTCTTCCTCGGCATCCTCTACACGTGAAGTGGTGGCGGAAGGGATGGGCGACTGATCCCCTTTCGGGTCCACCACCTGTGCCTGTGTTTCTTCAGTCTCGCCATTTTCAGGCAGAGGAGGAAGGGAGGCAGCAGTCGAGTGACCCTGCATAGCACACATCACAAATTGCAAAGTCAGAATCAAAAATCGCGTATCACAAAAACATGCGGATGGCAAACTCTTCATTACAAGCAGGCTATAACACATACATACCTCAAGCAAAGGGTTCTCCAACCCATATGGTGCAACAGGGCAGTCGACGTTGCAAGTGTCTCCTGTCGTCAAATTGGTGATGTGACGCACATGCGTCAGCAGCTCACTCCTTGAAAGCTCCTCTGCGGTCATTCGGGTGATGTCACCCGCGCCTTCATACTCCCACATGGGGTGCGCTCGGGCACGGATGGGCCACACCCGCCTCTTCACAAAGGTGGCGATCAAATGAATGCCTGTGACCTTGTCCAGCAGTCCGTCGATTCGAGTCAGCAAAGGGCGTGCTTCCTCCATTTCTTCGGCTGAGAGCTGGTGGTCCCACGCCTTGGTCCTGACGTAAGCTGCAGTCGAGAAGGTGGCGACTCCTTCTTGCTCGACACTCGCGTAAAACCACCCTTTCCTCCAGCCTTGCGCGGAGTCGACGGTCTTCAGGCGGAAATAGCGGGTGTCGCTGCGCACCTGGATGCCGCAGCCGCCCACGGGGTAGGTGCGACCACCTCCTCTGTTGGGTCGCACCATGAATATGGTCTTCCATAGCGCCCAGCTGGGTGCGACGCCAAGGAAACACTCGCATAGCGTGATAAAGCACGCAATATGCATAATACCGTTCGGGGTGAGATCGTGGATCTGCACCCCGTAGGCATA
Source organism: Poa pratensis (assembly GCA_947311845.1). NCBI lineage: Eukaryota > Viridiplantae > Streptophyta > Magnoliopsida > Poales > Poaceae > Poa > Poa pratensis. The sequence continues at coordinate 32,007,863 of CAMZMU010000086.1, read as the reverse complement.
AAGGAGGCCACGAACAAAGTCGTGGAGGGGAAGCGAGAAGCCCCTAGATACAAACTCCGCAAAGCAAACGCGCTCGTTGGCGCGTGGTTCGGGGCATACCTCCTTGGGCGAGGGAGCGCGGACGGCGAGTTGCTCCGAGGGAGGCAGATATCCCTGCTCGCGGAGCTTGAGCAGATGGGCGTCCTTGACGGTGGACTTCGCCCAGTCCCCGCTGCCCTTCTTCAGCGCGGCGGATGCAGATGTACCCGCCGCGGCCTTCTTGCCTTGGTCGCATCGGTCGCGGCGGCGGCAGCAGCACCACGCTTCGCACCTCCACCTTTCGCCATTGCTAAAGTGGAGGAGGTGTGGGGCAAAGAACTTGGGCGCAGAGCAATGGAGGGGCAGCGCGAGGAAGGAGACGAGGGGCGGCGCAGGGGGCAAATGGCAAGTAAAAAATTTTGCCAGCGCCGTCCCCCCTATTTACCACAGAGCGCAAAAACGATCGTAGCCGTTAAAACAAATCCATACGCTCCGCGCGAAATCTGGCCATACACGTGGCGGCCACGGAGAGCAACCGTCGCCGGCCACTCCGCCCACTACGCACGAGAATCCAGGAAGCCATCATCACGCCCCGTGAAAATAGGGCCTGAACGGTCAAATCAAGTCCACGCGGCGTTATCCCTGGTCAGCTCTGCAAAAACGGGCCCACAGAACAGGGTCACGTCTTATCAAAGCCTCTCCAGGCACGCCATCGTTTGTCAGAGATAGCAGTCGCAAAATGCGTCATTGCTGACGTTGTTCTCTCTTTCACAACTGGCATAAAAGTCACTCGATGATATCTTCGGGTGGTCTCTCGTATAAGTTTCGGTTGGTTTTTTAGCAAAAGTCATAAGGCTAGTCGAAATTCTTTCGACTGCAGCATCATACTCCCATCGGGAGCGTATCAAAAAATTTCTTTGACTAAAATGTGCAGGGTAAAAGAATTTGAGATTATCCTCCATTGCAAGCAATAAAGCACAATCTCGGGGGCTACTCCCATCGGGAGCGCTGTCGCGCACCCGATAGAATAATGGCAAAAGTACAGTCGACGGAACATTCGACTAAGTTCATAAGCAAAATCACACTCAAAATATTCCCGAGTTGATCCGACGATCCTTGGATGCTGCATGCATAAGTGCAAAGGTAAGACCCGCCGATCAGTCGAGCTGGGCTAAGGACCGCTCCAGCAGCGTTATCCTTAAATGTTCCATGTCAGCAGACATGATGAAAATCCCCGACGGACGCGTTGGGTAGATTCAAAATTATACTGCAGTTCGATTCAGTAAGACCTCAACGGCCGTTTCGAGTCTGTCCAGTTTGTTCCAGATTCGAGTCCGGGGACTCGAGTTTGATTGAAAGCTAGTATGGTTTTGCCACAAATGGTAGTTAACCGGCCCCGATCCGTCGTGTGTGCCGGGCCTGCTAAGCTAATATCCCTTGATTATCATAAGCAAAAACTCATAGTCGATGAAAACACTCGGCATTGCTAACATGTGCTATTTCATAAGAATTCTAAATGCAGATGAAAAAGTATATATAATGTGCATGATGTATGAGTCCATGCCCGACTCTTCGAATCAGACAAGTACTCGGGGGCTACTGACATGGGTATGCCTATCGGGTACCCTACCATGAGGGTACCTGGTGCACGTATCGACTAGGCCCAACTATCAGAGCCTACATGAAGCCCATGAAGGGAGGCCCACGAAGATGAAGTATCCTTCAAGTTTGGCGAAGCAATAGTCGGTTTAGAGTTTCCTTACTTGTAAATCGAGTCGGTTACGAACACCCGGGACCCAGCCTATTATTTAAGGACTGGGAGGGCCATCGAACCAGACAACGAACCACCAGAGCCATAAACCCTAGCGAGATCGACATCTCGCCGGGATCCTTGTAACCATCATATTCACAAATCAATAACAGACAGGCAGGACGTAGGGGTGTTACCTCCACACGAGGGCCCTGAACCTGGGTAAAATCTTTGCCCTGCTTGTCAGCCGACGATACTTCCAGCTCTACCACGTTCTCTCCCCCATATTCATAACCTAGGGACCTTAACCATGGGTCTTGATGAGTCTACCCCTCGTCACGGGGCCTTCCTCTTCTCTCCCGGGTTCAGAGCAGGGGCCAGCGTTCCTGGGGGAGGAGCCCTCAGGAATGTACCCACCTGTTGCGAGTCCTCGCGATCCAAGGGTCGCCTGGGGATCCACGTCGCGCCTCTCCCTAGGGCCTTCCGCGCCGACAGCCTCCGCCTCGTCTGCGACGACCGGAGCCACCCCCCTGGTCCTTGGGGCGGACTGGGGGCTCGGGGGCTCGGAGTTGCCTCCGCCGGAGGTGTCGGTGGAGCTCGACGCTTCGACGTCCTCGTCTCTCCGGGGTCGCTTGCTTGGCCACTCCGGGGTCGGGCTCCTGTGCAAGAAGTGACAGTCAGAAGTCAGGATGGCGGCAGAAGAAAAACAACTCCGCTGTCAAAGACAAGATGCCATCAAAACTTACCGGCGGGCTCTCTTCGATCCGAAGAAGCTCCACCTCTTCTGCACCAAGTCGTCAAAGAGGTCCGGCAAGGACAGGCTCTCATCCCCTACTTCCATGTCAGCAAGGGGAGGAGGGATGGCCCCCGACGCCTGATCGGACCCCTGCAACGACGGCGAACTCGGCGGCACAGGCTGCTCTGGGAGTTCATCACCTGGCGGGTTTGTCGCCGCCCCGGAAGGAGCGCCGGGGCCTCCGCGCCCGCAAGATACTCCTGGAGGAGTCACTTCGTCGCTTTCGTCATCCGAAGTCCCAGGTTCTTCAGGGGAAACGTCCCGTGGGCCAGACTTTGCTCCCTTGGCCTACCTCCTTGAAGACTGCGTGTTTTGGGTGCTGGCGGGGGCTCAATCTTGGTAGTACCCGCCACCCCGTACTCATTGCACTCTGGCATCGAAGATCGGATACCGTCGGCGGATGGATCTTCGAACAGCGGCAAAGTCTCGTCCTGGAACTCGAAGGGCACCCATGGCAAAATGTAGCCCATGGACAGAGCCCAGGTGGTCTCCGTCAAGTGAAATCTGGATCGTGGAAGGCTGCTGCCCACCTGATTGAGTTCCCAGAGCGGGCGGCTCCGGAACTGCAGAGGGGCAATCCCCCTGCGAAGAAAATCTGCCAGGATCATGGCACCCGTCACTCCCCTTGCGCGAAGCTCAGCCAACCGGTTGATGACTGGAGCCAGTGCTTCCCCTTGAGAGCTTCTCTCCTTCGAGTGTGCCAGTCGCTCCGCTGGGTAATATGGAACCATCAGATGGGGATTGGTCCCGTCAGCTTCGACAAAATACCAGTTGTGCCTCCATTCTCCAACCGAGGCCTTGGTGAATGTTTTCGGGTACTGGTGCGCCGCATCTCTCCGGAGGCAGAAAGAGACACCGCCCGCAATCCACTTGGACTTCCCCAGGCGTGGAACGAAGAAATGGCGGAACAGGGCCACCGAGGGCATGACACCCGCGAATGCCTCGCAGGCATAGGCAAAAGTAGCAAGCATCATCACAGCATTGGGGTGCAAGTGCAGCATATGCAACCCGTAAGCCTCCAGGATTGCTGCGAAGAACTCGGAGAACGGAGGAAGAAGGCCGACGACGGAGAAATCATGGAAAGTAATCACCTCCCCTTCTCGTTGAGGACCGCTCCCAGGGCGCACCACCACTCCTTCAGCACCGCGGAAGCTCGCGGCCAGGGATTGGCGGACGCGTTGGATGTCTTTCTCCGACGCATACTCACTGGGGGAAAAGAGGGCCTGAGTCACCCTCATCGGGGGCGGCGCTTCGGCCAGGGAAGCCTCCATCGCCATCTTCTCGGCGGAAGATTGCGACATCTTCCTCACTCCCGTCCTATCTCGCTTAGGCGGCATGGGCTGGGGGCTAGAACAAGGAACGGCGGCGGCCAAAGGAGGAGGCGGCGATTGGCGAAGTCAGGGAGAAGGAGTCTCCTGGGCGGCGATTTGGGGATTTCGGCGAATATGGAGAGGTAACGGCTACAGTGGAAGCCAGTCGTGGCTTATAAGGCATCCCACACGTCACGTCGCGGCCCCATTACTCCGACGGACGTGGGGATCGAGGGGGCGTGCCGATCTCTGCGCGTCTCGCCCGTTGGATTCCAGGATAAGCAAGGGGTCCGGATGAATCGCAACGTTCGCCGTGATTCAGTCAACAGGACCCGGGGGCTCGTCTCTACCTCGCCTCGGCGGGTCCCCAACGGAGCTGAGAAGACCAGGTACCCGGGACCCACTTTGACCTATCTTTAGGCCATGGCCCCGGCAGCTGGAGCAAGAGCCGCCGGGACCATGCCCGGGGGCTACTGTCGCAACAGTGGAACATGGGGTTCCCCTAGTACTGCCAAAGTGGGTCCACCCCATGTGGGCCCAAGTTGAAGATGGACAAGACCAAGACTCCAGTCAAACTGGCGGGTTCACCGTCAAGACACGCAAGGCCTGCATCGACTAAGGGCTCCGGTCCTGGGGACCTTCCGGGTCCCCGAATCAAGCAAGAAGGCCAGGAAGGACCCGAGAGCCCGAGTTCCCGGCAGGAGGCCAGGCTCCCTCCCGGGTACTTCCTACGTTCCTGTGGATAAGCACTCCACCTCACCACGGAAGACTTGGGAAGCAAGGCGAAGGCAGCGCGGGTGGGAAGCACGCCCCGTGGTGGTGTCAGCTCCTGTCCACCCCCAAGGCGGACGCTCCCACCTAACCCAAGGGAGACGCTAGGCTGAGGAGAGACCACGTCTCCCCCTAAACTAGATGAGGAGGGTCCTTCACCCCGAAGGACCCTCACGCCCCTCACGTGACCCTGTGGCAACCCCTTAGCCTATAAAAGGAGGACCAAGGCACGGAGGAGGGGGAGGTCGGATCAAGGATGAACACAAGCTAGAACCAGAGCAATACTAGACTAGGGCTGCGAAGGTAGAGAGGAAGGTGATCTCCTCCGGGTCAGGATCTGTCCTTCTTCTACCTCGGGCCAAAACCCTTCCGGGTACCCTGCCCGAGAGGTTCCATTGTAAGCCACACTATGAAGAACTCATCAATCCAGACATGCAGGAGTAGGGCTTTTAGCCTCCGGGCGGCCTGAACCTGGGTAGCTCGTTGTGTCCCTTTGGTTGCATGCTTTGATCGTGGAGAGGAGAGCTTGATCTAGACTCCGCCCAAGAAGACGATTCTCAGCCTCCTTCGCGCCCCGTGCCGAACCTAAAAGGGGGTATCCTTTACTCCCGGTGTCCGTGCAACGAGACACGACAGTCCTAACCATGAGCTTCCTAAGGAAATAATTGTTACTAATTTTTATGCAAGGCTTTCAGGTCATTACAAGGATTATCTAGATGCTTCTTCAGGTGGTTCTTTCACAAGTAAGAAGGTTGAAGCTAAATGAGATCTTCTTGAAACAATTCAATGCAATACTGAAGATTGGGAGAACGACAAAGGTAAAGAATCAGGTATAAACTTTGAGTATGATTGCATTAAGTCTTTCGCTGAAACTGCTAGTTTTCATGGGCTTAGTGCTAAATTTGGTCTTGATTCTCAAATTATTGTTGATTGTTGTAAAACCTTTGCTTCTCATATTAATATTCCTAAAGAGAATTGGGACATGTATCATGAACCTTTTAAAGACACTTGCTTGGAAACCGAAATTGTTACTAATGATTGCAATAAACATGCTCAAACTTCTGAAAATACTATTTCTTATAAGCATGTTAATTTTTGTGGAGCACTTAGACCTTGTGAAAAGAATAAAATCGAAGAGGAATATTGTATTCATCATAGGAATGAAAAAACTACAACATGGTACAGAGCTCTAAGTGATTTGGCTGAAAAAGTGTGTGCCCGCTATCCTTTTATTTGTGAACTTTGCTATAAAGAGGGTCATTTCGAATTTCAATGCTCAGGTTCTAATAAGGTTTAAAATTATTTAGTTTTTGAATGTAATGAAATTTGGGAGAATTCTAAATTTAGGAGAGACTTTAAGTTTAATTAAATGTTGGTATTTAAAATACCGTCGTGTAGAAAATTCAAAGTTGGAATTGTGCATGGTGCACTGAAATTTAGAGGTCTTTAAGATACCGTCGTGTGGAAAATTCAAATTTGGAATTGTGCATGGTCACTGAAATTTAGAAAATGTTTGCACATTGCCTAATTACACTTTGTCTAATTAAAAATTTGTTTAAATTTCAGTGGAATATACCATGGTATGGAACATTTTTAAGTTTGGAAATATACCTAATTAAAAATTTGTTTAAATTTCAGTGGGAAACACCGTTGTATGGAAGTTTTAAGTTTAAAATTGTTTAGGTTTTGAATATAATGGAATTTGGTATGGAAAATTTAAGTTTAAAATTGTTTTGTTTTTGAATATAATGAAATTTGAGAGAATTTTAAATTTGGGAGAGACTTTAAGTTTAATTAAATGTTGGTCTTTAAAATACCGTCGTGTAGAAAACTCAAATTTGGAATTGTGCATGGTGCACTGAAACTTAGAAAATGTTTACATCTTGACTAATTACACCTTGCCTAATCAAAAAATTGTTTAAATTTTAGCGAGAACATCGTGGTATGAGAAATTCAACTTTGGAAAATATGTGCGGCAAAATATCTTTAGTCTTCGATATCGTGAGTGGTGTTTTTTTTAATTCAGTCTTTGCTCGATCAGAATAGTAGTAGGTAAGCTTTGTTGCCCGCTGGACAGTTGTCGTCTTGGCTCAATTTGAAAATGATTTCCATATAAAGAATACGATGAACATATGTACTACTACTTCACCCAAAGCTTCTAGGACGACGTGTATATATCCGTAAAGGGAGATATGAGCGCGGTGACACGCCACGTCTGTGTGTTAAAATTCTAATTTGAAGACGCGGGAAATGTAAAAATATTCAAGTTTGGAAATTACTGGTTTTCGAAAAGTTTGTTGTTGTAAAAAAGTTCACATTTCAGAGGTTGCTTAAATTCGAAAGTTTTGTAATGTGGGAAAATAAAATTATGTCTTAGGGGCGTTTAGTCTTTAAAAGTTGGTTAAACTGGAAATGTATTAAGTTTTGAATTATGTTTGCGTTTGTAGAATGATCAAGTTTGAAGGAATTTTGAAATTTTAAAGTGTTGAAATGTTGATGATGTTTTGGATTCAAAATGCTTCATTGCAGTTTTTTTGTCTTCAGTATTTTCAAATTGTTGGCAAATTGAAATGTTCAAATAATGTTTAAATTTGTTCCTGATTTTCATGAACATTTACTGAATTAGAGTACCTCCAAATACTGGACAATTCGAAATATTTAAACATGGTTGTGAGCATGTTTAAGTATTGTGAAGAATGGTCAACTGTTTAGCAATTTTGAATGTGCGAATTTGATTTTGTTTTGCATTAATATTTACTGAATCAGAGTAGGTCCAAATTTGTCCAATACAAAACATGGTTAACATATTTGTTTTTTGATGTAAATAATCAGCAGTTATTTTTCTGAATATTTTAAATATATTTCCATATTTTTCGGAGGGGTGTTGATAGGAATTTTTGAATTTCCTGTAAAATTCTAAAAAAAAAAAACTCCGGGCCCACTGCGACGTCGGCATGACGTCGGCAGTGGCCACGGCATCGTCGACGACGGCAGCGTCGTCCACGGCGGCGCCGCGTCTGCGCGAGCCGGGACGCGCGCGCGGGCGCGTTGGGAGGGCACGGCCGCGGGGTGGCTGGGGGTGGCGGCGCCGCCCCTTCTGGGTCGCCGGAGCGGCGCCGGCGGCCCGTAAATGCGGCGGAGGACGCCGAGGGCACCGGCGACGATTGCGGCGAGGTCGCGGCGGCCCGGCACGCGAAAGACGGCGAGGATGGAGCTTCGGCGACGGCGGAGCGCGCCGTGTGCGCCGATGTGAAGAAGAAGGAGCAGAACGGCGGGGCGGGGCGGCGGCACGGCAGCGCGCGGGAGGAGAGAGAGGGGAGGGTGGGGGTTGTGGTGTTTTTACAAAAAAGAACCCGGACTTTCGCGTAATTGCAAACAGGTCCCTGGAGCCGGTTTTTTCTGTGAAGAACATGGAATTTTCGGCCGCCCGTGTATCTGCTTGCAAAAAAGCCGGGGGCGCTGTGAGGCTGACGTGCGGGCCCCACCACGCACTGTAGCACACTGTAGGTTGCTACAGTGCGAACTGTAGCTACCTACAGTAACGCGGGGCGCGGACGGGCCGCCGTTTTGGCGAGCCATTATACACTCGCTATACGTTGTAGGGTTGCTTTATTGTATGATAGTTTTTCCATGTTATTTTTTTGTTAATATGTGATGCAATTTTTTCTGTTAATGCATAATCTGGTTTTTATGTTACTGCAATGATAAGAAAAGTTTGTTAATGCATAATTCATATTTTTGTGTTAATGCATGACCCAAAATTTGGTTAATCCTTCCTATGTTTTGTCAATGCGTAATTCATTTTTTTTATTAATACATGATCCAAAATTTTGGTTGATGCATCCGAATTTTTTGTTAATTCATAATATAATTTTTTAATATGTGATCTTAATTGTTTGTTAACGCATCCTAAATTGGGGCTTTCTTTTGAAATTATTCGGGATTCCAAAACAATATATGTACAAGTTAAAGGAATCTATTATATAATTAAAACACAAGACAATCAACGGTGGAGATTTGTCACCATATAACCGTGACGTACAAACGGTGGAGATTTACCAACACGAGAGACAGATCACGTTATTCCGCATGGAAATTAAAAGGTGCGGATAATGTCCGGCTTCTGCACGTTAAAGAATCTGGAAAGAGAAAGGCTAAGTTTAGGAAGTACACCGTAGGTGTTTGGCTTGACCACGTACATGGTTCTATCGAAGCAAACCGACACTAGGATTCAATATTCCTCAGGTAATATATAAGCACATATACCTGATCATAGAAACGAAAGAACATGCACGCCTGGACACCACCAAATACGACGACGTACGGCAAATACTCCAGAAGGCATGCCGACCGATCGAAGGCGAGCTGTACGTGGGACAACGCGGCCGGCCGGCGACGCCAATGTCTCTGGCGATCAAAAGACGGAACCTGATGGCGACGACACCACGCCAATGTTTCCCGCGACCACAAGACGGAGCGTAGGATCACGAAGGAGCTCGGCCTCCAAGGGTTCTGGCACTTCGGATCGTACAAGATGTATCTCGATCAGCCTGAGATTTTTTGATCGATGGATCACCGTCGACGACGGAGCGTAGGATCACGAAGGAGCTTGGCCTCCAGGGGCTCCAGCAGTTCAGATGGTACACGATGTATCTCGATCGGCCGGAGATTTTTAGATTGATGGATCACCGTCGGTGCCGTCATCATGCACCCAAGCATCATCGCCAGCAACTTCAAGGATCCTATCCCCTGATGGATGCGAGGAACAATGTATACCATCGATCGGGCAGAAATTTTCAGATTGATCGATCGCCGTCGTAGCACAATTAAGTAACGGAGAGCGTGTACATGGATCCAGGATCATAGCCGGCGAGCGGCAGCACAACTGACGGCAGATTTGTGCATGGATGCAGGATAATAGACATGAACATCACCGGCACACGAAAGCGCGAAGCTTGCAGATCACACATCGCATCTAAGAGAATCTCCTGCCGGTACAAGGCCGTAATCCATCGCTGCCATATCTTCTCCAGTCTTCCCATGCTCATCCGTCTCCGCGCGGCAGCAAGGGCCGAACTGCCGAACTCCGCGACCTATGTGTAAATATAGATGAGTATTGTTTCTTCAGCATGTACCGTGGCTTCTCCATGTAATCCTGGCGTCAGTCCACAGGTGGTGAAGAGTGTCTACTCAGTCCCGATCTCAACTCATCCTGATCGAGGAGATATTGTAGATTACAATGCAGTCTCTTCCCGATCTCTCATTGTTGGCACAAAATCATTTAAGCAAGGGAAGCTGGCACAAAGGTTTCCAACGGCTGCAACTTAGCAAGGATATTACTACGTACTTGGTTGAGAGTCATATCTGCTCATCACCAATTAGTTTTGCTAGGGAAACCAACATCCAATATGTCATCCAATCGATTACTGAGCTGCCGATAATCCGATATAGGCATGCATGCAAAACAAAGCATCAGGTATCCATCTTGGTTCCCACATGTTGGAAGTTGGTTTTGTTCCAAGTACATATCAGTTCAAGATTTTGGTAAAATGAGCTGACCAAATACTTTTACTCAGTGCGGTGACATAAGATTTTCGTGGATTAGTGATGCTAATGACCAGCACTAACTGAATGCCATTTTGCAGGATGTGTTAACAGAATTGAATAAATACATATGTAATTGAGTTAAATATCTCGAAAGTAAGCCCAAGAACCGCGTCGAGTAATTCAAAGTGGAGGATGCGGCGGATGGCGCAGTGTCCATGTGGCGAGCGAGATAGTGAAATTCCATATTCGGCTCAAGGTGAATTGTAAGTTGTTTCGTTACATGCAGCAGAACAATCAACTCTGCTATTTTGACTCGACAGTCGACGGATCTTTTCAAGTGAGACTATAGAAACCAACTTTTACCAGTAATGTTTAGTGGTTGATCAATTGATCCTTCGTCGTTATCTTAATTGCTACCAAATCAGTGTACACATAAATTTTGGTTCTCCTCACAGGATGATTTTAGTTCTCAACAAATACTCGGTCCCAAAGGATGGAAGACCATATAGATTGTGGAACACTGATCTACGAGACAATGACTTCCTGTGAAATAATGCATAAAGTTAAGAACTCATTGGGTGTTTAGAAAATCAAGAAACAATATACACATGTAGTTGAGCACGATTAAAAATTTAATAAGAACTCTAAAAGATAGTTTAAAAATATCGTTGAGTAGCCAAGTTAAACACAAAACAAATATGACACTTCAATTTCATATACGAACTGTAGGATAAAAAATAGGAAAAATCAATTTTCATATGAACTCCATTTGAAGGCCATAGAATTGCATGCATAGCTAAATTTCGAAATAAGATAGAAACACAATTGGACGTCCAGTTTAGACAAATATATTGATTACATACACACATTTCGAAAAAATAGAGGAATTTACAAAACAAAAGTCATCGTGTAATGCATATGAAGTCCATATATGGGTAATGTCTAAATAAATTTTGTGAAGTTTAGTAGTTGCAATATTATAGAACATAGTCTTTAAATAGCACGAATTGTTTTAACTTAATTAGCCTTCATACGTACTCGAGTGTGGAAGTCCATAAATAAATGAGTAACTGGTGAAGTCTATGCTAGGAATAATTCAGTAGTATTTCAGTAAGAAGAACGACAGAGTCATCCCATTTTCTAGCTCACCAACACGGAAAGATATGGTGAAAAATGGTAATATCAAATACAGCTAGCCGCGCAAATGCGCGGGCCACCCTGCTAGTTAACCATAAAATAGTGGCACAAATCTCAATGAACTGGACGTTTAGGATATGTCGTTTACGTCCAACTAGTGGTGGCGTTGGATAGAGAAATGGGAGAGAATGTTCTTCGGATCATGCTGCGATGCAAGAAAATACTACCCCCTCCTATCCTAAAAAATCTATCGTGAGTTGTACTGGCCGGTTGTACGTGACTAGCTATTTTCTACCGACACTTATACCGGATCACGCGGAGTATCATGGCTTCTGCAGCGTACCATGCTTATAACCACCATCACCATCTCATGATGAATCGAATTTTTTGTACGGTCCACACTCCAGTGCACCTCCGCATACGAGCCTACGACCACGCGTTGGTTATGGATCTCCTAGCGCTTACCTCGTCCATTAGTCAGGCAACGCCGGACGGAATTCCAACCCGGGCCACATATCGCACAACCATTAACGGGCATGAGTCATTTTTTGTCATTTTCCTATCTATTTATTAATCCCAAAAATTATATGTTATGTTTTTTATTCATCAAATATATTCCGGGAGTTCATATTCACGAGGTTTTAGAAAAATATTCCTATAGTTTTTTAAAAGTGTTCATGAGTTCACTAAAATGTTCATAAGAGCGAAAAAGTTCGTAAAAGCTAAAATAAATTATAAATGAGTTGAAAAAAATGTTAGCATCGTTAAAAAAATGACCCTGGAAGTTAAAATAAATTCTTTATGAGTTGAGAAGAATGTTCGCAACGTTCAACCGAAAATTGCTCACCAGATTCAAAAACTTTCACTTCTTATGCAACAAAAGGAATATTCATGTATTTTAAAATGTTTAAAAGAAACAAATGAAAAAAGAATAAAAACAGCCATGAAAAAAACAAAATATAAACAGAAAACTGAAAAAGAAGAAGAAAAAGAAGAGAAACGCCTTACATAGACCGGCCTGCTTACCACGCGTGAGCGTCGCGGTGGCAACGGATGCTGGCAACGGATGCGTTAACCGTCAAATACTACTATACTACTTACTACTATATCTCTACTATATAATATTGAAAACGGTGATGGTTGGCGGCGGTAGGTCAAAAGAATAAGGAAAAAACCGATTCGGACCGCGTACACGATCAGAGCTCAAATCCTAATCGATGTCCTATTTCTATGCGCCTGTCGGTTAGATTAGGAAAGAAAAGCAAACCGGGTCAAACACCGCTAAGAAAACCGCGGGTCAAACACCGTCTAGCCATCCCCGTAACGCAACAAAAGAAAACAAACTAATCCTCCTCCCGCGATCCCACGAACTCCCCTCCTACAGCCGCCTTCGCCTTGACAGAAGGTCGTCTCCACCATCAGCCGTGAAAGCTCGCTGCCGCGATCCCCTACGACGCCGACGGAGTATAAGTCACGTTGCAGCGTGCTCTTTCCTCGGGCAGCGAAGCCAACAATGGCGGCGACCCGGGTTGCTGGACATGCACTCCGCCGTCGATCTCCTGGTCTTCTCCGCCGAGCAGCCAACGGCTCTGGACTCCAGAGAACCGAGAGTGATCTCCAGCTCTATTTGTTGCGGGCCACGATGGCTTCATAGTCTCCTCGGCCGACGATCTGTCCGCAGGTGCCCTAGCTTCTTTGCCATTATCGTCGAAACGGAGGTTGGGTAGAGGAATATCTCCCTGGAATTTTGACATGCTCCGCAGTGTTGGACAAATCATTCTGGGGCAGCAGCGGCGACCAGGGAAACAGAGAAGGGAAGTGGCCGGGCGACGTCCACACGCCGGGGAAAAAATAGAGAGCCGCTCCTGGCTGAGCAGAGGCGGGGGCGCGCCACCCATGTCGCTCTGTCGTTGTAGCCGTGATGAGGAGGAATAAGAGGAGAGGAGGTGGTGCGCCGTGGTGTTCGCCGTCAACGGATCGGGCGGGCGTGGGCGTGATCCAGTGTTTCTTCGAGTGAATACCTGCTTCAGGCGTGCGGCCGCACGCACGGACTGCCGGAGGTTCACAGGCTGACAGGATTTTGACCATGTCCAAGGGGCTTTAGAACTGGAGCATGGATCAACATGGACCTCATCTCCTCGTTAACCAGATTGAGGAAGATGTGGGAGGAGAGATTGAAGTGCACAATCAATACCTGGCCTAAGCATGTGTTCGTATAATGACGTTCAGATTAGAACTTGTTTTCTTTTGTGTACAGAGTATGTGTTGTGGTGTAGCCTCATGTTCTGATTCTGTTTCACACTTGGTATTTGGGTCAGCAAGCGACATAGTGGTATCTAGGAAAATGAAAGATTACCCATGCTGGATTCGGAAGTTGGAAGACAGAACTTGAGTCACACCTCTTAGCGGCAATGGACTCCGTGGTGCTATCACTCCGAAATTGGGGACTAGACCTGCATAGTTCCTTTGGAAAGAATCTGTCGCTGTCATTGTGTAAGAGGTTTGTTGAAAAACGCCCCAATCAACCATGAAGAAAGCTTAAGGTGATTCTCATGTATGTCGAAATATGTGCTATAAAAGACATGCATGTTACCACATATAATACACTCAAATTTTACGGCCTTACATTGCTTGTCCATTCCTCGATCATGTTCCTTGTGCACAAACTCAATACGAAGAAGGTATTTGCTTAGACAATCCGATGATTCCTATTTTTACATTCGTCGCCCGTTGCAACGCACGGGCATTTTGCTAGTTTTATATATATATGAAAGTACAACAGATTCACCTTCCATTTCGCCGTCCACGTCACCCGGAAAAACACAGCCTTCCGTTCGAGGCGACGGACGGTCCAGAACGCATCAGAACCCCGCGAAACACTGTAGCGCTACAATATTATATTATATATATATGAAAGTACAACAGATTCACCTTCCATTTCGCCGTCCACGTCACCCGGAAAACCACAGCCGTCCGATCGAGGCAACGGACGGTCCAGAACGCATCAGAACCCCGCGAAACACTGTAGCGCTACAATATTACTGTAGCACGGGAGTTTCTACCAATCACGTCATGCCACGTCGCCCCGCACGGTTTTTGGCGCTGCCGCATTTGCAAAAAACGGCACGCAACCCGAAAAATTACAGCGCAGTCCAAAATTTAACGAAGCAAAGGACATCATTGCAATTAGGAAAAAAGCTACGGGTTTTTTTGCAACATGACCACGCAGAATCCCCACCCCCTTTTCCTCTCCCGCGACGCCGAAGTCGCCGGCGGCGCCACCGCACGCCGCCACGCCGCTCCGCGCCTTCCCCTTCAGATCTACGGGCGCGGGGAGCTCCGCTGCCCCATCCTCTCCCTCCTCGATGAGTTTCGCTTCCCGGAACGCCGCCACCGCGCCGGAATCGCCGCCGCCGCGCTCGGTGTCCGCCGCGCCGTTTCCTGCTCGCCGGTGGCGCTCCGGTGACCTAGAAGCGGCGGCGACGCCACCTTCGTGTAGCTCGCGGCCGCTCGCATCTAGCCAGCCCACGCGCGCGTCCCGAATCGAGCTGCTTCGCCGCCGGCGTGCTCGCCGCCGCCGCGGCACAGTCCGTCCACTATGACGTCAACATGACGTCACAGTGGGCCTGGGCCGTCAAGACGGGCTCGCTGCTGGGCCGGCCCACTTCCTGTGCCGCTGGCCCGGCCTTTTTATTTTTTTTCCCTTTCTGTTTTCATTTTCTATTTTCCAATATTTTCCTAACTTTTGAAATAGACATCCAAATCAATTCAAACCAAATTCAAAAAAAATATATATAATCAAAACAGCCGTTTCAAATACTTAAACACCATTTCCAAATTATTTCAATTCCCACACAAAAATTGAAAAAAAATAGCCATTTAAAACACATTGTGATCTTTCCAAATTTATTTCAAATCTTAAATTTTTCACAATATTTGAATTTTACAACTTCCTTTTTAACTGAAAATGTAAAAATCAAAACAACCGGTTCAAATACTTAAACACCTTTTCCAAAATATTTCAATTTCCACACAAAATTGAAAAAAAAGTAGCCATTTAAAACACATTGTGATCTTTCCAAATTTATTTCAAATCTTAAATTTTACACAATATTTGAATTTTACAACTTCCTTTTTAACTGAAATAAAAACCACAGAAAAAATCAGTAGTACCATGAAAAATATATCATAAAGATAAAAACACAAAATTAAACATTGCCTATTTATGTCATATGACCAAAACTAAAATTTCAAATCTTTAAATTCCTGACAAACTTGACAACACACAATATTTTAATATTCCAATAGATTCAAATCCGAAAAACTTTCCAGTGTGACCATTTCGAAATTAAAATTCTTCACACCACATTATTTACAAATACGGACAAAAAATCTTCGTGTAGCTCACGGCCGCACGCATCTAGCCAGCCCACGCGCGCGTCCCGAATCGAGCTGCTTCGCAGCCGGCGTGCTCGCCGCCGCCGCGGCACAGTCCGTCGACTGTGACGTCAACATGACGTCACAGTGGGCCTGGGCTGTCAAGACGGGCTCGCTGCTGGGCCGGCCCACTTCCTGTGCCGCTGGTCCGGCCTTTTTTTTTTCCCTTTCTGTTTTCATTTTCTATTTTCCAATATTTTCCTAACTTTTGAAATAGACATCCAAATCAAATCAAACCAAATTCAAAAAAAAAATATAAAAATCAAAACAGCCGTTTCAAATACTCAAACACCATTTCCAAATTATTTCAATTCCCACACAAAAATTGAAAAAAAATAGCCATTTAAAACACATTGTGATCTTTCCAAATTTATTTCAAATCTTAAATTTTACACAATATTTGAATTTTACAACTTCCTTTTTAACTGAAAATGTAAAAATCAAAACAGCCGTTTCAAATACTTAAACACCTTTTCCAAATTATTTCAATTTCCACAAAAAAATTGAAAAAAAAGTAGCCATTTAAAACACACTGTGATCGTTCCAAATTTATTTCAAATCTTAAATTTTACACAATATTTGAATTTTACAACTTCCTTTTTAACTGAAATAAAAACCACAGAAAAAATCAGTAATACCATGAAAAATGTATCATAAAGATAAAAAAACACAAAATTAAACAATGCCTATTTATGTCATATGACCAAAACTAAAATTTCAAATCTTTAAATTCCTGACAAACTTGCCAACACACAATATTTTAATATTCCAATAGATTCAAATCCGAAAAACTTTCCAATGTGACCATTTCGAAATTAAAATTCTTCACACCACATTATTTACAAATACGGACAAAAAATAACTACAAGAAAAAACAGCGCCTGTTTATGCCATATGACGAAAATTAAAGTACGAGAATTTAATTTTCGAATGCCTTTCAAAACCGAGCATTCAGTAAACATAAGAAATAAAATTTTTAATTTTTTTTCCCAATTTTAACAAATTCTAAAATTTAAACAACTCATAACTGCAAACTTCTTCCAAAAAAAAAATTAAGCAAACTTAAATCTAGACATCATTCAAATGCCGACGTTCTTAAATTCAAATTTCACCACACGGGCCGCGGCATCTGCCGCGCCAAGATCCCTAGTGCCTCTATATATAAGTTGGTCTGAACCACTCCCCGTCCCGCTTGCCACGTCGCCCCGTAAACCCTGGCCGTTCGATCGACCTCACGGACGGCGCATATCACGTCAAGAATCGCGCTGCTACAGTATTACTGTAGCAGTCGAGTTTCTCCCAATCGCGAGCCGACACATCGCCCAGCACGGATTTTGGCGCAGGCCTTTGCAGAAAACCCCGGCATTTTTACATATAACCCCCGCCAAGGACTACTCTGTAATTTATGGAAAACTCAATGGCCTCTGAGCAAAAACGTCCACAGATCTCTCTTCTCCTCTCCTCTCTCGCGCGGCCGCGGCGTCGCCGGCGCCGCCGACGCGGCGCACGTCTGCCATACTCCACCCCCTCCAAATCGCTGACCATGGAGATCTCCGGCGTCACGCCCTCTCCCTCCTCGCCCACTCTCACATGTCGGAACGCCGTCACCTCGCTGGAATCGACGTCACCGTTCTCCGCCGTCCTTGCGGGCCGCCGCCGCGTCCGCGCGCCGCACCGGCCACTCTGGCGACCAAAAAAGGGCGGCGCCGCCAGCTGCGGGTGCCCCGCGACGACGCGCACCCGATGCGACCAGCCGCGCGACCTAAGTCGCCCCGCTGCGGCTCCGACGAGGTCGACGCCGCCGCAGCAGTGCGGCAGTTCTGACCCAGGGCATTGCTGACGTCACTCCGACGTCAGCATAGGCCCCACCTGTCAGTTTTTTCTTTTTTTTTCTTTCCAGATACATTTCTAAAAAAACAAATACTATGACAAGTGGGACCTACCAATTTATTCAAATTTCAATCTACAATTCAAAATAATAATTACAAAAATACTAAAATTAAAAAATTCATATCTACAAAACTACAATGTAAAATAATATAGAAACATATTAAAATTTCATGAATTTTGTAAATTATCACAAATTACCTAATTTTCCACACACGAAACAAAAAAAAAAATCTATGCCAAGTAGGACCTACCAATTTATTCAAATTTCAATCTATAATTCAAAATAACAATTACAAATTCATATCTACAAAACGACAGTTTAAAATAATATAAACAACGTACTAAAATTTTCTAAATTTTGTAAATTACCACAAAAGAAATTCATATCTACAAAACTACAATGTAAAATAATATAAACAACATATTAAAATTTCATAAATTTTGTAAATTATCACAAATTACCAAATTTTCCACACAAAAAACAAAAAAATCCATCACAAGCAGGACCTACCAATTTATTAAAATTTCAGTCTGTAATTCAAAATAACAATTACAAATTCATATCTACAAAACTACAGTGTAAAATAATATGCTAAACATTTAACAGTACTCTACAATATGTTAAAAAAAAGATCTATAACAAGTAGAACCTACCAATTTATTCAAATTTAACCTATAATTCAAAAAAACAATTACAAATAATAATACGATTTAAAAAATTCATATCTGTAAAACTACAGTGTAAAATAATATAAACAACATACTAAATTTTTCTAAATTTTGTAAATAACCGCAAATTATCAAATTTTGCACACAAGAAACATTCTAAAATTCGAAAAAAATACCATGCCTTTCAATCTACAATTCAAAATAACAGTTGAAAAAAAATGTTAAAACTTAAAAAAATTATACGTTCCAAACTACAACTCAAAATAACAATAAAAAAAGTACTTTCAAATCTATAATTCAGAATAATATATTTCAGCAAAATATTTAACAATTTTAATTTGCTAAACACTTAACAATACTCTAAAATATGTAAAATCACTCAAAAAAATAATACTAACTATTTCAAAGTATTTCCCTTTAAAAAACTGACACATTTGAAATAATTGTCCAAATAAATGCAACACATTTGAATATTTCAAATTGCTAAAAAATTAAAAACACTCTAAAATATATCTCACACATTGCATTAACGTTAAGTATGTAATCGAAACAAATGCTTACGGTATACTTAAAATATATCCAAACATCCCAATTTTCTAAATATCTGAAAATAGGCAATATGACAAATTGCTTCCTCTACAATTAAATATATCATAATTCTCACAGAAATAAATTACATGCAACACATTTCACTCACATATTGTTTCACGTACTACATTCTCTCTAATTATGAAGTAAAAATAAATATTTATGGCATTTAACCTCTCTAAATTAAAGAATATTTGCAAAAAAAAAATGAATTTCCTCTAATTATAAATTGACTTCAACAAACGATCATGTGCTTTACATCCTCCAATTATAAAATTCAAACAAATATTACAACAGAATATAAACATATATAACCATTTCAACTATTTCAGAATATTTCCACGCAAAAAAACAAAACACATTTAAAATTGAATTACAATAATTCCCAAATTTAATCAATCTCAAAAATCCAACCATTTTCACAACGAAGTCATTTTCAATTTCAATGATTTCCAAACTTAGACAACTTTACAACATCACCATTTTCAAATTCAAATTAAAAAAAAACGCGCGGCATTTGCCGCGCTCAGATGCCTAGTATATATAAAAGTTGGAAGAGTTCACGCCCGTTCCGCGTGTCCACGTCGCCTGGATTCCGTTATCCGTCCGATCGCCGCGACTGACGGCTGCGATCGAGCCACGTCGCCCCCAAATCATCAGCTACTGTTCATGGACGAATTTTAGCCAATCACCATGCGCCACGTCCCCGGTTTCCCGCGCCCGCAGGCCCGGTCACCCTCACTCCGCACGAAAATTGGCGCACCTCGCGCGGTTACCCGGTTGTCTCGGTGGCCTTCTCCCGTCGCGCTCTTTTGCGGCCTCGCCGCCGTCTTCGGCCACCCCGGGCGGATCTGAGGCCACCGGCGGCATCGCATCGACGTCCTCTACCTCCTCCCTGACGAGCACGAGCCGGGACGCAGCCAGTCATCGGGATCAACGCCGTCTTCTCCGCGTCCGGCGGCCGCTCGCCGAGCGCGATTCGCTCGCTCAAGACCTCCTCCGGCCTCGCCGACACCTCCATCGTCTCCCGTACATACCATGCCGCGCCGCCGCAGGCTCCTGCCCGGCATCACCGTGCTACCCACCCCACCGCTGCATCTCCGGTTGTCGGACGAAACGGGGGCCACCGCCGGAACCGCCTCCATCTCCTCTACCTCCTCTTCGAGCAGATCGAGCCGGGACCAGCCCCGATCGCCGCCTCGCCTCCGCTCTCCTCAATTTGGCGGCGACGCCTACACTGGCATCGGTGGAGGCGAGTCCAAGGCCGTATGCCGTCCCCTTTACTCAAACCGACGACGACAAGC
This sequence comes from Poa pratensis, assembly GCA_947311845.1. Lineage (NCBI taxonomy): Eukaryota > Viridiplantae > Streptophyta > Magnoliopsida > Poales > Poaceae > Poa > Poa pratensis. The sequence continues at coordinate 31,987,646 of CAMZMU010000086.1, read as the reverse complement.
TTCGAGTTAGCACGGAGGACGGTACCTCATCTGCGAGTGTCGGCCTCTCTCCCACGCCTCCTCCATAGCTGGGTGCACGACTTTGGGGATCTTGAAAGTTAGGGAGAGCTGCTGCGTACAGCTTGTAGAGAAGAAATCCATGGCTGATAGACCTGCGTGCATATCTCCAATTCTCCTAGCAGACAAAGTCTTTCGGTTTCCCCTCTTTTTTCCGTTCCTTTGCTTACTTTTGTGGTAGGTGTGCCTCTGTGCTTCTGCTCTGCTGAAGAATTTGGGCTCGTGTTGCTTCTAATTGTAGGCACACTGTTGGTTTTTGATCCCGTGAATACACTATATGGTCGCAATTCCTATAATTTTCTGTTTGTTCTTAATTATCTTAACTAATGATTTCGGTTTTCTGCAGGTTTGTTGGCTGTACTTCACTTCTGCTAGAATTTTGGTAACCCTGTTCCATCTATTTCCAGCAGATATAGGTGAGGTATTGGTCGTTTGGTTGTCTTATGCTTGCAGGTCCTACATTTGGTTTGCTGGGTTCAGCCGAATATAGATTGCTTATAGGTACTGTGCAAAACTTGAATACGTGCCCTGCTTTATATTTTTGATACAGATAATGAGCCATGGCATAGTTAGGGTGTTTCTGATAGTGCTGATCGCTGCGAGACAGTCGTCGACCTGTATACTATAGCTGTAGTTTCTCTGATGGGCATCCTTGATAGCCGCAACGTGTTGGTTAGGGCAGTACATGATGGTTTTTGGGTACCATGTGAAAGGCTTGATCTTCTTAATCCGCCATTTAATATTTAGTTTGTGGTCTAGGAGTCATCTGATACGAAGGTTTATAGTCTGCCCTCGATACCTTACCTAGCTGTTCTAATTGTTGGCAACTTGTGCAGCTTTGACATTGCAGAATATATTAATTTGCAATTTTTTTTGTTGCCATCATTGTTTCAGCCACTGTAATTTTTATGGATGATACAATGAAATTTTCCTTCTATAATTCCTTTTTCTTTGCCATGGTTTGATATGTACATTTCAATGAAACTCTGACTTCCATATAATATTTGGTTGTTTCTTCTTCCGTGAGGGCAATGCTTAATTATTCTTCTTCCCTATAAAATATTTATCATTTTTTGTGCGCACTGGTGGTGCTAAACCAACAATGTTAGGTTTAAGAAATCTTCTATTCTCTTCATAGGTTCTTTTGATTATACCTATTTCACAATCCATTGCTTGAATGCTTATCCAAAGAAATATGAGCTTAACATTTTCTATTGTACATCAAATTTGAACCCTTGGTGTTATATTTAATTCTGTGGTATAAGTTATATTATTAAAGTATACTTTGGTTCTTTGCCTCAAATCCCCAACATTTACCTGCTGGAGCATCACCAATGATACCAAAATTTAATGTTTATTTACACCTAAAATAGGATGTCATGCCAAAACTGTGAGCTTCCTACTAAACCGTACAAGCTTATTGTTGGTGGGAAGCTACTCCCCATCAGATATTTTTAATTAGTACTCCGTTGATCCATAAGCAGATCATATCCTATTTCTTAATTAGTACTCGTTTGATCCATGAGCAGATCAAGTGTACAATGTTTTCTATAGTGTAGCAAGCATCTGAAAATATCAGAAACGTTAAATTCCTTGAAAAACTGACTATCACCTGTAATGAACTCTAAATAGTTTCGGCAATTTTAATGCTGGAAAGCTACTCAGGTTGATCAGACACTTATAGCGTATTTGCTACTGATTTTTGGTTTATTTTAGACATGCCCAGGATATCTACCTCATAATTTTGTAGTTACAATGTACTAAATTACAGAATTATCAGGTTGTTTACAGAATTATCAGGTTGTCTACAGTCACTAGAAAATAATGCATAGAACCTTCTGCATCTTCATTATGAAATACTTGCCACCTTCATCCTGTGGTTTTTTGGCCTAAAGATTTGGTACGGAATCTTATCAACACATATGAGGTATATTTGAGGCAAGTTTTTGGAATTTTCAGAGATCAGCTTTACATTTTGCCTAAGATGATTGTGTCTTTGGATGTTGAGCTACAATCTGTCGCTGCCACAATACTACATGTCTTTATTCTTAGTTGTGTTGCCATCGTGGTGGTGGTGCGAAACTCGGAATGTTTAAAGATTTCAAGTGTAGCTATTGAGGCGAGTGCTCTTTATACTCAGATGGCCTCAATGCAAATCAATGGCAGTGCTATACATTCATATGTGCAGGATAGCTCTAAATAGTCCACCTGTGCAGTTTACACGTGTTTGTTATTGTCAGATGATCACCATGAGTTCTCTAATATTTCACCAACTATTAAGCATTCTCTTTATCTGTTTTATATCAGACATCCTTAATATTTTTTTATTTTTTCTTATCACCAGGTTTCTTGAAACTGACAATCAAGTAGTGGCAGATGGTGGCATCTTCGGGGACTCTAATTGAGCGGAAAATTTGGAGAAGTTTAGGTTTCTCAAAGTTTGCTGTTGAACTATCCCATTTTGGGTGAAATCTTGGAGTTGGTTCAGGCTTTCAGTCCACACTAGAAAACAACACGGTGTTAATGTCTGATATATAATCAGTTACTCTGACTGAATCATTCTCTCTCTAAATTGTGTGTGCAGCCCCTGCTCTTTTCTCTATCTAATCTAGATTTGCTTTTGATGCCTGATGTAGATGTCATTAGTCTTATGATGGGAATTTCACATGTGAACACTGTTCTGTCAAAGGTGCACCTTGCACCTACCGCAGCCCGCGATGTGTACATAAGCAACAACAGGTATGTTGGTAGAGTTTTGTTGTTGGCTATGGTAAATTGCTTCATGAGACTACCTTTGGTGGTTGTTTTGTGTGTATTCCAAGTGTCTACAAGTGATCCTGATTATGGTTTAACATCAAGAGAGACGGCTGTTGTTGTGTTATGGGGGGCACATGCACATCAATTCCTAGCCGAGGCTCTGCAGCAGCAGATGCAGCAAGGACCAGTTGCCATTCTATTTGTTGCCCTGACTGTCAAGCTGTATGAAGGTGATATTCTTGCTTTAGGCTGTTCTGTTGTCTCTTTGGTTTTCTTTAGTTATTATTGTCCCTGTGTTCTAGCAAAATGGGATAGAATTGGCCTATTTTGTCATCTCACCAGGCAAACTGCCCTTGCAAGGAAGCAAAGTATGTAGGTGGTACCCCAATGCTCCTACTCCAGAAGTAAAAGCTTTGCAGAACAGGTTAGGTTTTATTTTTCCCATAGTTACGTGTCATGTAGGACATTATTCACTTATGATGTAACCTTGATTTCCATGATACCATCATGATTTTGCTTCGGTTTCTGTCAGTTCTGTTGGAGTTTCACATGAGGTCAAATGGTTTGGCACATCACCAGCAAAGACCTGGACTGTGCGTGTCAGTGTAGAGGATATTTATGACCTCAATCCTCATGAAACACTTGTGAGTTTATCGACCCATATAAGGTTGACATCCAAGGTTTTCTGATTTTCTGCATAAGGATGAAGAGACATCAGTATCGGTTCTCAACTTCTCATGCACACACCACATATGCTTTGGTGTTTCATCTAATCGATGCTCATCAATCACCATACTGTGATTGATACTGTTTAGTACGGCACACAACACAAATGAGAGCTAATCAGCCCCATTCGTCCCATCCAGGGCCGCCTCCAGAAATTAGGGGCCCCGGTGCGAAATGTAAAGCGGTGCCATATTTTTTTTCCAGAAAAAGCGTACAAATATAGCTAAAACATTAAGACATAACTCGAGAAAACATACATCCACAACATATTCGGTTTATAAGATCAATGAAATACCACTACATCAAAAGCAACTGGAAAGCCTAAGAAACATATTTTGTAGAGGGTAACTTAGAAAATAATTGAGTAGTATACGCTGGCTCCAGACTAAAAGAAACGAGTGGAAGGTCATTTTTTTATATTTTTGACAGACAAAGTGGAAGGTTTGTGTACAACATTTATGGGCCTGGTCACTTAAGCCCATATGCAGACTCCAGGCCCACTTAACGGATCATCTTTTTCTTAGCTACACTGTACAGAAAGCTTCCGTCAACCATTCATGGCGCTTCTGTTCCAGGACAAAAGGCCAGCCATGGCGCTGCTCTGCTAATCTGTTGGAGCCTCGAGGCAGTAAGGAGGGGTCGGAGTAATCTTTCTCCCGCATCTGAGACCTAGGGCGGCTGTTCCTATGGGGCGTTTGGCGATTTGGGGGCCCCAAAATTTTGAGGGCCCTGTGCCGTCGCTCAGCTCGCACGCCGTCGTCGACGGCCCTGGTCCCATCTAGGGCAAATTTACTCTTTAGTTTTTGCGAATTGTTGTAACTGCATCTGAATGCCACATTTGCTATTTTTACTTCATTTTCTTAGAGCAATAACTTCTTCGGTGCTGCTCATTATCGGCAAATATCAGAGGCAACTTGGTATAGTTGCCTATGTCCACCTGGGTCCATTTTGCACCAAATCATGTGTGAACATCATGCTATAATAACAAGTATTTTGCCAAATTTGATGCAGAAATATGAACACTAAATTTTGTATAATACCATCGTAAGCTAGATTAATTGTTCATACAATATTGTTCTACATACCAGCAGAACAAGCCTACAGATTATCTACACTTCTCGCTATTCGCATCATATTTTCCAACTAATTCATTAAGCTACCATGAGTAAATTATAACATTCAGTACAACCACACGGACACGGCGTGTCGCCGCGCTAAGTTACCTAGTAGGAATAACCCGCCGTGTATGCCCAGGCCTTCCGCCGGCCATCTCAGCCGTTAGCCTTTGCGAGGCTTGCTCAGAACTGCCACTGGACCTCGTGTCTCACTGAGCAATGCACTCCTGAGGCTCGAGCCCTTGTTTGGCCCGCATTGGCCTACTCATGACGCCCGCCTTTCGCCGAGATGGAAGCCCAAATAGTCCAGATCCAGTATGTTACTGCCTACCGGCTTTAAGCACGACGATCAATCGATCCGATCCAATTCTTTCCGCCGCTCCCCTCGGTGAAAATTCCAAAAAAAAAAAAAAAATCTTTCCGCCGCTTTTTCGATTTTCGATTGCTGATGTTTCCCGTCGCTTGCCCAATGCTTATACGACTACAAAGGCTTGTTGGACGAACTATGCGACAGCTCTAGATTGGTAACTATGGCCTTCAAATCCTTACTATTGTGTACGTACCACTTGTTTGCCGGAGGCACACGATTATCCAGCACGAAGTTCGCTGAACTCGCATACTTGGGGCATGGTAGAGTTGCAGCGCGGCGCCCGAACCCAGCCCGCAAAGCAGAAAAATACGAAAGCCTAGTACTAATTATTTTGTGGTGGTTTAGCTTAGTTTGTATTGTAATTCACTTTCGCGGGCTTTGCCAGCCCGCAAAGCAGAAAAATACGAAAGCCTAGTACTAATTATTTTGTGGTGGTTTAGCTTAGTTTGTATTGTAATTCACTTTCGCGGGCTTTGGCGGGACGCCGCCTGACACCTTTAGGCATGGCTACAGTCACCCATTCTATTCTCTTCATATATACCATAACATCGGTTGGCTGGGAGTCGGCACATGCCGCCGGATACTCTGCGTGACGGTTGCTATCTACTACTCACTAGTAGGAAAAGCCAATTCTATGGAAGCTTATTCTGTGGCGCACCTTATAGCCGTGCGCCACAGAATAAGATTCTGTGGCGCACCTATAAAGATGCGCCACAGAATAAGCTTATTCTGTGGCGCATTACTTATTGGTGCGCCACAGAATCATCGGTGCGCCACAGAATCATCTTATTCTGTGGCGCAGCTATGCCCATGCGCCACAGAATAGGCGCGGGCCCCACACCCACGGAAGGGTCAGTCACTTTGGGCTTTATTCTGTGGCGCAGCCATGCCCATGCGCCACAGAATAAGCTTATTCTGTGGCGCACCAGGGTGCATGCGCCACAGAATACGCGTATTCTGTAGCGCACCAGATAGGTGCGCCACAGAATTGTTTCGCCCCCACTTACATGCGGGCCCGCCCCCGCGCCCTCTCTTCTTCCCCAAATTTCCCCAACGCGCTCAACAGCAACCGTCGGCGACCTGCGAACTCCCCTGCGCCCCGCCGCCGGCGAACTCCCTGCGCCCCGCCGCCGGCGAACTCCCTGCGCCGCCCCAACTCGTACAACCCTGCGCCGCCCAACCCTACGCCGCCCCAACTCCGTCCACTGCCCCTGCTTCTCTCCTCTGACGTGCGCCGCCCCAACTCCGTCCCCTGCTGTTGCTTCTCTCCTCCGCCGCCGGCGAACTCCCCTGCGCCGCCCCAACAAGGTGAGGTTCTCCCTCTTCCTGCTGCTTCTTCTCTCCTCCGATTCATGGTGATTAGGGTAGGGTTCCTTTGTTCCGGTTCTGGTTCATAGTCAAAATTCTTCACTGGTACTAGTCAAAATATCACAACGTGAGCACTTCTTAATTGAGCATGTTTGATGGTTTCTTGTTGATTCCCCATTGGTTTTTTCTGTTCAAAGAAAATTTCACAGACAATTGTGTTTAGCTAGCGCAATTCAAGTGATCATGAACAGCTAGGTTGCTTTGGCAGTTGGCAACTAAAATTAGAGGTGGTGAGGTAGTGGTGGTGCAGCTAGCCGCAGATGCATATGTCGTCCCTAGCTAGTGTCCAGTGGCCACACACCCCAACAGAAAAATCAAAAATACATGCAATTATTATTGTTATTCTAAAAGTATTTGCATCCCCACTACCAAAATGTTTGTTTCTGAACTGTCCATCGATCACCTGCCCTTTTAATTGCAGTGCTTAATAGTAACACTCACTTGCTTTTTAAGCTAGACAGAAAATTCCTATCATTGATGCAAATGGCACATCGATCTACATTGTGATTAGTTAGGAGTCGCACTAGTTATGTATTCTTCAGTGGTTCATTTCGATCTAACCTAGAGAGAAAAGGGAAAAAAAATGACACATAAGAGTACTATACACCGACATGTGTAGTTGCCTTTGGTGGGGTAGCAGTCGAGTCAGCTAACTGAACCGTCGTGCATATAGTGCCTAGTGGTGTCATTGATGAATTTGTAACGAAACTCGACTAGAGGGACATGTAGACATGTAGTTCCTGCAAGCTGCAACTACATAAAGACAAATTAAGACTATTTGTCTAATTTATATGGAAACTGGACCAAACACGAGATTCAAAATATCTAGCTAAACTAGTTCTAAATCATTGTCAAACGCATAGACACTCTACATGGCCGACCTAGCATGAAACACAGACAAAGCACATCCCCACCCCACTCTAATGCATTCCATGTCGTTTAATCCAGGGTGCTATACAACAAATATAGGATGAAGGTTTTTTTTTCAAAGAGTCATATAGTGCTGCTGCTGTTAGGTTAGTTTTACTTGTATTTTTGAAATGCATTTCATTTGTAAACTAATATATTGTTTTTCCGTATGCAGGAAGTTGGGAAGAAGCACTGCTTTCTTTCAGGTGAGATGTGGGATGTGGCGATGCCGGCCGGAGATGCCGGCCGGACATGTGGAATTTTTTTTTGGAGATGTGGATGTGGTTCCGACCATCGTGTCGTGGAGTTGGGTGTTTGTGCTTGTACTCCGACCATCGTGTCGTGGAGATGCCGGCCGGAGATGTGTTTTTTTTTGTGAAATATATGCAGGTACCCCGAGACCCTTGAGATTGCCGGAACGTCGATTAACTTCCGTTCCGGCAAATTCGGGTACTCCATATGTCCCTTTTTAGCAAAGGTCATGCCAAAAATTTTCGTGAAATTTGGCATGACTTTGCTAAAAATAGGACATATGGGGTATTGCGACTAATGCATGGGCCGGGGTATCTTAGTACTTAGTTAGGTGATTTTTTTTCTCTTATATTTGTCATACTAACTTTTTGCTTCTTTTTAATGCAGTTCAAACATGTCGGGCGACGCTTCTAAGCGCATGAGCATCGAAGAGCAAGCAAGAGTACAGAACATGGACTTTTGGCCCGACGATATGAGGGACGAAGCCGCGGTCACTAGTGGCGACGAGGCTGAGGAGCATCAACGGGAGGTCCGGGATCCCGACCCCGAGTACCACGAAGAAGGTGGTGAGGATGACACCTCAGGAGATGGTGGCGACCACACGACCACTGGCGATGACCGCACCGATGGCGGCGACCACACGGAACCCGGCGACAGCAACCCGGCCGCTAAGAAGAAGAAGAAGCGGAGGGCAAGGACTAAACCGCGTAAAGTGCAGTCGGTGGACAATGTCACGGACGTGATCACGGAGGTCAGTCCAAGTGGCATGCCGTTGGAGCCTAAGCACGTTGCACGAGGGTACAGCATGCAACTAGGGTGCATCCTCCGAGAAGGCGTGTCGATCAACACGTCTGACATTAGAAGCGAAGAGAATGCGGCTTTGCTCGAACACCTGCTCAGGAGGGTTCACCAACGATACACCTTCCCGAACCCTAAACCCAAAAATGTGGATAATTACGCCACCACGAAGATGAGCACCGCCTTGAGCAGCTGGAAATGCCGGGTGAAGGCGAAGATTCATAATAAGAAGAGCTGGGAGGAGATTAGTACAGGCGAGCCTCACATCACCTTAGAAGAGTTCGAGGTATTTAAGGACTTTTTAAATTCTGAGGTGTGTACAAGATGGACCGAGTGGGGGAAGGAAATGCGGAAGAGGAACTTAGGTAACCACCGTTTGGGAAGCGGCGGTTACAAATCCAAACAACCCACTTGGGACAAGGAGGACGCAGAAATAAGAAAACGTGGGCTGGACAACCCATGGGATAAATTCACAGACGAGCAGACCAGGAACTTTACAAACATGGGTCGAATATGATTATCTCATTTAAATTGTGTTGAGCAGGGACAAGTACTGCGTCCTCATCATCCTACACCCGAGCCATTACCATGCCACTTATTTTGACTCAGGTAGTAGTACTACGAAAAGGTATGCCAACATAATTGCTGTCCTCAATCAAGCTCTTCACGGCTACCACCAAAAGGGAGGCGTCTTCGAAAGCACCGTGCAACCACAATTAATTGATAATAAGTTGCGCCGGTTCAAGCATATCACCGAGTTCTCTTGCCTCAAGGAGCAGTCGGGCAGCGAGATGGATGCCTTCTACGCCCTCCGTCATATTAACATGATTATCCGAAATGGAGCGCAATGTGGTTTGCCATCTGCTTTACAAACATGGGTCGAATATGACAGACGCAAGTCCGATATGGATCTTAGAAAAGACTTCCAATGCATCAAGACCAAGTTATCGGAAGTCATCGTCGGAAATGTTATCACAGCAGGGGGACCTTCCATTGCTCCCGACGAGGTAGATAGGATGTATTATAAAAGAAAACCTTACATATGCACACATACATACTCTATTTTATCCACTTAGATGAATAAATCATGCATGCATACTCTATTGATATTATTAACCAATATATATATCTATCTCCATCTACAGGGTTGCATCAGAGAGAAATCGAAGAACGCCTAAAGTTGCAGAAGGACAACAGGGCGTGGATGACGAAGAAAGACGGCAAACCATTCCCGGCGCCGCTCGCACCGCTCGCTACATGAGATCGTCGTGCTCCCGCTTTTGCTCACCGTCAACGCCGAGATGTAATCTATTCGATCCTAGTGTAGGCGGTGAACACTTCATTTGTAACGTGTGCAACGATCGATTAACTTTTGTATATATCTCAACACTTGTGTAAAACTTCGGCACTTTTGTATCAACTTGTGATGAGACATATATTAGTAATGTGTTTGTTTTGATATATGTATCTGTGAAAATATATCCCTGTTTCTGTTATATCTGTGTAAATATGAAATATACATGTATTTTGGTATTATACTGGTATTTGTATTCTGGTAATATACGGGTACAATACGGCACAGTAATTCTGTGGCGCACCCAGAACTATTCTGTGGCGCACCCTATTCTGTGGCGCATGGTGAGTGGGGTGCGCCACAGAATAGCCACTATTCTGTGGCGCACCTGGTGGTGCGCCACAGAATAGCTTATTTAGTGGCGACTATTCTGTGGCGCACCACACATGCGCCACAGAATAGAAAAATGGTGCGCCACAGAATAGCTTTTCTGTACTAGTGACTCCTTCCGTTCTAAATTAGATGACTTCCATTTATCTAAATGTGGATGTATTTATACTTGTAACATGTCTATATACATCCACGTATGGACAAATGGAAGTCATTTAATTTGAAACGGAGTGAGTAGTTGTAATATATAGGTGGCCAATTCTACAACCGTTGGACTCCGAAATTATTAGCCTATCCACACTAACACAGTAACACAAGTCTAAACGTAATCAGCCTCGTACAAAGTATTGGACACAAACTTAACAGCATACATGGATAAATGGACCGATGATTCAGTTAACCTCTATGAATAGACATAGACTACCTAGGTGAGGGCAACTTCCATTATTTATCCAAACCATCGAACTGACGATCCATCTAGATCAACAGTGTCTATCTAGCTCCGCATTGGCGTAAGAATCTGGACGTGTTTGGATCAGCTCTGCTAACGTAAACGGTATGGGAATCAGTTTACAGGGGTAATGGTAACGTAATGGAAAATGGCACTGGCGGTCTCTCAACTTGTCGCGTGTGTGCAGATAAGTCACTCAACTTGCAAAACGGAAAAACCGGTCACTCAACTTGCCAAGTTCGTGCACTCGTGGTCACTTTTCGGTCTGGTCAACGGTTTTCGATCAAAATCGGTCATGCGCTGCTCATGTGAGATACAGGGCAGCCAGTTTTTATGCATAAACCCCCCTAAGTTATTTTGTGTACAGATTACTATGCCAGCAGCCATTTGTGCAGGTTCTTACACATACGGAGTAACGGAGTGATCTCCAAGACTCTAAAATGCTCATCGTACTGTCTGTGCGGCGTCTCGAACTCTAACAACGACGAAATCATCCTCGAACGAATCACGGTCGTCCACCATTTCTCCAAAAACGGCTACCAACATCCTTTTGGATACCTCCTTTTTGACTCGTTGCAATCTTCTTACGACAGTCGTCCTACCCACCAAGTTTCATTTGCACCCTTACCTTGTCTGCAGAGAACGCGAATGGCATTCGGTTCACGCCGCCATCGGCACCCGCTACTTTCCGTCCCCGTAGACCTTGCCAAGACCCTACGCCGTGTCCAGTCACTTCTCCTTGATCTTAGTCGCCTTGTGAAAGGAATTAACCTATCACACTCGCACCCATTGAACCAATTCGTCATCGTCTTGCTCCGCTCCGGTCGGTCGTCGCCGCACCATCGATCTCTGCGTCGCCCAGTATGAATCCTCCTCATCTGGTTCTTAGCGATTCCGAGTTCTTTCTGAATCCACGGGTGCTTCCCCTAGGCCCGAGCGTCCCCGAGCCGAGCTTTCCGTGTCGGTCGGCTCCGCTGTCTGCCATCGACGACGGAGGCGTCGTCCCCATGCTCCTCTACCTCGTGCAACCGCTCCCACAAGTTTTCGGTCAGCTCTGGCTTCTATTCCTCCTGCTGTTGGAGCCGGGAGTGCGCGAGCTCGACGGCTAGCGGCTAGGCTGCACGCCCTCGCGTGCGGCTGCTCGTCTCCGCAGCACCAGCAGTTGGCGCCGGAGTGGCGAACCGGGCCGAACTGAGGAAGGGAACCACACATGTGATGCGAGTACTTCTGTGCATCGCTAATCGCTCGAGGCGCTCTCTGCCGAGTCGCGGGGCAACGCGTCGTGTGTCAGCAGCAATGGCGTGGTTGGGGGTCGTGTACAAGAGCTCACTAGAGCTTCGTGCCGGACACGGGGGCCATCGTCGCCCTGAAGCGCTGCACCAACACGAACGCCCCGACGACGCGCGTAGGCACGATCAGAGTTCCTGGCTGATGGCGCGGAGGCACAATCTGTAGGCTCTGCACGAGATCCACAACTCGCTTGCCATGTCAAGGTTAGCAAGCGCGACCATTTGGGGGCAGCGCAGGGGCAGAGAGAGAAGTGAGGGGCCTAAATGCAAAACACAACCGATTTTGGTCGAAAACCGGCTCTCGTACCGGAAAGTGACCACGAGTGCACAAACTTTGCAAGTTGAGTGACTGGTTTTTCCGTTTTGCAAGTTGAGTGACCAATCTACATATGCCTGACAAGTTGAGTGACCACCAGTGCCATTTACTCCATTGGCGTAAGAATCTAGGACGTGTTTGGATCAGCTCTGCTAACGTAAACAGTATGGAATCAGTTTAGAGGGGTAATGGTAACGTAATGGAAAATTTGCAAATTAGTTTGGTTCGTACAGGTAACGTAAATGGATTGATTTAGCACAGAGATCCGAATGGAGATGGAAGGCCACAAAGACGAGCAATCTCTGGTGAGAGAGGAAATCACAATCGTTAAGCACAGCAGGGAAGGGGATTGATGGCCGCCGGCCGGCCGCCGCCGCCGCTACAGCGCTGGAGATACGTCCAGCAGGGAAGGGGATTGATGGCTGCCGGCCGGCCGCCGCGCAGCATGGTGTCGCTGCCGCTGCGGTCGCTTCTGCCGAGGCCGGCGCCGCCGCCGGCGGACGCGCGAGGGTAGGTAAGGGAGGAAATCTGGGAAGACGGGAAGAAGAAGAACTCGCCTCTGCTCGCTCGCGGTAACGTGATTCGTTTCCGGTGGGGTCTGGCCGGTAACGGATTTGATCTAAGTTGTAACTCGTTTACGGGGCATTCGTTTACGGAGAAAGTGAACCAAACAAAATTAACGGTAATAGGTTGCGGTGTAATTGGATGACGGAACAAAACGTGCGAACCAAACACGTCCCTAAGACAAAAGCTTTCAAACTTGTGCACAACCAGCATTATCTAATATTTCTTCTTGAGCTTCCTCAATATGTCAAATTGTCAGATGGCTCTTTAAAACATGTAAGCAAGCAGAAGCAATCCTCACCAAAACCAAATAATGTGGAGAAAGTATATAAGTAGCAAGCATCCTAAGGTAATCTCACTTCTTAATTTCTGCTGAAGTGGTGATTTTGCTGGTGAACTAGTTTTGGGTGCCCAAAATACTTTTGTAGAAGACTGTTATAAAAAAAATCAGTTGCACCTGCCCTTGAACAACCCCCTCGTCCTGGTAAAGTCTAATGATATAAGTTTTTCTCTTCCTACTAGGTTTAGCAAAATTAGTGTTATTATCTCCTTCCAAGAAATCTATCTCCTTCAACCTTTGAAGCCATTTAAATTCCTCTTCTCTAATTATAGCCCTAAGTTCTAAGCTCCTCGTATTAATCTCTTTTTATTCTCTAACTCTACTGCTTAAAAAATGTGCAATGTTCCGTTTCCTGCCCGCCTCCACTATAACAAAAGCAAATCTAATGAAAACCCAAGAAAAAGAGCAAACTAAACATGTTGAGACCATCAAAGTAAGCATGAAAGAGAACAATTAAACGTGATTCAAACACACAAAAATCAGAACAAAAAGGAAGATCTTACGTAGGTAGTAAAAAAATCAATAAGCTGAAATCCAAATAAAATATATCAATCCAAAATGGTTGGAATTGACTGTAAACCTAGTTTGGGAAAGATCCAATGCTAGAGAAGATGAAACCAATCAGGAAGAAAGTAAGACGGTTGTGAATCCAACATGAAGAATATCAACCCAAACGTGGTGATGAGCAAAGTAAACAAGATCTAATACATGTCGAAGATGAAAAAAGGAGGAACTTAAGACGAATGTGACCCCAGAAGATAGATCAAGCCAAACACAATGAAGACATAAATGATTCTGGGGACCAAACATACTAATGAACTCCGGAAGAATCATAAAAAATAGATGAACAAGAAACCAAGTCAAGAAGATATGTCCAAACGTGATGAGAACCAAAAATATGAATAACCAAACATGGTGCAGCTCAAATACAAAGATTAATTCCAATTAAAAGAAGAACCTTGAGTGGCACTCCCTTGTAGTTCTGGCCAAGTGGCGAGGTACTGTGGAAGTAGGATTTGTTGCCACTTTTTCTATGGCATTTAGCGTTTGGAAATGCGCGACAAGTCTCTCTGAATGTCATCATGTGGTCAAGGAAATCATAAAAAGGGGTCGACCATCAAGATAAAGTCGTTCCAAACTAAGCTTGTGCTTTTAGTAGTGCTACAAATAGATAAAAAAATGTTCAAATATCTATTTTGGTAGAAGAAACGAATACTTTTCTTGAAGGTTCAATTTTTCTCAAAGAAAAAAGGTGACCCCCGTTTTCGTTAATGAAAATACATTCCATAAAGTTTCCACCAGCCTTAGAACATAAATTTTTAAGAAGAGATAGCACAAAATGGGAAGGTTTCCATGTTACATGACGATGGTGCCATCTTCTAGAAAGACAACTATGTATCTCCACCTTTGCAAGTGTTCTCCTCCCACTTTCTCTGACAGCTTCTGAAACTCTTTGTCTGCTCTCTTTATTCTAGATCGTCAGTCTCGGAGTCCAGGTCAACCAACTTCTCTAGCACCAAACACTAGTACAGAACGACACATCGGATACCTCTATGGTAACGACAGGAGATAGGCGATGGAAAATCGCGATTTTAGCGTTGCGGACGAGGCCTGGTAGAACTGGGCCGCGGCTGGTCCGTCAACATTGGTTACGGAGGATTTTCGATCTCCGTTACCAAAAGTATTGGCAACGTTCATAAATTCCCCTCCGTTTCCAATACGTATCTCTATGGCAACGATTGTTGAAGGATATCCATTTGCGATGTGTTTGGGAAATTGCAGTTGCAAACTGGAAGCGCGCCTGTTCAATGCGGCTTAATTCACGAGGGATTGGAACCGCCTGCTCGCTGCTAATAAAATGTGACTGGAACCGCGCGAAGCCAGGCCGTTCTCACATTCTCCCCTTCGTTCTCTCACACGTTCTCTACCACACTAGCACAACTGCCATGAAGGAACCCTGGTGGCAGAACGAGGAAGTCCCGAGCGACGACGCGAGCGGTGAAGACCGCGGTGAAGTCCCATGGTGGGATCAAGACGGGCCGCCGGACTCGGACCCCGACGACTCGGACCCGCCGTCCTCACGCTCTGTAGAAGACGACTCAGACGACTCGGACCCGCCGTCTTCACGCGAAGGAGAAGACCACTCCGACGAGGACGAGGCGCCGGAGGAAGAGGCGCCGGAGGACCCGCCGGAGCCGTATTCTAGCCAGGAAGAGGACGACTCCGATGAGGAGGAGGAACACGCGTCGGAGGAGGCGCGGGAGGAGGAGGAGCACGCGCCTGAGGAGGCGCGGGAGGAGGAGGAGCACGCGTCGGAGAAGGACGCGGGACGCGTCGGAGAAGGATTTGCCGCCAAAGGACGAGCCCCGGAGGAGGACGAGCACGCTCCGGAGGAGAAGGCAACCGGCAAGAAGCGACGCCGCACCGCGGATGACAATGGCGCGGAGGCAGGGCGTAAAAAGAACAAGTAGAGTAGATAGTTAGTTCAATTCTACTGTATCGATCCTTCGTAAGTAGGCCCAGTGTGTCAGTGAAGAAATGAAAGGAAACGGCTGTTTATCGCCTCCGTTTGCGATGTTGTACTTTGTACTGTAAATGTGCCACTGCGGCAACCCTAACGCTCTCGCTCTCACTCTCACTCCACAGTCACAGTGTGGCGGCGGCTCCAAGCAGCACCAGACCTAACCCTTATCTCGCAGATCTGAGCAGCGCGTCGGGCCGACATCGCCGCCGCGCATCTTCCCCCAGCGGCGCGTCGGCGAGCTGCCGCGCATCTCCCCCCAGCGGCGCGGTGGCTCCGAGTATGTCGCCGACGCGGATCTGCTGGTCTATTGCCGGAGTATGTAGTACTGCCGATGATGAATACATCTCTCAATACTAGATCTTACATTTTATTTAAAATAGCATAGAAAACTTGTCTAGTATTTGAAGTCTAGTATTGTGTTGTGTCTAGTATTGTAGTACTGCCGATGATGAATACACCCCTCAATAATAGATCTTACACTTTATTTAAAGTAGCATAGAAAACTTGTCTAGTATTTGAAGTCTAGTATTGTGTTGTGTCTAGTATTGTAGTACTGCCGATGATGAATACACCACTCAATACTAGATCTTACACTTTATTTAAAGTAGCATAGAAAACTTGTATAGTATTTGAAGTCTAGTATTGTGTTGTGTCTAGTATTGTAGTACTGCCGATGATGAATACACCCCTCAATACTAGATCTTACACTATTTAAAGTCTAGTAGGGTAAATTAATTTTAACTCTTTGTAGTACTACCGATGATGAATAGATCCCTCACTACTAGTCACAACTTTTTTTCACTGCGCTAATCCTCGTTATGGTTTTGTGTAGCTAACTTGCAAGTGTATGAAGTAATAGTATATTTCGGTGACAATGCATAAAAATGGTGAGGCTATTGAAGGAATCATGACCTTAAAGTTCTGCCTCCAAATCGTTTAGATCGAACTGCAAGCACACGGATATAGGTGCTCAAGGTGTAAACTGTTTTCGTCTAAAAATGTATTCATGTCATGTTGAATCATATTTGGCTCTTTTCTAACTATCCATCCATGTATTTTTTATGCAGAAACGCCATATAGATCCAAACAAGGTTTAAATGAGCTAAATACAAAGTGGGATCATATCCGTGAACCGTCGCTGTTGTGACGTTTCACTGCACTGTATAAAACATTTTTTTAATTAAAAGTGTATTGGACAGTGTGGCCGAAATGTCACAGCGGTGATGTTATTATATTTCGGTGACACCGTCCAAGATGGAGCAAGCCTCAGTACGAAGAATTTGGCAAAATTAATTTGCTACGAAGGCTTGCGAGCTCGGTGTGGTTTATGGTTTTCAGTTTCTCCATCTATTTTTTGGATGTGTGTAGCAATTTGGCTGCAAATGTGATTTGGAGAAGCATGAAACCGCTACTCGAGTCTATTGCTAGCTCGAATACCGTTTTCGGGGCTTCGGAGCTGAGGAAGAAGGTGGAGCTGGAGAAGAGTGGAGTACAATAAAAGTTAAGTTTAGGGAGGCATGAGAATGATAGAATTATCGAGTCATATGTAACTCATCTTTCGATGCTATGTAATAGTGACAATTATTATATACGTTATGAATGGATTTGCTGGCACCTTTGTGCTTCTGCTGTGAGATTTTGAATGTCAATTGGCAACTGTATTGCTGCCGTAGGCTTATGAAGAAACCTCAATGCAAACGAGTAAAAAACGACTCTCCGTTTCTGATGTCCCGATACATCGGCAACGGAGATTGGTTGGCAACCGTAGCCAAAATCAGGCCTCATCGGTGACGGTTTTTGGCCTCCGTTCACGATGAGGGCCTCCACATTAGCCACAGGGGCGGGGACACGGATCTTTTTTCCGTTTTCGATGGGGTTTTTGGCCCGTTTCCGATGTGTCGTTCTGTACTAGTGAAAAACTTCCCTTGACACATGCTCTAGTAATTTAGCGTAGAACTTGAGTTTATACTTTGCTCCGTGCTCCACCTACAGAACCCTCCACCACTAAATTCCATCACTAATTTTTAATATAATTGAACATAGTTCATCAGGCCATTTACCTTGAAAAAAGAGGCATTATTAGTTGTCCAAATACTCCAGATACATAGAAGCGATACCACCGTCATTAGATATATTTATTTCCTCCCAAAACCATTCAGCCAAGCAATGCATTGATCGCATTATTAGTTGTCCAAATACTCTAGATAAATAGAAGCGATACCACCGTCATTAGATATATTTATTTCCTCCCAAAACCATTCAGCCAAGCAATGCATTGATCTATATCCCCAAAGTGGAAATTGACACCAAAGGTATAACTACCACATTCCATATATATCTAGCTAGAGGATAAAGAAAAACAGGTGGGAAATTGATTCATCTAATCCACAAAAAAGACATTTAGATTCATAGTCCCCACTCTATGGAGTAACATATCCATGTTCAAAGTGTTTTTTCTTATACTAGAATTGTCAAGGTGTCGAAAAGGACTCTTGTAAAAGCCAGTTATAAAACAATACAGTTGCAGTTGCCCGGCAATAACCCCCCATCTTTGTAAAGTCTAATGATCGAAGTTTTCTTGTTCCTACCATTGGGCTTAGCTTGATAAAATTTAGTACTATTATCTCCTTCCAAGAATCAATCTCCTTTGACCTTAAAGGCCATTTAAGTTCCCTTTTTCTAATTATAGCCATCAGTTGCATTTGAAGCTATACTTCTTCAGCTATGTCAGCCATACTCTAAGAGGGTGTTTGGTTAGGCTTTTGGATTTGACTTATAAGCCGCTTGGTGCTTTTGGCTTTTGACTTATACCTTTGTGCAACATAAGTCAAAAGCCAAAAGTCAAAAGACCTATTTAGGTGCTTTTTGGGCTTATAAGCCAAAGCCAAAAACCAAGTAAAAAGCCTAACCAAACACCCTCTAAGCCCAAACATCTCTCCTTTTATCTAGTTCATCCAATTTATTTGCAATGTTCTTCATATTCCTCCTATGCTCACCTTCAATATTTCTAACTTATCCCTTCAAAGTTTTCCCGAGACACCTATCGCTCCTGCCATCTTTCTAGATTTGAAGCTCTATAATTTCTCCTCAAATTCTTCTAATAAAATCTTTCAATTCAGGCCTTAAAGCCGACAATTCTCAAAATGAAAGGTTGGTGATATCATTACCTTATCTCCAAATTTAATCAGAAGTGCAGAATGGTCTGAGATTTCACTAGATAAGGTTGACATGCAAACCAAAGAAATGTTCATCCCAAGATGGAGTAACAATAACCATATATAACAAAGCACAATAATAGCATTAAAGAGAGGCTCCATCTATTGTAACCTCCAGGCTTGTTTTTATCACTATCCCTCCTAGTGAAATTAAAATCTCCAGCAATCAAAGTAGCGCATGGAGAGCACCTTATGACATGTGCCAATTCAACATGGAACCGAGCTATTCCATTTTGTTGTGCATCTCCATAGACCAACACCAAGTTCCAGTTAAAGTAGTCAATCTTACTAGTCACAAGAAATCAACCAAAGTAGTTCCCAACGCTTTTCCCAATAACATCAGAAGTGTCTTATTTCACCAAAATCCCCCCAGTTTTTCCTTGCGCAGGTATCCCATCCCAGTGGGGGTAATCTTGTCTCACCGTTTCTTGGATGCATACAAAATCAAGTTTATGTGCAATAGTATTATCTCAAATATAAGTTGTTTCACTATGTCCTCTACCCCCTGCTTTCCAAATTTAAGCCACTAGTCACTTCCTTATTTTGTTTAGTCCCACTTTTTTACGTAGTATTGTTTTATCAGGAGTTTTCATCGACACTCTACAAGTGTCACATACAAACTTCCTTGCTGGCAGTTCTTAAGGAAAATGATCCAATATATCCAATATATTGTCAACTAACTCCTCACAACCTGAATGTGGAAGCTACAACAATTCCAACAACACTGCATCAACAACCTCAGGTTGTAGTATGTCAGGTATTGACACTTGTCCAATTACAATATTCTTACTATTCATTTTTTTACTCTAGTATGTTCTTCTCTGTTAACAAACCAATATTATGTTCAATTATATCAGCTGGTGCACCCAAATCAATTAGATTCCACCTACAATATCTATAATGCAAGTATCAGAAGAGTTTAAAATTATATGTATGTTGGTACCTCCATTTTTGCCCAAGTTCTTGGCCTTGGTTAGGTTCTTGGCTCTATCCGGAATAGGAATATCATGGTCGCCCTTTGTAGCTAGAATGCACTATATCGGGTAGCACTTGTCGCTTCTCCTTTAATTAGGACCCCAAGATCACTAGCTTGTTTGGCAGTTTTACACTCATGGACATTTTTTAGGTTGGTTCCAAAACTCACAGAGGAATCAGAGTTTGAAGATTCCCCGTGATTTGTCCCAAATAGGTCCACCTTGTCTCTGCTTGCTTGAGTATCCATGTATCCATGTGTTCAGTTCTTGCTTCGTTTTGTTTCTCATTGTATCTTCCACGGTATATGTGTTCATCTGCTTGTTATTGCACGCATCAACTGCATTTTTCCCAAGACTTCATCATCAAGTTCACCAAAATAGATTACTTATTTTCCAAACATCTTCACACCAATGGCATCTTGTTCTTTGAGATCCAACTCCCTTTTCCTCCAAGGCTTTCCTTGTTCCTTCTCTGGCTTGAGCCACCCTTCCTCTACCGCCTCCTCCACTTGGAAATAGATGTAGTAGACCAAACATTTTTTCGCAGTAAGTTCGGTCATGGGAGGAATCTTTTTTGTTATTAACCACACCCACCAAAATCCCGATAGCACCAGCTTTCTTGAAGATTTCCATGGCAACTTCTACAACTTGCCCCAGGGTTGATCCCACTTCACACAAACCATGAACATTTTTCGGAGATTTTGGAATTCCTTTTGTTATAACCTACACCATATCCTGTCTTTCAACTGCAAGAGTTTCTCTAGATTATTGCTTAGTTTGATATGCACACACCCCCCCCCCCCCCCCCCCCCCCCCTTAAAGTGACAAAGTCATAGATCGCAACTTAATTAATCCTACTTGCGGACGGGAAATTTACTAAGAAAACCCCAGTAGAAATCTCTTTTGCGTGCCACTCCCATTTCTACGGGTAGGCCTCGGAGGTTCACTTGCTCTGTAGAAAGATTCAAAATCGCTTTGGCATGGTACTCGAAAGATAAGTGTTGGGGTATGAAAGTCCAACACTCCACAAGACTTAAATCTCTTCAAGGATAAGAGAAACGGCAACCAAGGAATAGGTGCAATTTTGATACTAGGAAGTGCCATTTTTCTACAGAAGTAGTATATTTTGGAATTGCTTAGCTCATGAGCCCCCATAATAACAGGGAAATTAAGGGAGGCCCCTTCTTCCCTCCACTAAAACGTGCGTATTTAAAATGACCCCCAGAGCGAGAGCAGGCATGGACTCCAATGGCGCTCCTGCCGACCTCGCACCGGTCTCTCCCTCTACCCCAATATATCCACACCTATGCAGATATATATATGTCGCCGATCACTGTGTATTGTCGCACCCATCCTCTACCTCCCCTCTCTCACTAGTTAGAATCAATATATCGGGTCCACAATATGATACCTGGAAGTTACATGGTGTGCTTTCAATTTCTGGCATGTTGCATCTTGCTCTTGCTCTACTCTCTTCGATTTAGGTCTACTAGCAGCCCTGGGCATGGCCCAAGAAGCTACCCGGTGATCGGCTGCCTGGTTGCCTTCTACGAGAACCGGCGGCGGCTCCTCGATTGGTACACCGAGATGCTGTCGGCCTCCCCGACGCAGACGATCGTCGTTGACCGGCTGGGCGCGCGGCGGACCGTGGTAACCGCCAACCCGGTCAACGTCGAGCACATCCTCAAGGGCAACTTCGGCAACTACCCAAAGGGGAAGCCCTTCACCGACGTGCTCGGCGACCTGCTCGGCAAGGGCATCTTCAACGTCGACGGCGAGATGTGGTTCGCGCAGCGGAAGCTGGTGAGCCACGAGTTCTCGGCGCGCACGCTCCGGGACCTGGAGGTCGCTGTGCTCGAGGCCGAGGCGCTCGACCGTCTGGTGCCTGCTCTGGAGGCGGCCGCGGAGCCGGGCGGCGGTGCCGTGGACATGCAGGATATCCTCCGCCGGTTCGCTTTCGACGTCATCTGCCGTGTCTCGTTGGGCGTTGACCCTGGATGCCTCGATCCGGCATTGCCCGCGCCGAGGCTGGCAACCGCTTTCGACGCCGCCGCCGGGATCATCGCCAGGCGTGGCGCCGCGCCGGTGGCCGCCGTGTGGAAGATCAAGCGCGCGCTGGACATCGGCTCGGAGCGGCGGCTACGCGAGGAGGTCAAGGTCATCCACGAGGCCGTCATGGACCTCATTCGGACCCGCAAGAAGGAGCGGTTCCTGGTCAACGGTGAGAGGAACGACCTGCTGTCGCGGATGATCGAATGTGGCTACGCCGACGACGAGATCCGGGACATGGTGATCAGTTTCATCATGGCCGGCCGCGACACGACTTCGTCGGCGCTGACCTGGTTCTTCTGGCTGCTCACACGCCACCGCGACGTCGAGCAGGATATCTTGGATGAGATCACAAGCATGAGGCAACAAGGCGGCAGCAGCAATAACGCCGCCGGCGAAGGCTTCGAGCTCGACGATTTCCGCAGGATGCGGGTGCTCCACGCCGCACTGAGCGAGACGATGCGGCTGTACCCGCCGGTGGCGTGGGACTCCAAGCACGCGGCGGCGGCGGACGTGCTGCCGGACGGCACCCGCGTGGGGCGCGGCGACCGGGTCACCTACTTCCAGTACGGCATGGGGAGAATGGAGGCCATCTGGGGCTCCGACGCGCGCGATTTCAGCCTTGATAGGTGGCTGACGCTGCCGGCCGACGGCGGCGTGTCCCCCTTCAAGTACCCGGTGTTCCAGGGGGGGCCGCGGACGTGCCTCGGCAGGGAGATGGCCTTCGCGCAGATGAAGTTCGTGGCCTGCGCCGTGCTCCGGCGGTTCGATCTCCGGCCCGTGGACGAGGGCCGCACGCCGGTGTTCCTGCCGCTGCTGACCTCGCACATGGACGGCGGGCTCAACGTGACGGTGAGGAGGAGGGTGGAGACCGCACGCCACGGCCGGCATGACGCAGACACAGCTGGAAAAATCCATTAACTATCTTAGTGGTATAACACACGTGTACAAAAAGCAAAGAATATTGTGTGCGGTACACTATATGCTCTTCTCTAGCTGTACATGCACTTTGTAACTGTCCATATGATGATCATATGAAACGGATATAAACACACATGAGTGCAATTGCCTCACAGAAATAATAAAAGTTGCGATTCCAATGAAGCTTTGAGATTTCTACCTGATTTTTTTAAAGGGCATTTTGTAATCAAAACATCACAAGGATACAATCTCTTACACCCGCCTCTACATAATTAGGATGCATACTGTCGAAAAGGTTTTCGTACGAATCTATCAAATTCGAACAAACTATCGCGTGCCATGACATAACTGAAAGCAAAAGTTGTTGAAAACTGGGGTGACCTCAGTGTGGGACCGAAATCGGTCCCGGAACGGAACTGTGAACTTGACAGACGGACTTTAATGAAAATTCACATGTTTGTTAATAATTTCTCGCAGGAAAATAAAGGGACATGCTTGTTTTTAGTCATGCGCACATGTTGTATATGTAGGTCGTCGCTTGTCTGATGTGTGCTTGGAAAGTTTGTTTGGTTTGGTTTCTAGTTAAGATAGTGGCATCAATGAGGAGCATGTGGGTTTTTAGCCCGGATGAAGTTAGGTGGAGGAAGATGTCCGGTCAAGTGCACGTAGCTATCGGTTCCAGGAGGGGGAAATTAAACGCTGCTGAAAGATCAACTTGCCGGGGCTAAGCTGAGAAAGGTTTGATAAAAGGGGCTCGATCCAGAAAAAATAATATTCCGCCAGCTGAATGTGTCATCCACCACGTGCATAATATATATCGACACCTAGTAGCTAGTTTGATGCTGCCGCCTAGCTTTCACACTGGGAAAGTTCGTTTCTATTTCCTATGAGCAAGATGAGATTCCAAGATTGTACTTTTTTAATTTGGAAGGAACGAAAATTGTACTTGTACTAGTCGCAAGCTGGACATGTTTGTAGCGATGTGTGGTTACGGCCAGCATAGTATTTTAAAAGTTAATTGTGTAACATGTAAGAGCATCTCTAATGGCTGATATAAAATCGGCCGTGCCCTATAAAACCTAACTTTTAGGTCATCAAACGGCAAAAAAGCCCTCCAGCGACTGCTTTATTATGCTCCGTGCCCTAATTTTTTTTACATCAGAGGGGGTTGGTGATGTAAATATAGATCACCAAACGCCCTGCCCTATATCCCGCCAGCCGAGCGTGCGAAGTCCAACTGCCGCGCGGAAACTTCATTTTCCCCTCCCACCGAACCACCCCCGTCCCGTCCCGCCGTCGCCGGCCAGAAATCGACCGCTGTAGCGCCCGTCCCTTCCCCGCAAACCACCGCCGCAATACTTCCTCCCTATTCCCGCCTCTTCCCGCCGTCGCCGACCACCGAACCGCCCGCCGGCGAGTTGAATCGGCCGTGCTCCGCCGCCGCTGCCGGGCTCGATTCGTGCTGTCTCCGGCTATTTCTGC
Source organism: Poa pratensis (assembly GCA_947311845.1). NCBI lineage: Eukaryota > Viridiplantae > Streptophyta > Magnoliopsida > Poales > Poaceae > Poa > Poa pratensis. The sequence goes on along the minus strand of CAMZMU010000086.1, from coordinate 31,963,485 downwards.
CGCGCCACAGAGTCGCCGTCGCGCCCCCGGCGAGGATCTATCCACTGCGCGTCACCAGGACCAGCACGGCGACCGGGCCGCACCACCTCCAGCAGAGCCGCACGCAAGGTGCTTGAGGTAAGTGATAACCCATTTTTTTTAAGTTTTTGGTTTGATTTCTTATTTGATAGTTCAACACAAATAAATTATGCTTGTAGATGGTTTTAATCGAGTATTCCTCCGATGAGGAGTATGATTTGGAGGAGGAGGAAGACATTGCTTTGATTTTGATGTTACACAAACAAGACCAAGCGGCCGAAGCATGGAGGTTCGGTCTTTGGCCGTGAGACGATTAAGAGGGAACGTTTGGAAGCCGATGCAAAGCTCATGCGCAGCTATTTCATTCCCACTCCTGTTTATCCAGAGCGTTTGTTCCGCCGTCGCTTCCAGATGTCTATCCGTTTGTTCAGGGAAATTGCGGAACGCTTGAAGGCTCAAGATCGATTTTTTGAGCAACGAAGAAGTCCATGCGGGACTCTTGGGCACAGCACCTTCCAAAAGGTCACGACCGCATTGCGGCAAGTTGCATATGGCATTTTATATCATCATTTATATAACTTTTAGTATCATACTAGAATGTTATTTGCATGATTATATGATTGTTTCTACATGTTTTAGATGATTTTGGGGACTTTCATACAAAGTCCCTATTTTTGGTATTTAATTTCTGGGAGGCAGAAAACCTCCTTTTTCTTGTCTTTAATGTTTCAGGAGCTACAGGAACTCAAATAATAAAAGGAAAAATACTGCGTCAGTTTTTCATCGGGAGAAAGGCAGAGGGAAGAAGACCGAAGAGAGGAGAGCCACGAGGGCCAAATGGGGGTGGCCCACGCGGCCCATGTACCTGGCCGCGTGGGACCCACCAAAGGTGCCTCGGGCACCTCCTCGCCTGGGGCTTTTTATCGACGCCTTCGTCTCGCCCGAAAAGTAACGCCCTAATTTTTCCAAGTCCATCCGAGGTCGCGGCGGCGGCGAAACTCCTGATCCCTTCCGAGGGGGGTCAGATCCTGCTGCTCCGGAACTCCGGAGAAGGGGGAAATCATCGTCATCGTCATCACCTCTCCTCCTTGGCGTGGGAGGAGGCCTCTACATCATCACCCCCATCAAGACCAGCACCATCACCATCATCATCACCGTGATCCACTCCGTTCCCCTCGCAGTTTGAGAGTTGCTATACCCTAGATACTTGTCTTGTGCTACTATTCATGTTTGTGATTGAGTACTTGTCATTATTTGGTGGTGAAGTTATAATTTCAGATTGTGTTGTACCACTGATTATGATCATGTTCGCACGTTGTGAGTAGTTCCCGTATGTTCCTGAGGGCATAGGATGAATTGGCAATGATTTATATATGACATGTGTTGGTATTTTGTCAAGAGTTTATCTTTTATGTGATTCTATGATGGTGTTGTGCGAACGTCGACTGCACAACACTTCACCTATATGGGCTCATAGGAGAACACCGTAGTGTAATGAATTGATGGAGACTTGGGAGGACACGTAAACCTGAGACCGAGTCATGAAGTTATATTATGAGGGTATTAGTATCGGGGACCTTAGAGTGTAATGCTATGGTGGGACTTTAGTCTTAATAATTCTTGTGCAGTCATTTGCTTGGCCACATGATCCATCATAAGGGGTTGTAGTTTATTTATTTAGCTATACCTAATTATGGCTCCGTCCAAAGAGATTAAAACTTGACAAGATATTCAACGTGTTGTTTAATAAATCTCTATGCCTAGCATCATCCATGCCGCCCTCGGGAACGTTTGCCACATATAAGTTACACATCACTTGAGCTTGTCCTCTTGCCACATAAGAGGATTGGGCTTTCTCTCTTTGAGAGCTTTCACTTGCTACTATCTGTTATCTGCTTGCAATATACAACCAAAAATACCAAAAACACTTGCATCTTTTATTGTTTTATTTATCAATCTTACTAACCAATACCTTCAGCTCCTCGTGGGTTCGACAACCTTTTCTAATTGAAAGGTACTACAATTGATCTCCTGCACTTGGGAGCCATCAAGATACTTTTCTGGCGCCGTTGCCGGGGAGCGTAGCGCTATTGGTAAGAAGTTTGGTAAGGAAACTTGAAAGCTGTTTATCTCATTGTTACTATGGCATTTATGAATCGTGCCTCGCTGCATCTTGCTCTATATGAAAGTGCTTATGCCACTACTGCAAAGGTGGTTGAAACTACTGTGCTGAGATACCTAAAGTGGGATATAAATTCCCATGGGTCATGTTAAAAGAGTTATGAAAAATCCATTTACAGGAGATGGAACTAAGTCGGCACGCGAGCACATGGAAATAATTGAGGACATATGTGGCTTATTCAGACTACCTGGTATTTCAGAGGATCAGGTAAAAAGGAAGCTATTGTATTTGTCTTTATCTGGTAATGCTCGTGATTGGTACAGGTCTTTGGATGAAGAGGTCCAGAATGAATGGAGTATCTTGAGGAAGGTTTTCTTTCTTAAATATTTTACTCCTAAAGAAGCTTATGATAACCGCTGCTATATATTCAATTTCTGGCCACATCTGGGAGAGAGTATTACTCAAGCTTGGGGGAGGTTAAAGGAACTCCTTCGCAAGAATCCATGTCATGATCTTACAAGGAAACTTATATTGATAAACTTTTATGTGAGACTACCTATGAAGCACAAGGAGATTCTGGATAATTCATCTGGTGGAAGTTTTACTAATAACACTGAAGAAGAAGCATGGAATTTATTGGAGACTATTTCTGAAAATACTAGCCACTGGGATCTTGATAAAGGTAATGAGCCATATTTTGATTATGAATATTCATGTGTAGAGAATTTCTCTACTTCTATTTGTTTAAAAATCTGAGTGATACTTTTGGTCTTGATCCTTATGTTATAATTGAAATAGCTAAAGGTTTTGCTGATCATATCTGTGTTCCAAAAAGTGGATTTGAAGTTTATGTTGAACCTGTTAAACAATCTATTGTTGTTCCTAAAGTTATTAAACAGGTTGAACCAATGTCATCTGTGACAATTGAGGAGTATGTTGAACCACCTCCATTTCCAAACCAAGTTAAGGAGAATTTACTTAAAGCTGTTACTAACAAGAGTAACAAAAGATGTTCTCAGCCTTATGAACAGGTGGAAGTCAACACTCAAATTTCTGTTATCAAGCAACTAAATGAAGAAGACCCAGTGGATGTTTATCTATGTGAAGATGCTACCAAAGTCATCAAAGGTAATTCGGCCAAAGTTGGGAAACCTGTTATATCATGCTCTATTGGGACTTCAAGTTATCATGGTCTATGTGATATTGGAGCAAGTATTAGTGTCATTCCATATTCTCTTTATCTTGAGATCAAGCCTGATATTGATCCCATTGTTATGGAAGAGACAGGTATGACAATTCAACTTGCTAATAAAGATTATATTAGTCCATTTGGAATTGTTAGAGATGTTGAAGTATTGTTGGCAAAATAAAATACCCTGCTGATTTTATTGTGCTTGGTTGTCCTCAAGATTCATTTTGTCCTATCATTTTTGGTAGACCTTTCTTACATACTGTTGGTGCTGAAATTAATTTGCCTAAAGAGAAAGTGTTTATTAAATGTGCTGGTGAGAAACTTGAATTTAACTTTTCCAAATTTGCTGATAAACATGTTGAGAAAGAGCCAATTCCTAATAATTTAATTGAAACTCTTGCTCATATAGCTGTAGCTTCAACTGATGTTGTAGAACGTTATATGCTTAATCAAGATGAACCATTTAATGATGAGGAAAAAGAGGCTTTGGAACAAATATTATGGCAACAACCACCACAATTACAATTGCATATCCCACCTGATAATTTAGGAGTGCTACCACCACCTAAAGGGGATCCTAGTTTTGAATTGAAACCTTTGCCTGCAAATCTGAAATATGCATATTTGGATGAGAAGAGCATATATCCTGTCATTATTAGTGCTAACCTTTCAGCTGAAGAGGAAGAGAAATTACTTGATGTGCTAAAAGCTCACCGACCAGCCATTGGATACTCTCTTGATGATCTTAAAGGTATAAGCCCCGCTCTATGTATGCATAAAATTAATCTGGAGGAAGATGCAAAACCTGTTGTTGATTTTCAACGCCGCCTCCATCCAAAAATGAAAGAAGTGGTAAGGAAAGAGGTAATAAGACTTATTGAAGCTGGTATCATTTATCCTATAGCTGACAGTAAGTGGGTTAGTCCTGTTCATTGTGTTCCTAAAAAGGGTGGAATGACTGTTGTTCCAAATGAAAAGGATGAACTTGTGGCTCAACGTACTGTAGTTGGTTATAGGATGGTTATTGATTTCAGAAAATTGAATAAAGCAACTCGAAAAGATCATTATCCATTGCCATTTATTGATCAAATGCTAGAAAGGTTGTCTAAACACTCTCACTTTTGCTATCTAGATGGTTATTCAGGTTTCTCGCAAATTCCTGTCCATAAGGATGATCAAGAAAAGACCACTTTTACTTGCCCATATGGTACTTTTGCTTACAGGAGAATGCCATTCGGTTTATGTAATGCTCCTGCTACTTTTCAAAGATGCATGAATGCTATATTTGCTGATTATATTGAAAAGATAATGGAGGTTTTTATGGATGATTTTTCTGTGTATGGTACTTCCTTCGATAATTGCTTGTTCAACCTTAACAAAGTTTTACAGCGTTGTGAAGACCAACACTTGGTTCTTAATTGGGAGAAGTGTCACTTCATGGTTACTGAGGGTATAGTTCTTGGGCATAAGATTTCTGGAGAAGGAATAGAAGTTGATCCAGCAAAGATTGAAGCTATTGAAAAACTACCATATCCAAGGGACCTCAAAGGTATAAGAAGTTTTCTTGGGCATGCAGGTTTTTACCGTAGGTTCATTAAGGATTTCTCCAAAATATCAAAACCTCTAACCAATCTTCTGCAAAAGGATGTTCCTTTCTCTTTTAATGATGATTGCATTGAGTCCTTTAATATTTTGAAGAATGCTTTAATCACTGCTCCCATTATTCAACCTCCTGATTGGAACTTGCCTTTTGAAATTATGTGTGATGCTAGTGATTATGCAGTTGGGGCTGTTTTGGGCCAACGTGTTGATAAGAAACTGAATGTTATTTATTATGCTAGTAGAACACTTGATGCTGCTCAAAAGAATTATGCTACAACTGAGAAAGAATTTTTAGCAGTACTGTTTGCTTGTGACAAGTTTAGACCTTATATTACTGATTCAAAAGTCACAATACATACTGATCATTCTGCTATTAAATACTTGATGAATAAGAAAGATGCTAAGCCTAGACTAATAAGATGGGTACTTCTATTGCAAGATTTGATTTACACATTGTTGATAGGAAAGGGGAGGATAATCAAGTTGCTGATCATCTCTCTAGGATGGAAAGCATACCTGATGATCCTATTCCTATTAATGATAGCTTTGTTAATGAACAACTTGCAATTGTTAATGTTTCTAGTGCTAAAGTTGCATCTCCTTGGTTTGCCAACTATGCAAATTTTATTGTTGGTAAAGTTTTGCCTCCACACTTCACTTCTCAACAAAGAAAGAAATTCTTTTATGATCTTAGACATTATTTTTGGGATGATCCTTTCCTCTATAAGAAAAGTGTGGATGGTATTATTAGACGTTGTGTACCTGAGCATGAACAACAGGCTATTATAAGAGATTGTCATGACAGTCCCTATGGAGGGCATCATGCAGGAGATCGCACAGGAGCAAAGGTATTACAATCTGGTTTCTATTGGCCTACTTTATTTAAGGACTGTGCTGAATATGTTAAATCTTGTGATAAATGTCAAAGAGTAGGAAACATTGGTAGGAGGAATGAAATGCCTATGAATTATTCATTGCCACTTGAACCATTTGATGTGTGGGGTTTTGACTTTATGGGTCCTTTCCCAGAATCAAAGACAAAGCATACTCACATTTTGGTTGCAGTTGACTATGTTACAAAGTGGGTGGAAGCAATTCCAACCAAAAGTGCAGATCATGCCACAGCAATGAAGATGCTCAAGGACATCATTTTCCCCAGGTTTGGTGTTCCTAGGTTCTTAATTACTGATGGTGGTTCTCATTTCTTGCATGGTGTTCTTAGAAAAACTTTGGCAAAATATGATGTTAACCATAGAATTGCATCTCCTTATCATCCTCAAACAAGTGGGCAAGTTGAATTAAGCAATAGGGAAATTAAACTCATTTTGGAAAAGACAGTGAATAAGTCTAGATCTGATTGGCCAATTAAGATTAATGATGCTTTGTGGGCTTATAGAACTGCTTTTAAAAATCCTATGGGAATGTCTCCTTATAAAATGGTTTATGGAAAAGCTTGTCACTTACCTGTTGAACTAGAACATAAAGCTAGATGGGCTATTAAACAACTGAACTTTGATTTTAAAACTGCGGGAGAAAAGAGAATTCTTGACCTAAACCTACTTGACGAATGGAGAAATGAAGCTTATGAAAGTGCCAGGATGTTTAAAGAAAAAGTTAAGATTTGGCATGACAAGAAAATTAAGAAAAAGGAATTCAAAGTAGGTGATCAAGTTTTATTGTACAACTCTCGTTTCAAGTTTTCTGCAGGGAAGCTAGCTTCAAAGTGGCAGGGACCATTAGTGATACAGGAGGTGTACCGTTCAGGAGCTATCCGTCTTCACGGTGACATGAAAGGTAAACCTCATGTAGTCAATGGACAACGCCTTAAACCTTATATTGCAGGAAAGAGCTTCATCGGAAGGGTGGAGGAGTTGAATTTACAAACACCGGAGGAGGTAATTGAGAGAAACCGTGCAGTTTCAGAAACCCAAAACAATAGAAGGTAACTTACTGTTGGAAAGTTTCTCGGAATTGCATATTTTACGGAGTCATTTTTATGGAAATTAACGTGTGGGACAAGAAAACTGGACGAAACGGAGACCCGAGGAGGAAAGAGGGGGCCCACGCGGCCCATGTACCTGGCCGCGTGGGCTACTCCTTTTCCACCTCGGAGTCCCTTTTCGTCTCGTTTTCGATCCCGACGCTTCGTCTTGACCTAAAAACCCTCAATATATACCCTCTCTGCCGATCTAATCTCGCACCGAGCGTTCTCGAGCGATCTTTGTTTCTGCTGTTTCTGCCTGTCAGGTTTTAGCCATGTCTTGCTCCGGATCCAACCAAGAGGGGGAGAGCTCTCCCAAGGAGGTGTTGTGAACCGCTACCTCAACTCCGTGATGACACCACCGAAGACCGTGTGCTTCAAGGAGGGCGTGATGCTCGTGGAGGAGGTGAAGGCTCCCAAGGCCACCGGCACGGTGGAGGAAAGGCTGGATGAGTTAGAGGACAAGACCTTCAGGTATGGCACTGTGGTTTACCGCAGCCTTGATGCTCACCACTTCATGAACCTGGAGCTGGAGAAGAAGGTTGAAGAGTACAAGAAAAGGCTTGAAGATCTGGAAGATAGGTACAAGGACGTCATCAACAAATGGGAGAAGTTCCAATGCTTCATGTGGGATGTAGAGAACCAGAACTGCGAATATGAAGAACGCTTCAAGAAGATTGCAGCAGCCGCCACCCTCAGGTACAATGATCCACCTACATCTTTCCGTGATGGAAGGCCTTTCCCATGGAAGATGGCTGAATGGGAGGAAGAATATGAGAAGGAGGAGGCTGCAGCAAAGGAGAATCTGGAGGAACGCCAAGCTTGGGGGAGTTCCATCTAGTCTTTCTCTTTATCAATCTATCATATCTATCTAGTCATGGTGTGCTTTGCTTTTATCGATTAGTTATCAATATCTCTTAGGCGTGTGTGAGCTCATGGAGCATTATCATGTATCCCTATCTTATGGTTTATCAATGAATATTAAAGTATGGTGTCATCCATGATTCTCTTGTTTGGGGATTTATGGGTAACACTCATGCAAATGAGCGTGGCATATTTAGAATTTCAATCACATCTTGCCTTGAAATTAATTAACTTGAGTATGTTGGACAATTATAGAATTATCTCAATATAGAAGAAGTAAAAAGACTTGTGAAAATAGTTTGAGGTTAAGATATAGTCTTGTAGGATAAGAAGTTGAGAAGACTTAATGAAAAGGATATAAAACACTCTTGTTACAACCTAGTATCTTTTGAGCAAATTAATGATCATGGATATTTCAATACTTATGCTCTTGAATGTGAATGAAAGGAAGGCACCTGAAATTTCAGCTAGCCATGGAAAGTGTAAGAAAAGGGTTGTGTAGAGCATGGGAACTTGATTGAGATATCCATGACTAAAGTTTGCACTAGTTACTAGTCAAGCAAGAGTGATAACAATTTTTATATCTATCTGTCTTTTCATTTGTCTTCTTTTGAACTTGTTATCCAATGAGAGTTTATCTTGTCTTTGAATTTCAGCAAAGTATAAAAGATTATAATGCTTGCCATGAAGAGCAAAAGCATGTGAAAAACAATATGATTCGATTGTCCAACATACAATGGTTATTTGCTTTCAAAAGTAAGGGGTGATTGCTAGAGTTCTACTTATGTTGCCCTCATATGTATGAGTTTTAGATCATTAATCTTATCTTGCAATTGAATATGATGATGATACAATGCCCGTATTTATTTATCAACCATAAGTCCATTGATGCATGTAATGATCTATGTCCTTACTTACTCGAGGACGAGTAAAGGTTTAAGCTTGGGGGAGTTGATACGTGCATTTTATATCATCATTTATATAACTTTTAGTATCATACTAGAATGTTATTTGCATGATTATATGATTGTTTCTACATGTTTTAGATGATTTTGGGGACTTTCATACAAAGTCCCTATTTTTGGTATTTAATTTCTGGGAGGCAGAAAACCTCCTTTTTCTTGTCTTTAATGTTTCAGGAGCTACAGGACTCAAATAATAAAAGGAAAAATACTGCGTCAGTTTTTCATCGGGAGAAAGGCAGAGGGAAGAAGACCGAAGAGAGGAGAGCCACGAGGGCCAAATGGGGGTGGCCCACGCGGCCCATGTACCTGGCCGCGTGGGACCCACCAAAGGTGCCTCGGGCACCTCCTCGCCTGGGGCTTTTTATCGACGCCTTCGTCTCGCCCGAAAAGTAACGCCCTAATTTTTCCAAGTCCATCCGAGGTCGCGGCGGCGGCGAAACTCCTGATCCCTTCCGAGGGGGGTCAGATCCTGCTGCTCCGGAACTCCGGAGAAGGGGGAAATCATCGTCATCGTCATCACCTCTCCTCCTTGGCGTGGGAGGAGGCCTCTACATCATCACCCCCATCAAGACCAGCACCATCACCATCATCATCACCGTGATCCACTCCGTTCCCCTCGCAGTTTGAGAGTTGCTATACCCTAGATACTTGTCTTGTGCTACTATTCATGTTTGTGATTGAGTACTTGTCATTATTTGGTGGTGAAGTTATAATTTCAGATTGTGTTGTACCACTTATGCCACTGATTATGATCATGTTCGCACGTTGTGAGTAGTTCCCGTATGTTCCTGAGGGCATAGGATGAATTGGCAATGATTTATATATGACATGTGTTGGTATTTTGTCAAGAGTTTATCTTTTATGTGATTCTATGATGGTGTTGTGCGAACGTCGACTGCACAACACTTCACCTATATGGGCTCATAGGAGAACACCGTAGTGTAATGAATTGATGGAGACTTGGGAGGACACGTAAACCTGAGACCGAGTCATGAAGTTATATTATGAGGGTATTAGTATCGGGGACCTTAGAGTGTAATGCTATGGTGGGACTTTAGGTCTTAATAATTCTTGTGCAGTCATTTGCTTGGCCACATGATCCATCATAAGGGGTTGTAGTTTATTTATTTAGCTATACCTAATTATGGCTCCGTCCAAAGAGGATTAAAACTTGACAAGATATTCAACGTGTTGTTTAATAAATCTCTATGCCTAGCATCATCCATGCCGCCCTCGGGAACGTTTGCCACATATAAGTTACACATCACTTGAGCTTGTCCTCTTGCCACATAAGAGGATTGGGCTTTCTCTCTTTGAGAGCTTTCACTTGCTACTATCTGTTATCTGCTTGCAACTATACAACCAAAAATACCAAAAACACTTGCATCTTTTATTGTTTTATTTATCAATCTTACTAACCAATACCTTCAGCTCCTCGTGGGTTCGACAACCTTTTCTAATTGAAAGGTACTACAATTGATCTCCTGCACTTGGGAGTCATCTGCATCCCATCTGATATGGTTGATGACCATTTGGCCATGAGTGAGAGCCAGAGTATCAAGTGTGTGAAGCATTTTGCTGTGGCAATAGTCCGAGTATTTGGACCGGAGTACTTGAGAAGCCCCAATGCTGAAGACACAACGAGGATCTTGGAGATGAACAAGGCTCGTGGCTTTCCAGGTATGCTAGGCTCAATAGATTGTATGCATTGGAGGTGGAAGAACTGTCCTGCTGCATGGCATGGATAGTTTAGAGGGCAAAAAAAGGATTCCACCATTATTTTAGAGGCCGTGGCGGATCATGAGACTTGGATATGGCATGCATTTTTGGGATGCCCGTTCTTGCAATGATATTTACGTTCTTCAACGCTCTCCTCTGTTTTCCAAGCTAGCCAACGGGGAGTCACCACCGGTTGAGTTCCAAGCAAACAACCAGACATATAACATGGGGTACTACCTAGCGGATGGTATCTACCCCAAGTGGGCTACATTTCTGAAGCCCATAGTTGCCCCTCAAGGCAAGAAGGAAGTTGATTTCCATTCTGCTCAAGCGGCTTCAGGAAAGGATGTGGAGAGGACATTGGGATTTTGCAAACCCAATTTGCTATTGTTAGAGGACCTGTGAGGTTTTGGGATGAAGAAATGCTTTGGTACATCATGAATACATGTGTGATCATGCATAACATGATAATACAAGATGAGAGTGGCCAAAATGTGGTCTATGGTACCTATGAGTTGATGGGGCGGCTGGTGAGGCTGAAGCAAGGTGGAGACCGAGTTGCACGCTTTCTTGAGTCCTACCACGAGATTCGTGACTCCGACGTGCATGAGAATCTTTAAAAGGATCTCATGGAGGAGTGGTGGTCATGGTATGGAGCGCAAAAGGCAACACCGTGCACTTGATTGATGTTTGTTCCATGTCATCAAACAATTCTATTGTGTGTTGATTTGTTTGCAAGATGATGAACCATTTGATGAACAATTCGTATTGTGTTGTAATAATTGATTTCTATTGAACCTTTATTTGTTTGAATTCATTTTCGATCATCTTTCATACTATTCATTTGATATATGTATGCGAATGTGTAAAAACATAGTGCAAATGAGGGGCTGTTGCGCGCCAGCCGTGCCCTATAATAGGGCAGCCGCTGGAGCATGCCGTGCCCTATTATAGGTCAGCCGGTAAAGTGCCGGTCGATTTCGTGCCCTAAAAGTGAAAAACTGGTGCCCTATAATGAAAAAACGGTGCCCTATTATACATCAGCCATTAGAGATGCTCTAAGGCCTAGCACTTTCACTAGTCGCATGCCGAGAAGTTTCCGAAGCAAATAGTCCAGCTTTGCGGAGGTGTCCTTCAGAGCCGTGGATGATTGCGTGGATCACACGTTCGTTGGGAGACCCCAAGAGGAAGGTATGATGCAGTATAGCAGCAGTTTTCCCTCAGTATGAAACCAAGGTTTAATCGAACCAGTAGGAGCAAGAAATCACTTCGGAAGGTTGTCAGTGGCGCGCTGACGTGGACCTGCACACAACACAATCAAACTACTTTGCCCCAACGAAACAGTGAGGTTGTCAATCTCACCGGCTTGCTGAAAACAAAGGATTAAACGTATGGTGTGGAAAACAGTAGTAAATTGCAGAGAATGAAAAGGAACAGTGTTTGCAGTTGGTTGTATTATCAGTGTAAAAGAATGGACCGGGGTCCACAGTTCACTAGTGGTGTCTCTCCATAAAAGATAACTAACATGCTGGGTGAACAAATTACAGCTGGGCAATTGACAAAATATTGAGCGCATGACAATGCATATATATGACATGATGATTACTATGATATTCATGTGGGCATTACGACAAAATACATAGACCGTTATCCAACAGCGTCTATGACTAATAATCCACCGCCAGGTTGTCATACCGAGTTCCCCGTTGGTATTAAGTTGCAAGCAACGGATAATTGCATTAAGTAATGTGCGTAATGTAAACAAATGCATTAGACCTAACGGCGTACCCTTAAGCTAAGCATCGGTTATTTTATCCCTAGTGGCAACAGCACATCCACAATCTTAGAAGTTATTGTCACTCTCCCAGATTACCGGAGGCATGAACCCACTATCTAGCATAAATACTCACTCTTGGAGTTACAAGCATCTACTTGGCCAAAGCATCTACTAGTAACGGAAAGCATGCAAGATCATAAATAACATATAAGATAGATTGATAATCAACTTGACATAGTATTCAATATTCATCGGATCCCAGCAAACACAACATGTAGCATTACAATAAGATGATCTTGATCATGATAGGCAGCTCACAAGATCTAAACATGATAGCATAAAGTGGAGAGACAACCATCTAGCTACTGCCATGGACCCGTAGTCCAAGGATGAACTACTCACGCATCACTCCGGAGGCAGGCATGGTGATGTAGAGCCCTCCGGTGATGATTCCCCTCTCCGGCAGGGTGCCGGGAAGAGCTTCTGAACCCTCCCGAGCTAGGGTTGACGGCGGCGGCGTCTCTGGAACTTTTCGTGGATAATGGCTCGGGTATTTAGGGTTTTCGCGTCGGGAAGAATAAATAGGCGAAAGGGCGGCGGCTGCGGAGCCACGAGGGCCCCACACCACCCCACGGCGCGGCAGGGGGGCCCGCGGCCCCATGGTGTGGGTGCCACGTGGCCCTCCTCCGTCTCTCCTCTGGACTCCGTCTTCGTGTTGGAAAAATAGGAGGTTCTGTCCAAGTTTCGTCCAATTCCGAGAATATTTCCAGACTAGCTTTTCTGGAATACAAAAACAGCAGAAAACAGGAACTGGCACTGTGGCATCTTGTTAATAGGTTAGTCCCAGAAAATGCATAAAAATGCTATGAAGTGTATATAAAACATGTAACAATTGGTATAATATCAACATGGAACATCAGAAATTATAGATACGTTTGAGACGTATCAAGCATCCCCAAGCTTAGTTCTACTCGTCCTCGAGTAGGTAAAACGATAAAAACAAAATAATTTCTGAGGTGACATGCTACAATCATAATCTTGATCAAATAATATTGTAAAGCACATGTTATGAATGAAGTGATCCAGGTCAATGGTCTATAGTTTGCTAGCAAGTAGATAATGAGCAAACAACTGAATCATATAAGCAAAAACTTTTCATGAATAGTACTTTCGAGACAAGCATCAAAGAGTTTTGCATAAGAGTTAACTCATAAAGCAATAGATTCTAAGTAAAAGGTATTTAACCAACACAAAGGAAGATTTAAGTTTCAGCAATTGCTTTCAACTTTCAACATATATATCTCATGGATATTTGTCAACACAAAGCATATAATAAGTGCAATATACAGCATATAAAAATTGTTGCACCAAAGTTGACACTAGTGTTTGCTTCTAAGATAGAAAGAAGTAGGTAAACTGACTCAACATAAAAGTAAAAGAAAGGCCCTTCGCAGAGGGAAGCAGGGATTAAATCATGTGCTAGAGCTTTTTAAGTTTTTGAAATCATATAGAGAGTAAAAATAAGTTTTGAGAGGTGTTTGTTAATTGTCAACGAATCAGAAAATGGAAAGTACAATATGACCCCTGCCAACCAGACTTTTAAGAGCGGCTCCCATGAAGGACGTTATTTCTACCAGCAAGGCAGATCATCCCTCTTTCTCTTTTGTTTACACATGCAGATATTTCACTGTTTGTCATTGCTTGACTGATAAATCAGGGCAAAAATGTGAAGAGAATTAAGCGGTTAAAGTTGTAATTAATTGGGACTGGGCACCCCATTTGCCAGCTCTTTTTGCAAAATTAATGGATAAGCGGATGTATATGCCGCTAGTCCGGTGGTAAAGTCTGTTTGACAGTTGACATAAAGACATCCACCCCGTCCTCATGAGCTTGGTAAACATTGACACAAAATAGGAGTAATAAAGTTTGAATAGTTTAAAGGTAGCACATGAAAAATTTACTTGGAATGGCAAGGAAATACCACATATAGGTAGTTATGGTGGACACAGATGGCATGGATTTTGGCTCAAGGTTTTGGATGCACGAGAAGCATTCCCTCTCAGTACAGAGTTTAGGCTAGCAAGGTTATTTGAAGCAAACACAGGATATCAACCGACACAGCAAGCTTATATGAAAACATATTGCAAGCATTATAAGACTCTACACTGTCTTCCTTGTTAACCAAACCCTTTTACTAGAAAATATCTAGACCTTAGAGATACCAATCATGCAAACCAAATTTCAACGAGCTTTACGGTAGTTCTTCATTAATAGGTTTTAACTACATGATACAAAAGCTTAAACATGAACTACTTGATAACTCAAAACAATTGACAAGTATCAAATTATCCAATACAATGATCTACAAGAATATGTAAGCTTTTTCCATTATACCATCTACCACATGCAACATTTTCTGTTCCAACCAAACACCAATCAATTTATTTCAACATAAACTCTCCAAACAATTATAAGTGAAGCAAGAGAGTACTTTCTTTAAAAGAACTAACAGCTCTGAATAAGAGATGCATGCAAAACAGGAGCTAAAAGCATAGCAATAGCTAGATAAGAATACTCAACAAGTATAAGTGAAGAATAGGAGTATTCATATGAAAAAGCGGAGCGTGTCTCTCTCCCAATCAAGAATGCTGGGTCCAATCAAGTTGACCATAAGAAAAATAAAATACTGAAAATAAAAGCACACAGACGCTCCAAGTAAAGCACATATGATGTGAAAGAATTAAAATATAGTTTCACTAGAGATGACCTGATAAGTTGCTGATGAAGAAGGGGATGCCTTGGGCATCCCCAAGCTTAGACGCTTGAGTCTTCTTGAAATATGCTGGGGTGATCCATGGGAGCATCCCCAAGCTTAAGCTCTTCACTCTTCTTGATCACATTATATCATCCTTCTCTCTTGACCCTTGAAAACTTCCGCCACACCAAACTCAAAGTAATTCTCATTAGAGGGTTAGTGCACAATCAAAAACTCACATGTTCTATAAGGACACAAACATGACCGTTACTTTTAACATTAGCTACTGCCACTGATGTTATGTGAAGCTCTTCACCCTAAAAAAGAATTCCACTCAACACTAGTAAAAGAGAGAATGCGAAAAATAAAAGACAGAATCTGTCTAAACAGAACAGTCCGCAAAGACGAATTTTTTCGAGGCACTTACGTTGCTCAGATCGAAAAACTTTAAACTAACGAAAGATGCGTACATATCTGAGGATCACGCACAAAAATTTGCAGATTTAAATAATTTTTCTGTGATTTTACAGAATTAAAACGGTGAACAGCAGAAATCTGCGCAGAAATCCAAATCTAGCATCATCTTCCTATTAGAGGCAATACTTGGCACAACAATGCGATAAAATAAAGATACAAAGGAATTGTTACAGAAGTAAACAACTCCTTGACTCAAAAAAAAAAAATTGCAGAAATAAAATAATGGGTTGTCTCCCATAAGCGCTTTTCTTTAACGCCTTTCAGCTAGGCGCAGAAAGTAAGAATCAAGTGTTTCCAAAGACATTAAAATCTCCCAACCTTTCGGTGGGGTCATCTTTTTTGATCGGGAAGAAGAACCTCCGATTGATAGGAGCATTAAATTTCATAAACCCATACTTTGCATTGATAAAACCCCCATTACTCTTTAAAAAGGATCTCCCTAAAACAATATGGTTGGGAGATTTTGCAAGGATCATGAAATTCACAGGGATGGTCTTATTTTGAACAGTGACCATAATATCATTAATAATCCCATGCTTCTTGTGATTGTTCCATCAGCATGAAAATGAAAAACAGGGTAATCAACCATATTATCAAATTTTAATAGATCATAAACCATTTTAGGCATGATGGACATTGTTGAACCAAGGTCACAGTAGGCAAAACTTTTCATTACCAATATTGATCTCAATGAATGGTTCCCAATCATTTTTAACTCAACTAAAGGTTGTTCTTTAAGATTATGGCTCAGAGTTAAATTATCAATTGACTTTTCTATTTTATCTAGCTTAGTGAATATCCCAGTTTCGTCCACCATTGGGAAGATTGACAAACCACTCAAAATATTATGAGCTTTTGTTGTATCAAACTCAGAAAAGGTTTCCCCTACCATGGTATCTAGAGCATGCTGATAAACAGAAAATAAACCATAGTAGAATTTTTTATAAGAACTCTCAAATCCATCTTATGTTGCACCTTCTTGTGCAATTCCAAAATTCTCTCCCAGGCATTCCTAAAGGATTCCCCACTTTTTTGTTTAAAGGTAATAATTTCTCCCACAGGTGGCACTACGGAAAAAGGAGCAGAGCTAGACATGATAACAAGACTGAACAATTCGAAAATAAAAGTAACTAATTTTTTTGTGTTTTTGATAAATAAAGCAAACAAGACTAAATAAAAATAAACTAAGCAAGACAATAACAAAGTAAAGAGATTGGAAGCGTGAAACTCCCCTTGCAGAAATCCTCTTGCTTCCCAATATGGCGTGTGGAAGGGGAAGCAAGGAGATTTCTGAACCGAAGTGCTTCTGCTCCCCGGCAACGGCGCCAGAAAATGCTTGATTGCGTGGATCACACGTTCGTTGGGAGACCCCAAGAGGAAGGTATGATGCAGTATAGCAGCAGTTTTCCCTCAGTATGAAACCAAGGTTTAATCGAACCAGTAGGAGCAAGAAATCACTTCGGAAGGTTGTCAGTGGCACACTGACGTGGAACCTGCACACAACAATCAAACTACTTTGCCCCAACGAAACAGTGAGGTTGTCAATCTCACCGGCTTGCTGAAAAAAAGGATTAAACGTATGGTGTGGAAAACAGTAGTAAATTGCAGAGAATGAAAAGGAACAGTGTTTGCAGTTGGTTGTATTATCAGTGTAAAAGAATGGACCGGGGTGCACAGTTCACTAGTGGTGTCTCTCCGTAAAAGATAACTAACATGCTGGGTGAACAAATTACAGCTGGGCAATTGACAAAATATTGAGCGCATGACAATGCATATATACGACATGATGATTACTATGATATTCATGTGGGCATTACGACAAAATATATAGACCGTTATCCAACAGCGTCTATGACTAATAATCCACCGCCAGGTTGTCATACCGAGTTCCCCGTTGGTATTAAGTTGCAAGCAACGGATAATTGCATTAAGTAATGTGCGTAATGTAACAAATGCATTAGACCTAACGGCGTACCCTTAAGCTAAGCATCGGTTATTTTATCCCTAGTGGCAACAGCACATCCACAATCTTAGAAGTTATTGTCACTCTCCCAGATTACCGGAGGCATGAACCCACTATCTAGCATAAATACTCACTCTTGGAGTTACAAGCATCTACTTGGCCAAAGCATCTACTAGTAACGGAAAGCATGCAAGATCATAAATAACATATAAGATAGATTGATAATCAACTTGACATAGTATTCAATATTCATCGGATCCCAGCAAACACAACATGTAGCATTACAATAAGATGATCTTGATCATGATAGGCAGCTCACAAGATCTAAACATGATAGCATAAAGTGGAGAGACAACCATCTAGCTACTGCCATGGACCCGTAGTCCAAGGATGAACTACTCACGCATCACTCCGGAGGCAGGCATGGTGATGTAGAGCCCTCCGGTGATGATTCCCCTCTCCGACAGGGTGCCGGGAGGATCTTCTGAACCCTCCCGAGCTAGGGTTGACGGTGGCGGCGTCTCTGGAACTTTTCATGGATAATGGCTCGGGTATTTAGGGTTTTCGCGTCGGGAAGAATAAATAGGCGAAAGGGCGGCGGCTGCGGAGCCACGAGGGCCCCACACCACCCCACGGCGCGGCAGGGGGCCCGCGCGGCCCCATGGTGTGGGTGCCACGTGGCCCTCCTCCGTCTCTCCTCTGGACTCCGTCTTCGTGTTGGAAAAATAGGAGGTTCTGTCCAAGTTTCGTCCAATTCCGAGAATATTTCCAGACTAGCTTTTCTGGAATACAAAAATAGCAGAAAACAGGAACTGGCACTGTGGCATCTTGTTAATAGGTTAGTCCCAGAAAATGCATAAAAATGCTATGAAGTGTATATAAAACATGTAACAATTGGTATAATAACAACATGGAACATCAGAAATTATAGATACGTTTGAGACGTATCAGTGGATAGCGTCGGTGACTCCTAGATCGACATCAAGATCACGTCCAACCCTGCCCATGGGGTACATGTCTGCGATGAGAATCTTGTGCGCTGCCTTCTCCAGTTGTTGCTTGCAGGTCTCCAATTTTGAAGCAGATGAGATGCACCGAGACGAAAATTTTGGTGGACGCACACTCTCACATACCAAGTGTTAGGTTCTCTCTACAAGCAATCACAATTCTCATGTTCTGGGCACAATATCATGCGGAATTATAAGATTCTTATCTTGGGATACAAGTTGATCTAGGAAGGGTGAAGAGGGTAGTTGGGGATGTCGTTTAGTCGTTTGCCAGTTCGCTGTGATCCAAGCCAGAATGGTGTGATGTGTCTTTCTTACCTTGCTCAAGTAGTGGCACGCCGGTTGCCGCACAACTGGTTCATCCACTCGTCACCCGTAACTCTTCCACGTTCTCCCAGAGAAGATCAGATGTTATTCGTCTAGACAATTGCATCGGCACTTTGGCGAATGTATTTGTTCACTTTTTGGTGCCTACGGTAGGGAAACACGAACTTATCATTTGCAAACGGAAAAAATAAGGTGATACCCGACAAAGAGGTGGAAGTGGCTTCTTGAGCCGTGAAACATGGAATACTTGATAAAATAGTGATCCCCTAGCGGTTGCAATCGATACGCCACAGATCATACTTTGTTGATGGTTCGAAAGGGCTAAAGTACCTGAAACACATTTTTTGATTCGGTCGTAAGGAAGGTTGTAACTTCAGAAACACGTGATCTCCTATAGAGAATCCACGCCTTTTCCTTTTCTCATCCGCCTGCTTCTTCATCTTCTGTTTCACATTGTCCAAGTTTGATGAAGCATTTCAATCATATTGTGGTGCTCATCCAGCAACACCAATAAATCATCCATATGACTTGTGTAACTTTCGCAACCCAAGAAGTTCACCAAGCAAATAGTCCATCTTTGCGGAGGTGTCCTTCAGAGTTGTGGTCACCGCCGCTGCCATGGACAGTGTCAGTGACTCTGAGATCGACGGCGAGATCACGCGAACCCAGCCCGCATAGTGGGATCCATGTTAGCAATGAGGATCTCGCGCGCCATCTTCTTCTGCTGCTGCTTGTTAGGTTCTCTCCACTAGCATCAAATTTCTCACAGTCTTGGTACAATTTGGTAGCGAATTACAATTTTGTTGTCTTAGGACACAAGTTGTTCTAGAAAACTGAGTGAGGAGGGTCGCTAGGGATGTCGTGGAGTCATTTTCTAGTTCGCGTGATGCAAGCCAGAATGGTTTGATATGTATCTATTGCCTTGCTCTAGTAGTGGCACGACAATTGCCAACTGGTTCATCCACTCGTCACCCGCAACCCTTTTGTGGGTTTTCGACTATCGCCTTGAACTTAGGCATGTGCACTTGGGTTCACAAGGCCGTAGTAGTAGTAGGGCTGCTAACAACCCCTCATCTACTACAATGGCTTGACCCCAAGCCGACGCACCGGGCTATCGCTCTTGAAGTTCTTCGAGGTTCTCCAAACGATAATCGATTGCATTCTTCCAAACGATTGCGTCAGCATTTGATGAATGTGTTTGTGCCTTTTGGATCATTGGTAATCTAGTATCTTAAGGGGAACCATAATCTCATCAGTTGCAGACGGAAAGAAGGTGATACCTGACAAAGATGTCGATGGGCCTTCTTGAGATATGAAACAGGGAATACTTGATGAACTTGTGATCCCTCTGGCTATTGTGAAAGGGCCTAAGTATTTGAAACACAACTTGTGACTTAAGAATCAAGTGGTCTCCTATAAGTCACGACATGTTCATTTCTGATCCCATGCTTCTTCATCTTCTCTTTCACATAGTTCAGGTGTTGATCAAGCATTTCAATCATGTCGTGGCGCTCATCCAGCCACACTGATATGTCATCCACATGACAAGTATCGGCCACTGCCATGACGAGTAGTGTATCCTGTGCCCATAGAGAATCTTAAACGGGGAGCACCCAGACAGGAGCGATACGACATATTATATCAAAATTCTGCTAGTGCTATCCATTGAACCCATTTTCTAAAACATGCATGGATGAAAAATCTTAGATAAAACCCCAAACATAGATTGACGCTCTCTGTTTGGCCACCTGTAACATCCCCACTTTAGGCTTTTGGTAATTAGGATTTGTTTTGTGCATCATGAGCATCATACGCATTTAATTTGAACCTGAGAAAATTTGGTTTTAAAAAAACAAAAGAGAAAACCTCAAAGTGGTTCACACCACTTGTTATTTTTGAATGAACTGAAAATATTCTAAATTTTAAAAATCCAAAGTTGCCATTGGCTTCCTTGTGAATTTCTGAATCTCCTAGGCCTTTTCTGTAATTGTTAAAACTTGTAAAAAGGTCCAAAATATTTTAAAAGTTTCTGTTCCAAAGTTCTTCTGTGAATTCCTGAAACCCCAGGGGGTTTTCTGCAAACCCCTATCATCCTCAACCTTCCGACCGAGAAGCAGCTCGGTGGCGCGCCCTCGTCCGTCCGCCGCGACCGTGCGCGGAGATGCTCGCTACCGACGTCCTCCAGCCTATAAGAAGACATCTGCCGCCGCCCTGAAACCCTAGCTGCCACCTGCTCCTTCTTCTTCCTCTGGCCGCCGCGGCCGAAACCCTAGCTTCGGCTCCACCTCAAATTGCCACCGTTCCAGGCCACCACGAGCCGCGATGAGAAGCTCTAGAGCTCCGCTGTGTCGTCTGCTTCATCCTCATCGAGTCTTGCTTGCCGGGAAGCAATCAATCGACGGAATCGAGCCTCCTCCTCCAACTCCGGCTGCCGGCCGCCATGGATGATTCCGGCCGTCCTCGACCTCATCTCACCCCTCCGACCACTCCGGCTTACTCCTGGTGAGCCTATGATCCTCCAGGACCTCTTTTACCTCTTCCTCTCGCTCCGGTTTGCTTCCGTGTCGTGCGCCATCTCCGGCCGCCGCGTTTGGTCGTCGCCGGCGAGCTCCGGCGACCAAATTCGAGCGGCGCCACCCCAGAAGGGGCACGCGCGCTCTCGCGCGTCCAACGCGCGTATCCGCGCCCGCTCTGCTGCTCGCAATCGACGGATTCGTGCTCAACAGGAGCAATTGCTCCATTGCTGATGACATTATGACGTCAGTGTTCCTTTTCTTTTCTGAAATTCTTTTAAATGAATTAAACTTTATAAATTCATAACTAATTCATTTTAATTCAGAAAAATATAATTAATATGTTAAAATGTTGAGAAAAATAAAATCTACCTAATTGAATCAAATTCATGCATGTTTAAAATAATTTGAACCCTGTTTAAAATGGAGGAACAATCTACCCTATTTCTTTAAAATATGGGGTCAGTGGAAATGCCACTTGTCAGGCATTCCAACTCCATTTAAAATGTTCTTCATGTGTAGGGCTTACATTTCAATCTTGTAAAAATGTCATGTCATACATTGTGTGCACTACATTATACCATGTGTTGATTGTTGTTTTCATTTATAGTTTGGTTCTTCTCGGTAGAACGCGAATTCGAGATCGAGATCGACAACACTGAAGGCCATTACTTCATCATCGACGATCCAACTAAGGAGAAATCCATGACAACCTATTCTTTTTTATCATGGTCAAGGCAAGCATAACCTCTTATCTGCTCATATATGATTTCGAAGTATTTTGATTCTTGTATATTGCATACGATTCCAATGTGGTTTTGGTCGACAGATAGAGTTCTCCTATCTAATGCATTGCCCAAATATCCTGATTCACTGCTCCTAGCAACCCTAGGTAGTGCGTGTGTGTGTATCGCCAGAGCCCATATCTGCTATGCTTAGCCATGCTTAGCTTTGCAAGTTGTTTCATCTGAATGAGTAATCAGAGTTGATAACGAATCTAGCATGAGAGTATGATGTGGTAAGATGAAGTGATATGTGTTAAACTTGCTTAAAGTCTTTGGTTATGCCACATATGTGGTGTCTTGTTCCGCTAGCCGCCCATAAGATCCGAGTTCTCGTACCTTGATACAAGACTGAGCGTACAACCACACGAGGCCCTACAATGGTTCCCTCTCGACTAACTAACTTGCCTAGTCTTGCCATGAGTCACATTGTTCGGGATTTCCATTTGCCCATACGCATCAAAAATGTTTTAACGGAGGAGGAGGAGGTGCATAGAGCATATAGGTGCAGCCAGGGTTGCTTGAGGACGAATTCTCTGGTAAACCAACCCTGCCATGCAACAAACGGGACCGCGTCGAAGAACGGCCGTCTTACGATGGCGGACTTAGCCCTTTTGGAGTGACTCATGGTTTAGGTGAAAGCAACGTAAAGGTTGTGGCTGACCACCCTCTGCCAGCGTTCCCCGGAAGAGCGCCGATCATGTGGCATTAAGAGTCGGTTGGTACGTGTGGCAAACATTGTGCACCCCTACAGGGTTTAATCTATTCGAATAGCTGTGTCCACGGTTACGGACAAATTGGAGTTAATGGGCGAGATCATTGATAACATGATCTTAAAAGTAAAATGCCAACCCGGCGTGTTGCTGGTGATGTTTCAGAAGGTGCTACCTGATCTTTAGAGCTGGTGATACGCTCTGTTATCTCTTTTATAAATTCTGAGTAGACGACTCTTCTTATCACTGGTTTTGGAAAGAAAACTGGCTTTATGCAAAGAAACCGTCATACATACTCTCTGAACAAGCAGATATATAATAGTTTAATTAAGTCTTGTTGAGTAGATCCAGTACTCATCCTTGCTTTATTTGGTTCAGGTGAGCTTCATCACTCCGACGGTGGTTTCTACGTTGACATCGATGAGTAGTTTGGGGTTCCCAGGCGGCAGCCTGGAATCTATGGACTGGGACGTCGCCGTTATGCTACTGGCCTCTTAGGCCTTTTGCTAATCTTGCTATGTCTAATAGCATAATTAGCCTTCCGATGTATTGATGAATGACAGGTCAGTGACCTTAGTTGGTGAATTTTGCTCCTTTGTCCGGTTACGAGCTTATTATATTACCCTCTTGTGTTGTAGGGTCACTGCTATGTTACCGACTTTGCAACTGTTGGCCTTTGAGATTCGGGTTAGGCTTATGTCAGATGAAGGTCTAGGATTTGTCTAGCTTGGCTCTCGGGGGTGCTACACCACCTGTCTCCGGATGACTTATAGTACTCATTTTAAGTTTTGTTTTGTCAGGCGCAAAAACTAGATAGTGAAAATGGGATCCCGCTCAGATATTACTGCTTCTGACATATCATGTAAGAAATATACTTGCTCCATGTATTTCATAGACATTGTTGCAGGACTGAAAGGATGACTCAGAGATATAGCTAGGATACTTTGAGAAGGAGTCAACCACCACCAACATCACATTTTAGTTGTTGAACATGGGAAATCATGTGATAAAATCCATAGAAATAATTTGTCATAATAGCTTTGGTGTTGGCAATGGTCCTAGGAATCATGCCTATGAAATCTCTCTGGCTTTGCTTGTTGGCAAACATGATAGCCTTGCACATAAGATTGAATATAAGTTTTCATCCCTGGCGACTGAAAGAGATGCTTCACAGGCTTAAGTTTTGTCAGCGTTACAGAGTGACCCCCTAAAGCGCTATCATGAAACGCCCAATGATTTTCAGATATCGCCACCTAACCAGTCTCAATTCATAAAATATATGACTCCTTCCTTTAAAGTGTACTAGCTAGAACTTCTGTTCACTAGAAGAAATTTCGCTGAGGCAGGCTTCGGTGCATACCCCTGGCAAAGTCGCCAGAACTTAGAAGGCTAAAAAATACAATTCTCAATCGGGTAGCCCGCCCAAACCCATATCCAAGGCCTGGGGTAATGATGGGCGATGCGGGCGAGGGCTCCTTTTATACATGCTGGTAGTTTGGTGCCCGCTTATGTACGCGTACAACATTTACATATACACATAGAAAATATGTGCCCCCTGATATTTTATTAGCATACAGACGAGTCATACGGGCCTAGATCGGGCCCTACGTGAAACCCATATCCAACCCTGACCTCAATTAGCGAAAAGGTATGATGCGATTGAAGGAGATATGCCCTAGAGGCAATTAATAAAGATATTTTATTTGTCATATCTCGATTGTTCATAATACGTTTTATACCATGCTATAACTGTATTAAGCGAAAACATTAATACACGTGTGGTATGTAAACAACCAAGTCCCTAGTAGCATCTTTACTAGTCCATTGAGATCAACAGATGATTAAGATTTCCTGATCGTGGACTTGGACGTCAATTGATAATGGAGTCATATCATTAGGTGAATGATGTGATGGATTTATAGGACGTAGTACTCACGCCTTCGACCGTGAGATCATATTTAATTGCTATTTCTGGAAGGTACTTTGTGTAGCGTACCTGCACTTAGAAAATGGCAAGGTACCTGTGTATAGTGCAAACCCCTGGATCGTTTCATTTGCACACACAGTTTAAGATGAATATCACAACATTGTATCATTATTACACGAATGATCCAGACTTGGTAAAATAAAGTTCATTACAACTTGCATATCATAAAGCTAGCTTGATAGAGTAAAGCAGCGGAATATAATCTTCATGGAGTCCTCATCCTTAGCATGTGCCACAGGCGAAAACATGTTGGTTGCAGACTCGAAAACCCTTAACGTAAACTCACTCGTCAACTGAACAATCTGCAACAAATAAAATTTTGCAACAGAGTGGGTCAGAACTATTAAAAATGGATCTGGCAAGTGACACTATGTGGACACTTAATGGAATAACTCTATAGCCTATATGCATATTTGGCTGGTGGAGTTCAAGGCTATTTTGCATAAAAGCCAATTTTGCCTAACACTTTGTAAAACATTTTCTTCAAATGTTCGAGACAATATGGCATGAAATCCATAGTCTCGTCTACCCTTGTTCACCCATCAAGTTTTACTTAGAGAAATAAGATGTTGGGAGCCTCCGTTGCCATCCTTGATCAGCTGCTTCAATTGTCCGTAACCGGGGACACGGCTAAGTACTTAGTTTTAACTCTGCAGAGGTTGTGCACTTTCACCATTAGACTCAACAAACCCAAACTATCCTCAAGCACTCAATTTGTGCTAAGGAAAAGGAGAGAGTTGAGACGAGACTTTTCAGAAGCATATTCCCCATCCCATACCGGCTTGACCCGTTCCCTCCTACATCCTCTACATCTGCTTGTCAAGCCGGGAGGAGTCCACGCAACTTAATCCATCTAGCCAGAGCCCATTTGACTAATGGCTGCACGATAAGCAACTTCACTTAGAGAAACATTGGTCCCTTTAATCCTGGGTGGCAATCCACAAGTGAATAAACACTCAACTCTGGCAGCCATGCAATCCCAAATCCACCCAGGTGATAAATTAACTTAGTAGAATTTAAGCTTTGAATAAAACAATTTGCATAGCATCAATAACTCTACCAAGTTATCAATAGGATTCTACACAACTAGTGTAAAGGAGATAGTAGTTTTAGCATAGCAATACTATTCTACACATGCATATAAAGAAATACACTAAGTCATGCATAGAAAAATACTTAGGAAATTTATGGGGGTGTGCCACTTGCCTTGGCAAACAGAAGAACAGGTGTAGCAGTTGCAACCGCCTTCGTCTCTCTCCGGAATTTCTAACAAGTCAAACAAATCACAAATAAACATACATTCATAATGCAACACTTAGAAAAATATGATATGCATGTGATGCAGGATGACACAGAGAAATGTGGTATGAGAGACAAGCAAAACAAAATAAGGGAAGGACAACAAAATAACATTATACCATTCAGCTAAGGCAAGGTCAAGGTAGAATAAAATAAATTTGATAAAACCACCACTTGAAGGTTGTAAGGCTACTCTAAGTCTTCACAAGTTTGGTCTTCAAATAATCTTCAACTCCTTTGCAGCTTCATGTATCTTCCATGGTCTTCAATTAGAATTCTAAGAACTTAGTCTTAATCACTAAGGACTTGGTCTATGTCCAAAGTGAGACAAAACTTAGGAAGAGAGAAGATAGAAGGAAAGAACTAGTTGGTCTTCCAAAATCTTCTCCAGGCTTCCTTGTAGCTTTCTTCTTGATGTATTTGCCTTCATTTAATTTGGTAGACTTGATGGTTCTACAGACTTGATGATGTTGGCAGCACCAAATAACTTAGCCACCATGAAGTAGGAAGAAAGGAGAGGAAGGAAAGAAAACTTAGAAAAAGGTAGGATGGTTGGTCTTCATGAATTTCCTCTTGATTTCTTCTAAGTACTTTCTTCTTGGAGATGCTTCTGGAGTCTTGTTTTCTTGCTAAGTCCTTCTTTGTTTCTTCATTGTTTCCACTAATTTCTAACTTAGTGGTTTTGACTAGAGAGGTCAAGAGATCTACCATGCATCCTCAAAATTTCTAAGGAGGAAGTCATGTGAAAAGTATAAAATAATACTAAGGACTTAATTATGCATGCCATGCTTATGTAAATGCTCTAAGGAAATGCAAGCAAACAAGATGGTCCAAAAATGACTAAGGACCAAGGTCACAACATAAGATTCGAAATTTCCACTAAGGGAAATAAAGGTTAAGACAATAAGTCAAAATAATCCTAAGGAAAAGTAAACCAATTAAGAGGTGCTAATTTTTGCTAAGGAAAAGTATTATTAAAATTTTATCCAAATAATTTCTAAGGAAGAAATAACACTTTTGTGGGAGAGGTGGAATATTTCTAAGTTATTTTGCATCTAACATGGTCATAATGACTTAGCTAAATTTTCTTGTCGAAAATAATGTGGAGAACAAATTTTAATATACTTTACTTAATAAAATAACCCCTAAAAAGCAATAAGCCAATATACACAATAAAACATAGAAAAACAATTCTACGAAAATAATAGATTAAGCCTACGGCCAATACTTAGGCCTACAAAACTATTGCAAAAGAGTTTGCTCAAAAATCTATTTTTAAACTCAATTTATAGCCAAAATACTATTTAAACCACTTTTAAAAAATAACTAATTTAAATTCGACGAAACCTAAAAATAACTATGCCAAAAGTTTCTACAAGTCCAGAGGTTTTCAAAAATATAAAATTTGTACAATTTGGCCGAGCCAATAAAAATTAATGATAGATCTAAGTTCCAGGGACTTTTCTGCTAAAACGCCAATCAAAACTAAAATAGAAAAACGCAGAAATTCTGGATCCACGTGGAGCTGACGGGGTGCTGACGAGGCTTCGACGTGGCGGCTGACTGGGCGTCGACGTGGCTTGCTCCGATTCGCCCGTACCCCTTCGCGCTGAGGATCTGATCTAAGCCGTACGCAGCAGATCTAACGGCCCAGATCTAATGACCTAAAATGAGCGGCGCGCCGGCCGGAGCATCGCCGGAAACCTAGGTTCCACGGTGGCGCCATCGCCGGAACTATGCCGGAGTTCTAAATAGCGTGAACGAGAGGACTTGGCGCATACCACGGGGTGCAGGGCATCGCGGCGAAGCTGATGACGGGGTTGATGATGTCGCGGGCGTCCTTCTCCTCCCTGTGTCGCTTGCCGGAGCTGCTTCCGCGGCCGGTGGTGGTGTTGAGGAAGCTCACGTCGCGCTGGAGCTCGGAGAAAAATAATGCGCAAATTTAGAGGATGCGCAAGGACGTAAGAAAGAGATTGGGACAGGAGAGAGGGCTCGAGATCAACGGTGCTCACCGGAATCGGCGGATCACGGCGGCGGTGGCGTCGAGCTCCGTCGGCGGAATTCGCGATGGCGGCGGGGTCTAGGGTTAGGGTTTCGGTGGTTTGAGGGCGCGGATGTCGAGGCGGTCCTTTTTATGGGGGCGGTGGCGTGGGGGAGGGGCTAAGCCGCGTCGGGTGGACGCCGTGTCGTGCACGGACGTCGAGGCCGATACGATCTCGGTCGAGGAAGGCGCTGACAAGCGGGCCCGGTCTGTCAGCGAGCGCTGACAAGGAAATGGGCCGCGCTAAGTACCGCATACGCGCGTTAGATTAGGTGGGCTTGGCCCAAATAGCTAGGCTTCGCAATTTTTTTTTCAGAAAACCATTTTTCTTTTCTGTTTTTACACAAATTCAAATATCTTTTGATTTATAAAACCAATTTCACTCAAACCAAAACCTATAATTTTGTAAAAATCAAACACTTGATTTTGGAACTCTCAAAACACACTTTCCAAACATTTCATAAACAATTTTTTTTTGAAATGTGTTTCAATCGAATTTTGGACATTATAATGTCATTTTTTTAAAAAAAAACTAGAGGGTTTTTATAAATTCCTTTTGAACTTATAATTTAAACCAAGCAAAATATGAGTAATATGATTAATATCACTCAATAAAATAATTTTGTATAAAACTCAAATAGTTTAAAAGGGGTTTAAAAAGAATTCAAAACTCATTTTAGAAACCAAATAATTATTTTGTTTCAAAAACAAAACTATAAAACTTGAAAAATAGAGAATGGGTAAGTAATAGAATAATTCTCAAAACTTACAAACTATTCACAACCAAACACACTTTTCAAAATAAAAATCATTTTGATTTCCAAACTAGGATTTTAATAGACAATATGACACTTAATGTCAAAGTTTAAATTAGGTTTTAAAGCAAACAAATGTGGCTTAAGTAGATCTTAAATACCACAATATAACACATTTGCAATTATTTGTATAGCAACAGATTCAAGCAATTTCACAAGCAACACTATTAGAACAATACATTCATAAAAGTCAAAAGAAAACTTGGAGCATTCTTTGCTCTACTAATATATTTTCTTAAATATATTTTCAAGTGGAAATTTATTTCCTACTTTTGAATTAACCAAATGCAAACAAATGCAATATGATGATGAATGCATGCATGAATTTTCTTTTCAAAGCAAAATACATAATAGTTTTCAAAAGTTTTAAATTTTCTGATTTTCCAACTTTTTGAAAAACCTGGGATGTTACACTTTGATTGCATCAAACGTCACTCCTTACATAGGGTGAAAATAAAGGTGTCCGTCTCGGGTATCTGAAGGAAATATGTTGAGGCGTATGATCAAGAGCGGGATTTTCCAATCCGTATAGCAGGATAGATACTCTGGGTCCACTCGGTGAGATTGCATCAATGAGGTTGCAAGCATGTGATTAGGTCACGAGGATGTAATATCACAGACGAGTAAAGATAGTATTGTCAGTAACGAGATCGAGCTAGGTATCGCGATGCCTGAGATCGAGTCTCGGACAAGACTAAGTATCGCCAGGCAAAAGGTTTGAGACTTGACGTCTAAGGTTGAAACGACAAAGATATTCGTGGATGCACAGGGGCTATCATGGGTATCCAAGACCCCGCTGTTAGTCATTGATCAGAGAACGGGTCTCGATCATGTCTGGAGTGATCCCAAACCATAGGGTGGCACACTTAAGGGTAGGTGACATTTATTTAGATTGGACGCAGAACAGAAAATAGAGAGAAGAACACCGGAAGCGTTCCGGGACATATCCGATGGAGTTCGGAGGGCGACGAAACGGTTTTCGGAGCCAGAATAAATTAGATAATATGTATTTAATATTAATTAATGTAATTAATGATTAAATATATTTTATTTTATTTATTTTTGAATTTTAAAGGCAGCCCACCTTAAATGGGCCAACTCCCGGAAGAGTGGCCAATTGCAACTCCCGGAAGAGTGGCCAATTGCGGAGAGGGAGGCCAGCCGGCCTAGGTGGGCCGAATGGGGCCCACCTAGGGCCGGCTATTCCCACATGGCCAAGCCAACAAGGTTGGCTCCCCTCCTCCTCCTTTAAATAGGGGTGCACCCATGCCTTGGAAATACACCCAGAAATTTCTCTCTCTCTTACCTTCGGACGTGACTCCGCAATTGGAGTTGCGCTTAGGTTGAGGTTTCTCGACCATACGCACTCCGCCGTGCTGCTGGTCTTCTCCGGTCCAAGTCTTCTGCTTCCGCTGCTTTGCTGGATCGGAGCCCGGAGGTCGTCGTCTACACCGTACGTATGTAGAGCTACGAGGTGCCTCACGTGCGGCACTTGGAGAAGTTCGTCTTCATGACCTTGAGGTCGGCTACGTCGGCTTCATCGACAACGCTTGTGCGGGAGCGTAATCCCCGTTTTTCGGTCTACAAGGGTATGTACATCGATCTCCTCCGTTATGGTATATCTGCATAGTAATAGATTCTGGCTAGTTTAAGGTTATCGTTGTGAGGAAATTTTCTGTTTTCTTCCAACGATCCCCTTCAGTGGTATCAGAGCCGATCTATGCGTAGATATAGCTGTACGGTTTTAGAACTTATTTTTTATGAGGGAATCATTCTTTTAGTTGTTACCCTCTAGCATGCACTTGCTTTGCCGGTGGCATTGTGTTGATGAAACGGCCCGAACCGACTTTACGTGTACGCTTACGCGAGACTGGTTCCACAACTGACATACGGCTTGTTCCGTATATGTGGCTGGCGGGTGTCTGTCTCTCTCGCAATAGTTGGCATCGCATTTTCAATAGAGGGCCCGCAAGGGATATAAAATAGCAATTATTTGATCGTTGTTGTGGTTGTAGGTTAGTAGCTAAGAAACGGTTCTATTTACGAAAGCCCCTAAGCCACGTAAAATATGCAAAAGATAAAGTACAAAGCATCTAACTTTATTTTGCAGGGGCAACGTGATATGGTCAAGGTAAGTTTAGTAAATTGTTTATACACTGTGGGCGCAAAGGAGACCTTTGGCGCAAGGACCATATCGTGTCGCATTACATTTAATGGTATGTTATTGTGTGCATCTTATGTTGTGTATATATATATATATATATATATATATATATATATATATATATGTTTCCACGTGGATTTGGTGCCATGGAGGGTAGCGGTGCATGCGCTGGCCACCGTTGGATAAAGCAAACACCTGCTAACTGGATGATTCCACGATTAGAGATAGTCGTCTATGCATGCAACGGCGCCAGCCTCCGTCTACTCACTCCAAGTCTATTCGTGTGTTGTCGTCCACATCCACTAGACAATTCTCCACGTCCATTAGAGCATTCTCCACGTCCATTAGACAATTCCAAAGGTGGAATTCTTGAGTTCTCTGACTCTTTTTGCATGTGCTAGCCGACAACACCCCATTAGACATTTTCAAAAGAGGTGAAATGGTTGCGTGGTCCCAAACACCATAGCCACACAACATTTCATGTGAAAAACATAGTGGTGGTGGTTGTTTTTCTTCTTGTTTTTTAACTGGTCGAAATTGTTGGGGACTAAAAACAATTCATGTGCAAGACAATATGGGTGGTGGTTCGTTTTTTTGTTGTTGCCAAAAAGCTGGGAAACTCTATGCAAATGAAAATTTGTCTATCTATTAGCTTGGCAAATGAAAATTGTCTACCTATTAGTTCGGCAACCGAAGCCGTTTATTGTGTTTTTCTGGTGAACCCTACTGTATTATTTCTCTCCATAGTGTTTGGAAATGTCTATAGGAGATGGATTGGAGAGAGAACACCATATAACGTTTCTTTCCATAGTGTTTGGAAATGTCTAAAGGAGATGCATAGGAGAGAGAACACCATATAACATTTCTTTCCATAGTGTTTGGAAATGCCTAAAGGAAATGGATAGGAGAGAGAACTAGAATAGACCATGTATTTTTTGTGCTCTCGGTGTGACGGCCGTCAACTTTTTTCCGTTTGCATTATAATCCATCTTGTGCTCTCTATACTACATCCAACGGTGAACCACTACTCCCCATGGCACCCCACTATTTTGCATATATGTTTATATATTGGTTACACGACGGTAGTAATATAAGATGATCCCTCCAAAATTCCAATATTAGTGTTCTCCCTTTAGCGTGCACCACCAAGAAAGTTCTACGTTATGAGGCAGACCGTGACGATCGGGTGTCAGACATATCGTCGTTCGTATACAGTGGGTGTAAGACATGTTTGCACACGCGAATACGCTGAAGGTTATTATGGCGAGCCTGGCATGTACAGACATGGCCTCGGAACACAGTGATCGAAAGGTTAAGCATGAGTCGCACAAGATGATGTGATTGACATGTCGATGTCTACCTTTAAAGTTATGTTATCGGCCTTGACGATGGGGGTAGCATAGTGGATGAGGATCGTGTAATCACTAAAACGATGCGAGGGATATTCGTTTTGGGTGGGAGTTCTTATAGTTTTATATAGATAAACATGAACTCATATTATGAACATAGTCTTTATGTTTTGCAAAAACCTTTGTAGATAATAACCTGTTCGATAGACCTTTTAAACTTAGGCGCATTCCTGTGATTGAGAAACTTAAAAGGTGGGTCCAAACTTCATAGTTTTATACCGTAGCTTGAGGATACTCCTTGTTTCAAACCTTTTAGCTCTATATGATACAAAACCAGCTAGGAGATAAAATTAGAGATTCCGCTAACAAAAGGATAATTTGGATTATCAAGTTTTGTGGATAATTCCATCATAGTCCAGTGTATGCTATGATCTCTGTCATAGAGAATGAACTGTGGGTGCGTGTTGACAGATCGCGAACATTTGGAACGGTCGCTGAGATTGATGATCTGTATGCACCGTTAATCAGGTTTTCTTCTCGACCAAGATGGAACAGAACAGTCGCATTAAAGGAGCACGTGGCAGTCATACTTGATGACATTGGTCATACTTGATGACATTGAGACGCCTCGCTCAGCTCGATCACTGGATGACAGACAACGTTGCCAGATGCAAATGGTTTGTCATAGACTATGTCATGCAAGGGGAATCGTTCACCTTCATGAATTCTTGATTGCGTTGAAGAATCAAGAAGATGAAACAGATCGTCGGGAAGTCATCAATGATGATGGCGTATATATATGATATACGCGTTATGAATGTTTTACCTAAACAAGTACTCGCTGCAGTGACTAAGTTTTAATACTGGTCATGTTTTATGAAAACAAGATAATCCGCTTGAGTAGCGGAAGGATAAGGAGACAATGTGTGTTGATGATGGCAGGCAACATGTTGTGATGGCCATAGACACTCTCTCTCGACATCTACCATTTGGATTAATTTGGATTTGAACAAATTCCTTTTGATCGCTTGTTAGCATGATCATTACAAGTGTGTCTTGCCTCTAGCGAGACAATTATTCATGTTTGTTAGTGACAAATCATTGTCCTACATTTGTGAGTGATATCTTTAATGATCATACACCGATTATGAATTGAATGTTCTTATGTGAATCTAGATGGTAGTAGCTCTCACATTTATAACATTAATGCCAAAGGATACAAACTTAATAAAGACACCACATTCTTGTGGCACTAACGTTTTAAGTAATGCCAATGTTATATGCATGAAGAAGCCCCATACAGATGGATCTCCGAGTCCTCATATATTGATCTTTTGACACTTGCAAGATAACTAAGACACCGTTTTCGGAAAGCGGGCATCTAACTTGTTGAGAATCATGCATATGGATGTGTGTGGATCAATGAAGTACTTTAACATATAGTGGAAATCTTTATTTCGTAAACTTCACGAATGATTTGAGTACATATATGGATATCCACTTAATGAAACGCTGGTCCGAAAAGTTTGATAAAGTTCAAACAAGTTCGGAGTGAAATAGGAAAATAAACTTAACAAGAAAAACAATTTCCTACGATAACTGATCAAGGAAACAAAGTTTTGATGTAACATCCCAATATTTTGGAATGTTTAAAAATCACTAAAAATTGAAACTTTTGTTTTATTAAAAGAAAACCACTAAAATTATAATAGAATTCAAATAATAGAAGAACTTTTGGCATCTTCAAAAACTTTAATAGTTTAATTATCCAAGTAATCCTTAATTTCAAAATTTGAGTTTAGTTTAAATTCTTTTATTCAAGGTATTTCAAAGAAACCTTCATCTCATATAATTGTTTATTCCAATTAGTTGATTATGAATATTTAACTTTTGGCTATTTATTAAACCCTGAAACCATATTTACAAAGTGCTTATGTTATTTAAAGTATGCCTATTTCTAAAATGAATTTTGGTTAAACTACATGATATAAAAATTAAGGGAGTTCAAGCACTTCCAGTACGCACATTTGAGGAGTTCAAGCATAATCTCAACTTGACCAAGTTGTGATTAAGGGAGGGTGTTAGAATTAGTTTCAGGTTCAGTTTACGTAGAACGTATAGGTTCAGAACTCGGTTTCCTGTACTCGTATGTTCCTGTAAACAGCCCGATGCCGCAACGCATCAGCGTATAAATAAACACCCATGGCTCGCTGTGTATCATCGAGTAGAAACGCTTCAGAGAAGTTTTACATGGTATCAGGAGCCACCTCTTCCTAGATCCAATCTTCGATCAAACTACCCACCCACCCGCACCATGTCGTCGTCCTCCAGCTCGACGCCGATGATCCTTGGTGCGCCCCCAAAGCAGCAGCTCACACGGACCAACTACCCGATCTGGCGTGTCCAGGTGCTGCCTGCTATCCGAGGGGCTATGGCGATGGGACTCCTTGACGGCACTGAAGCCGCGCCGCCGGAAACTCTGGCGAAGGAGAAGGATGCTGCTGATGCACCGGCGGCACCAAATCCAGCGTATGCTGCCTGGCTTGCCCGGGATCAGATCGTGCTTAGCTATCTTGTCAACTCGATCTCGCCGGAGATCCTCCAACATATTCTCCGGCTTGAACACGCTGCCCCGGTTTGGTCCGCGGTGGAGAAGATGTTCGCGTCTCAGTGTGTATCCAAGGCAGTTCAGCGCCTCAATTATGAAAAGGCATTTTTGCTAGAAACCAGAATAAGTTCGCTTGAATAGCTTGAGACGATGTCGTACTCAGCACGAGGTTAAATCAAAGGCCGTGGCCTAGTAGATCTATGCTGGATTTAGCATCTCATGTGATGAAAAGATAATTAATCTGGTTGAGTTGAGCTTAATTCATGTCATTCGCATGAAATATCTATGTGGTTGATCTCGTACTCATCTACGCCACAAAAGAAGACATCCTTATTAAAGGTCAACCACAGCCAAAAACTAGTTGTGATCGTCCGTACACAACAAACTTTTCCCAACGGTTAGAATTCCCAATTGTCTATAAACAGCATCTAGACCTCAATGGATAAGTGTGGCGGATTGGAGGACACTTACGGGCATATCTTGTTCCTCCAAATTCCCCTCGCTCTCTCATATATCCATTTTTATCCACTGAGAGAGTGAGTGAGTAGTTAAATGATCGAGTTGTCTTACTCAGAGAGATTTGGCATCTCCTAAATGATGCGCTAGAAGTCAAAGAGGCAGGTAACGAAACATGGTGTTCATCCATCTCTCATCATACATTGTCTCGTTTGAGCAAATTTGTGTTTGACCTTTGTTATTATGTTCATAAATGTTGCAATATTATCAATCAATTATTTTGCTAGCAATCTATATGTTGACTAGCAAAATGCCCGTGCGTTGCTACGGGCCGATAAAACAACTTAACTATTTATTTTCACATATAATAACTCTCTAAGTTCATCCAAATATGGTAAGAGTAAGGAAACTGTCATTTATATGTGTATGCATACATCATTATGCCTAATCTTTCCCCTTTATATTAAAAATTGTCCATGTGTAAATGAGCGTGGACCTCAATCACCCATAAACAAAATCAGATCCCTAAATTTCATGAAAAAATCACATGGCTTCAGTTTAACATTTTTTTAAAAATAATGTTATAGGCATAACATCAAACATGTCGAGGGCATCAAATGAAACAAGGACATCAATTTTTGCTTTGGGTCTTGCAACGTTGGTTAAATCAGTACAACATCATCCAATCATGTATGAATGGATGGAATCTGCACATGGACTTAGAAATGGAGATAGAAGCTGCCTGAGAGGCATATCAACAAACACATAAAGAGCATCAAATCACAGTAGAAAAATACAGTATTCCGTGTATCTTGCCCAGGCATTTTCTGCATTATACTTTATTATCACAAAAGACTTTTACCAAACAACAATCAATTTAAAATAATTTCAACCCTGCCAATTTAGAGAAAAAAGAGAGAGGTTCTTGAGCAGCAGAAGTTGCTCACGCACACTCAGAGCTTAACAGTTGTAATATTAGCCTCAACACTCAGCAGATGGCAGTAGCATGCTGCATACACGAAGAGGACATCAGCAGCATCGCGGCAGTCCACACAAGCAGAGAGAGCAGAGCAGCATCAGTGCAAGGGAGGAGAGGGAGCAAGTATACACCATAATTATTGGCACATGAAATCGAATAGAAATCTGAAACAGCTGGGAGAAAGAGCAACGACAGCCTGCAATAGATAGCAGCGGCAGTTTGCAAGATAGGCAAAAAGCAGCCGCAGCAGAGCCGGTGTCAGGGTGCACCGGTGCAGAGGAGCGCTGCAATGCAGGTGGCCATCGACGGTGTTTTTCTGCAGCTTCAGAAACATTTTATTCTCTCAAGCAGTGCACTAAATCAATATGTGCAGTACACAATTAAAATAGCAAGCAGAATCGGAACTTTAAATCTCAAATCCATAAGAGATAGCTAACTGAAGTAAGACAAAACGGAAAGCATAGCATTTTCAATGTGAGAGAAAGAAAGCAAGGGGAGCGGAGGGCAGTAGCACAACATCGCAGAGAGAGAGAGTCTAGCACAACATCAACTCTGCTGATGTCTCCTCCATTTACCTGCACCCATTGTCTGAATATGCTTGTAATGCAGGACGTACTGGTGTTGGTGGCTTCAGAGAGTTGTACTTTGGCTTCAGAATGCCATTTGCAGCTATTGCTTATGCGTGAGAATTTGATTTTCTCATGTACTGCTAGTGCATGCGCACTTGTATTTCTGTATGCTAGCCACCACCATCGCATGTGAAGCAAGATTTTCTTTTACGCGAATCATCTGAACCCAAACGATCTTGTACTGTACAAAGAGGAATATATTGCCATCTGCTGAAGGTCCTTCGTACTGCCCCCGCTGACGCTTGTATGCTACTGGGTTTTACACTTCCAAGCTGGAGAGCTCGACCAGCGGAGCACGGGGTTGACGGCGAGAAGAAGCTCCCATCGGCTTCAGCCTTGGCTGGGGGTGGTGGAAACACGGAGGCGATGGGGAGCCACACGGCCGCGACCCAAGGCGGCAAAGCACCGTCGGCGGCAACACGCCGGGCGGCTCGCGCAGCCTGGAGCAGAGCCAGCATGGCGTCGGCGCGGGAGGCTGCAGGCCGGAGGCGGGATGGAGAACCAGGGACATTGGCGAGGCTGCAGGCAGAGGTCCGCGGGAGTGGAACCGCGCCGGCGGCCGCGAGTAAACCAGGAGGAGGGTAGTTGCGTCGGCGGCCGGGAGTAGTGTCCGCGATTTAGGAGCGGAGGTCGTGCTTGGCGCGGACGTACGAGTTGCGCTCGGTGGAGGCGAGGAGTGCCAGAGGGCGGGAGGCTCGCCGGCGGAGCATAGCCATCCCGGCGGACGGGAGGCGGGGCGATGACGGGGAGGAGACAGGGGAGCGACAGGAACGAGGAACCAGCTCACGGGCGGAGGCGGCGGTTGCGGGGCCCTAGGACGGCGACGCAGCGAGCCGTTCCAGCAGGAGCCCAGCTGCGGGGCTGCGCAGAAACGTGAATCCCGTCGGGGAAGATGGTGCGGGAGGTGAGGAAATCGAACGGGACACGCCGCCGCCGTTTAGAACGACCGCTCACCTCGTGCCCGGATCCCTGGGTCAGGTCTCCGAGGAGCCGACGAGCGGTGCTCTCTCACCTAGTAGGGTCCGACCCCGACGGACAGAGCCGGCGGCGGAGGTGCTCCAGGTCCAGATGGCCAGCGTCGGAAGAGCTCCAAGAGGAGATATTTCTCTTTGCGGTGGCAGCACCGTAATATTTTCCAAAGGGCAGGGTTGATAGTGTTGATTAGAGAGAGGAAACTTTGTGTTTGACCCTATATGTGCTCTTTTTTTGTCATTGTACTCTAACATGTTGATTGTATTCCAGTTTGTTGTACAGAGTAATATAATTCGATTTGCTCCATTCTATATGCAATGAAAATTAAGAAGATATAGTCTGATTATTATTATTATTTGATTTATTATGCTTGCAAAGCTTTATTTAAACACTTGACAAACCAGGGTGCCACGTGGCGTCGCCGTTTCCGTCTTTAACCATGTCCTCTCTTTTTTTCATCGAGTACCCAGATTTGACACTCGGTACAACTGGTAATCATCTGTTTGCCGGCGGGTGTTTGCCGAGAGCCCTTTTGCTGAGATTGCACTTGGTGAAGCCTTTTGCTGGGAGCAAAATGGGCTCTGCCGGTGCTGGGACAACAAGGGAGAGGAAAATCCTTAAGTGTCCCTCAAGTTTTCTCGAAATAGGCTTTCGCCCCGCTTTATAAATAAAGCCCAACGGCCGAACCGATACAGAGTGATGAGGGGAACCTCTTACAAAGCAGATCAAAGATAAAAAAAAGAAGCACAAAGGAAACCCAAGACTTGCCACCGAAGACACCGGAACGGGGCCAAGGTACCGAAACTCCACGATGACGCCCCCAAGAAGGTAACGACGTAGCACGCCGCCGTCATCGAGACCGAGATGGTCAGGGTTTTCACCCGGAGCACTAACACGTCAAAGATAACCACAATAACGCCCTCAAGAGGGTAACGATACCCTCAGGCATCGCCGTCATTGGCGCCAAAGCGCAGAGCTTTCGCTCGGAAAAATCTTCGCGCACCGTTCGGAACATTGGACCGCCTAGTAGCCTCGAGTCTGAACTTCCAGAACACGATCTGGGAGCTGACTTAGCCGAAGCGCCGCCACCGCCAGGTACCCCCGCCACCCGCTCCTCGCCGTCCGCACGACCAAGGAGAAAGGTCATCACCACCTTCACGTCGCTTGCCGTAGAAGCGCCCGTGAAGCCCACCTTTCAGGGCCGCCGCCCCGACATCCGCAAACTCGGGACCCGTGAGCGACAACAGTGCACCGCAAGCCCAACGTAGCCGACGAGGTAGGAAAGCGACTGATCCAAGCCAGCGTGGGCAGCAAACCGCGCAGCAACCAATCGGAGGAGATCCGCCGTCCTCCACCGCCATAGGCGGTCGCCGACCGGACACAGTAGGTAGGGCCTGTCAGGTCCCAGATCAGGCCCCAGATCCGGTCCAGATCACTCGATCCGGTCCAGATCAGGCCCAA
Source organism: Poa pratensis (assembly GCA_947311845.1). NCBI lineage: Eukaryota > Viridiplantae > Streptophyta > Magnoliopsida > Poales > Poaceae > Poa > Poa pratensis. Next base: position 31,923,948 of record CAMZMU010000086.1, on the reverse strand, counting down.
TCAGACCCGACTAGCCCCGCCGCCGTGCTGCAGCGCCAAGGCCACCACCGTCGCCATCCATCGGCAGATCCACATCGCTCCTACCAACCCCTACCACGCCGGAACCCGCAGCTAGGCCAGACCCGAGCCCGCTGGCCCAGATCCGGCCCACACACCCGCAACGGCAGAGGTACGGCAGCCGGAGGAGTCGAGCCTGACGGACGCATCGCGCCCAGCGCACCGCGTCGTGCGCTAACGCCCAAATCTGGAGACCCGAGTCCCAGATGCCGCCGCCGCCAGCTCCCTCCTCACCGCGCCCCCGCCGGAGCCCTGTTCCTCACGCGCCGCCGCCGAGCGTGTCGTCGCCGTCGCCCACACGACGCTGCAGGAGGTCGCCGACCCGAGCTTGTGTCCCATGGAGCACCGTCGCCGCCGAATCCGCCCCGCGAAGACCGACGAACGAGCGGGTAGAAGCAGACCGCCGCCGCCGGCACCGCGCGGGCCTCGCCCGGCGGCCCTCGCCGGCGGCGGCGGAGGAGGAGGGGAGGAAGAGGAGGGCGGAGGCGCGAGAAGCTAGGGTTCGCCCCGGTCGCCCGCGGGGGGCGACGCGGAGCGTTTCGGTCTACTCCCTCCGTGTCCCTCAAGTTTTCCCCAGCAAAGAGTTCTTTTTTTGAGAAAAAAGCATATTATTAGCCAGGCAAAGTTACATTGTACGCGTATTAAAACACACTGATTGCACGCATAATTTACATCATGTGGTTTCTGAATAGAGGGGGATTCCTTCCGTTTAGATGTTTGTTAGAGAAAACGTGTGTTGGAGACTGAAATGCAATTCAGTTGTCGTCCTACTTGGGCCGGGTTTTTATGTTTTGGTTTTTGGGAAACTTGCGTTTCATTCATCTACGAACAGGCCCATCTAAGAGACAGCGCACCCGTCCACTCACATGGAAAAAAAACGAGACAGCGCGAGGGCATGCACGAACCGAAGACCCGGCCAACGCAAGCTCTGAAACCTCTCTTGTCTCTCGGTTTCGCATGCATGATCACACGTACACTCCTCTCCTACAAAAATGGCGATCGACGAGTCACGAGTGTGTCTCTCTCCGACCACTAGCTACTACCTTCTCGATCTGTCCTAGATCACTCGATCCCACACCATGAAACATTCTCTCCTTAACTTCTTCCCCAGCTAGCTAGCTGCCTAGAGATTACAAGACCCATCTTCGAGTTGTCCGGCCGCCGGATCGAAACCAATCAACTGATCGAAATCGATGGGAAAGGCGAGCACCGTGTCGTCGTGGCTGTGCTGCCCGTGCCGGTGTGTCTTCTGCGGCCTGCTCAGCTGCATCTTCAGCGTGGTGGCCTGCGTCCTCGTCGTGGCCGGCCTCGTCGCCATCGCCCTCTACCTCCTCTTCCGGCCGCACCTCGTCCACGCCACGGCCGCCACCGCCGACCTCGCCGGCTTCACCCTCACGCCGCGCACCTGGATCCTCCGCTACGACCTCCCCTCGCGCTGTCCCTCCGCAACCCGAACACGCGCATCGGCATCCACTACCACTCCCTCGCCGCCGAGGCCTACTACCAGGGCCAGCGCTTCGCGCGCGCTGACCTCCCGGACGTGTACCAGGACACCGGCGAGACCACGGTGGTGGCCGCGGCGTTCGCCGGGGAGCACCCGCTGGAGGGCGGGGTGGCGGCCGCGGCGTTCCGGAAGGAGGCCATCGAGCAGGCGCGGTTCTCCGTCGACGTCAAGCTCACCACCAAGATGAAACTCAAGGTGTGGGCGTTCAGGGTGCCCGGCCCCAAGCCCAGGATCGACTGCCCGCTCACCATCCAGCGAAGGAACGCGTCCGCGCCACCCGGCGCCGCGCCGCCCGAGTTCCACTCCACCGAATGCCGCGTCTGGTTCTGAACTCCTGATCGATCAATCGGTCGATCAAGATTGCTAGACTCCTAGTCCTAGGTCGTGATTACTAGTTGTTGATTAACTAGCCGCTTGCTGCATCGATCTTAATTAATTATCCACCCTAGGTTGATATATTTCTGTACTTAATTACGTTTTCCTGATCCATGAATCTGTAGTTTACTAATATCGTAATTAATACGATCCACGATATCAAGAAGAAGATTCACGTCCATGGCTTGGATCATCTGCATATGATTCTTGGATCTTGCATGCAGTACTATACGTTCATGAAGCATGATCCACTCAGATGAGCTCAAATTTAAGTTACTTCCATCGATACAGAGTGTACTATGTATGTAGCGCGTACTGCATGCAGTACGTAGCCATGCTGTGTACTGGGGCAAAGAGAGAGTAAACAGTGTCGCTGATGGCGATGCTGCACGATATCGACCGAGACCGATCAACGAACTGCAAATCAATGCACATGCATGCAGGCAAGCTAGTTGCGTGTTTAATTTGTCCCGGAGTACGTGATGATCAAAGATGATCAAGCTGGTGGCGTACTAACTAGTTAATGCGCACGGATGGAGGATTAATTTCAGGTTTAGCGATGCTGCGGACATGAACCTGTTTAGAGCTTCGACGGACATCACGATTGGTGACGGAGCAAAATGCATCTTCTGGCACGATCGGTGGCTCCCTGGTGGCCCTCTAAAGCAGCAGTTCCCCTTGCTGTTTGCCTTAGCTACAAGGAAATCAAGAACGGTGCAAAAGGAGCTTGATGGTGGCAATTGGATGCGCTCGCTTTTCCATCTCTCCACAGCTGACCAGCTCTCTCAATTTGTCAAGCTGTGGACCATGCTCCAGGGGGTTGTGCTGCAGCCGCGGCCGGACGCGATCTCGTGGAGATGGACCGCGTCGGGGGCATACACAACCGCTTCAGCTTACAAGTGCCAATTCGCCGGTCCCTGCCGCCTTTCCGTACAGCCAAGGTTTGGAAGGCCAATGCGGAGCCAAAGTGTCGTTTCTTCGCTTGGCTTGTTCTACACGGCAAGATACTCACGGCCGACAATCTCGCCATCCGTGGGTGGCCTCACGATCCAATTTGCAAGTTGTGCTGCATCCATCCTAAAACAGTCCAGCACGTCCTCTTCGAGTGCTCTTTCTCGACCGTCGTCCGCGACAAGATCTTCGAGTGGCTCGGCAACATTGGAGCCCCGCCCCCTCCCTTGGGTAAATGCATCAATGACTGGTGGGACGGGATGATCGCGGCAATCCCAAAGGAGAGGCGTCGCGAGGCGAGTGGCGCTCTCATCTACACCATGTGGGGGGGTTTGGAAGGAGAGGAACCGGAGGACCTTACGGAATGTCGGGCTTTTGCCGGAGGCGGTGGCGCACCTCGTGTGGGAGGAGATTGCGCAGCGGGCTTATGGCCACACTCTGGACCCGGGAGGTTTCTTTGTTGTTTAGTCGCGGTGCTTTGTTTTTGTTTTACTTGTCGCCTGTAACTCAACTCAGTACATAACACTCTATTCTATCTAATCGGACGGCAGAACGACTGCCTTAAACCTCAAAAAAAAATTCAGGTTTAGCATCTTGCATGTTCAATTCTCGGCAATGTTGGATATCGATATCCAACATGTTATCCCTCGCATGAGCTGTGAGAAGTTTTTTTTTAGATAAAGATGAGCTGTGAAAAGATGGCCGTTTCAGCCCTTCAGGCGGCTCAAACAAATGCAAAAGGCTACATTAGGGTCATGACCAATAGACATTTTGAACTATACATGAAAAAAGGGATGTTAAGTCTCTCATCTAGCCACCACAAGGTAGAGTGACGAAAATCTCAAGTTAGGCTCAATTGGAGAAGAAAGCAAGAAAATCAGGAGAGAAGAGAAGGAGAAGAAATTAAAGGAGGAGTTTACGGTCAAGCATATTCTGCATATATCGGGTGTTCCCCACATTATCTTCTCTCTTTTAGTCTACGGTTTCATCATCTTTAATTAGATTGCTTCAATCGCTAGCATGTCGCCCCAAATCTTATTACTGTATCAAGATTTGTGATATCTTAGTGTATTAGATCTTCCGACCCTCTTTAGACAAGAACATATTTTTGTTCCACGCTTGATAATAGTTGAAAAATTATTTGGGTGGTCACGCCCCGTGTTTTTTTCCTAAAATTGAGAGTGTGTTGATTCGTTACTGCTTTTCTGAGATAGTACAGACAGTCGCCCCATGAGTGTGAGCTGAAAAGTGTGCTATCTACTCCATACATTTGATGTATATGTTTCCTTCCATGATTCACTAAACGATAGTTGCAGTTAGCACATGAGTGATGCTGAAGACTGAAGTTATACATCTTATTATGCGTATTTTTCAGATCACGTTATAAGTGTGCTAATTTCTCAACAGACAAGACATGCACGCTGCATGGGTGACTGGTTGCTTTCAAAAGAACTAACTAGCAAACGATCCCTAGACATGGTTTTCCTTTAGCTCCAAATTATCTGAGAAACGAAATCGCTTTAAATTATGTCAATTTTAGTAGCTCCAACCCGAGATCGGGATGAAGATTCTTGATGCGAAACTAGCTGCATTTGTCAATTCACCATCCATGTATCTATGATGTGCACTGCGGCGTACGGCACTCAAAGCCAAAAAGGTCTTTGACTCACACTGTGATATAGAGCAACAACTGCTCACACGAAAAATAAGAAAAAATATCTAGATTTTGCCGTTTTACTTAGTTTTTTTAGCTTATTAGTGCTGTCAGTCTTTTTTTCCCTCTTTTTTGTACTCTCTATACAAGCTCTTTATGATCAATGAAATCGGATAGCAGCTCCGACTGCATTTCGTCAAAAAAAAAAAAAGAATCCGAATGAAATTCTTGCATTACAGAGCCCAGACAACAAGCTCGCATGCTCACACGCTAGCTCTATATGTATATACATTTTTTACATTTTTATTTGAGTTTTTGTGAAAAATAAATAAATAAAAGAATCCGGACTGTGGAGTGTGGGCACAAATCAAAACCGGAAAAGGGAAACTACTACTCACATTAGCACACAAATAGTTAGGTAGTGCATGCACGCACGAGGAGTGAACTGTCTCACATTAGCCTTCCGGCGTAAGAGATAAAAATTCAATACCAACCTCTCACTTGATCAGCCCAGCATCCGGCCGACTGGGAATCAGCAGCTCCTGATGCGATCATTCATGAAGCGACTAGCTCAAAGCGATTAGCTCAAACTAATCTCCATTAAATGCTCTCTGTGCAGCCTTCTTCCTTGATCTCATCGGTGCCGCTGAAGGAGGAGGAGCGTTTGGTACTGGCGGTGGTCGGGGAGGACGGCGAGGCGGTGTCGCTGAGCGCGACGAGCAGGTCGATGAAGGCACCGATGATGAGGCAGTGGGTGGTCTTGCCATTGGCTCTGAGATACCACCGCAGCATCTCCTCCAGCCACAGCCAATCCTTTGCGCCGTGGCTCATCACCATCTCCTCCATGGACGCCCGGAAGTCGCTGTACGGGTTCGATGAGTCCAAGGTCATCGCCGTCGCTCCATCGAACGTCGCCATCTGCTTGTCCTTACTGCTGACGCCGCAGCAGGTGGTGCCCTTGTCGTTCTTCACCTTCAGCTTGGCCTTCTTGAGTACTATGGAGGAGGTGGCCGGCGACGTGTGGGGCTCGAAGAAGAGGCGGTCAGAGCGCAGCGCGCGGACGACGGTGTCGCGCTCGTTGGCCTCAATGAGCCCGGAGGCGGCCTCGGACGCCGTGGAGAGGCTGTCGTCGACAGAGGCGAAGGAGTTGGAGAAGCAGGAGTCGGCGCCAGAGTCGGGCAAATAGGCGGAGTTCATGGTCTTGTACGCCGTCTGCTGCTGCTGCCTGAAGGAGAGCGTCCTTGGCTGCTTGCAGGACGGCCACTGCCACGAGGAGGCAGAAATGGAAGAAGAAGAGGCCATGGAGGAAGGTGCAGCACTGGTACTAGCAGCAGCACTGTCCACCTGCTTGTTGTTGCTTTTGCTGCTGAAGATGAGAGATGAGAGGCCAAGCTTCTTGACCATGGCTGGTTTCAATCTGATCTCAAGGAGCAATTGAACAGGACGATGTACAAGAGGGAGGAGCTGGAAGGTATCTGGCTATGGAGTTCTGCTCTGCCTACTTGGTCTTGGGCTCTGGGCTACTACTAGCAGTACCTAATTTGAGTGAGGAAGGTGGTGTGTGTATGTGGCTTTTGTTTAGAGCAGGGATTGTACATGGTTTATACTAATTAACAAGCAGCATAATAGTACTGGAGTAATCAAAAGAGTAATCAGTTCAGAGTAGGTCGCCTAATTAATGAGCAGAGAGACCAGTTGCTCATATGTTCAGGAGTGAAGAAAGGAAGATGCCATGGATGGTGGTGTGCAATTTGTGCAGATATAGCACATCCTAATCACTTGGTGGAGTGGTATCTATACCACTTTTGTTTATTAGCACATCCACGTGGAGCCTCGCTCTTGTACGTACCTACAACAAGACACATGCATGATCAGTAGCTAGCTACAGGCCGAACAGACCGTTTAATTGGTAGGTACTACTTTGTTGCGATTTGATTTAATTTGTTAATGTACATATGGGCCGCCCATCCAATTTGCCCAAAGATAAATGATCTTCACATGCGGTGACCATTATATTTTAGGTGCAGTGCAGGCAGAGTTGAGAGCCGGTGGTGTGGTTTAATCTGCAGGCTGAGTACAAACAAATTAGATCAGTTTCAGAGCACCGTATACAAGTGTGCAGGTAGTGATAAAATAGTGAGGAGCATACAAAGAAAAACAATGAACTGAAAACAAGAGAAACATCCTTGAGTTGTTTTTAGTACTAGCAATCCTCGGAGTGCGCCTAGCTCTCCATCAATCCATCTGTCAGAGTGAGAGGTTGGAATCGTTTGTTAGGCTGCTAGTGCCGTGCTACAGATTCTCATTCTTCCCGGGAGCCCCCATAAAAAACATGTTAATGGATCCCAACAAGTCATTTCCCATGAACAGCGTGTGTAATTAATAATTAACACACACTTTCGCAGTAACAAAGTAATAATGAACCATGATCCAAACGCTAGAAAATAGAAAGTTATACTGCAGCCTGTACGTACAGTACAGGCGCCTTCCCAGCAAACAGAAGAAAAATTTCCACAGTTGTTTCAGTTCTGTTTTGCCACTGTTTCTATGCAGGCTATAGCTTTAACAGTAAATGTATTATTGTAAAACAAAGAGCTACACAGTAGATCAGAAACTACTGTCCATTTTACAGCTAATCAAACCCAATGATGCACCATGCATAGTGAGCACTGACATGATAACAAGAATGAACAGAAAATTTCTGTATGCACCCATCTAAAATCAGTAAAAGAAGAAACTAACAAGTGAAGGTAACATTAGTGACTTGTACTGAAGCTTAACTTACTGAAGTTAAGACACAAAGATTCAAGACAAAAATCTTAGATAAGAAATAAATGAAAGGTGCTGACTGGTTGTTGCAAATATTCTCTGTGTTGCCATTTCTCCTCTTTTGAACCTTGTGCTAATCAAAGTGCGTGTAAGATTCTTCAGCATTTATACGAGTCTGGCTAAACATGAGACCAAACTTATTGCACTCACCTCTGTGGCATCTTTGCTCTTCACTCTTTCTTTCATAGCTCCCATTCAACATCTCCACATCTTCTGGCATGAAATCAAGGCTCCTATATAGAGGCAGGAAACCTGTGACCCACTTATTGAGTTCGTCTTTGCAATTTGGTAATGCGTCTAGAGTTGCCAGTTTTTGCAATGACTCTAGTGCATACATATACATGGTAAAGGTGATTGGGAGAACATCATTTTTTTCTCTAACAAGACCAATCAAACATGGTCCAAATATTTCTTGATTCGCTGCCTGGTCCTAGCCTTTGGTCGCCGGTAACACGGGAATCCAGGATAGGTGCTATTACTAGTGAAGTAGTGATAGATTGCCGACCTGTACCGCTAATGGTGCCATGATCAAGGTAACCATGCAGTGTGCAGACGCGGAACTTGAAAATAAACCAGGGTTCTTGTAGGATACTACGCAACACCTGATGATACAATCCAGTTCCATGCTGAATCTGGCGCGGCAGAAACAATTGTATTGTAGATGGTTAGTCAACTGAAAATGTTTACAGAATTGCTCATAACTAAAAAGCTGATGCTGCTAATATAGTTACCTCTAATCGTCTATTGATCTGTTCAGTAAGCTGAATCTGCTTAGCGAGCGGAGGCCCCCTGCTAGTCCTGTCAACATTAATACGCGTGTGACTGCGCCCATGCAGCCATACTCGCAGTCAGGGATAAAAGCTGGTGCAATTACCACTGAAGGGATTGGATAGGATGATCCCCGTGGCCTGTATCTTCACTGCTGCGTGGAGCAGTGTCGCTGCAGTCTAACCACGCAGAGCATATCCCACACACTTAAATTTGCAGCAGCTTTTACAGTAGTGCCCTACATTTTCTGGCCTTAAAGAATCTACTGCGTCAAGTACTAGTACGCCATAGGTTTGGTTAATTTCAACCTGGGAGGTAACTGGTTAATGCAGCAGGACCGCACAAGAGTGGACAGTTCCAAGGACCAGTCCCTGTCTGCCCGCTAACAGATCCACTGTTCCGGAACATGCAACTAGCATCGCTGAACTGCAGAATTTGATTGCCTGTTAGCTGCTCATAACATATTTCGTAATACATAAGAGGGCTAGACATCGTAGACACTGACCTGCGTTGTGTTGTTGCTATCATCCTTCCGAGGCCAGCAAACAGTTGGGAGCTCACAAGGTTGCGCCTCTGAAACGGGGCCTCTGGGTTTCGTGACTTTTAAGTGGGCTAAGTGCAAATGGCCATGCATGCAGCTGCAATAATGCAGAGCTTGCATGGCTCCACTGGGCACATGTCCTGGCCTACTCTTCACTCATGCGTGGTGATGGCAAAACTAACAATAGTCAGAGAAAGGGTGACGCTTGCCAAACTGTAATTGCTGCCCCTGGGTCTCGATCCAAAAGTTGTATACTACTATAAAGGTCGAGAGGTCTTGTTTGAGTTTCAGTTCTGAACACTATCTAACTGCTTGAGAAATGGACATCCCAGGTTCAGTGACTGTATCCAAGAGTTTGTGAGTGTTTTTTTAGATTCACAGTTTGTGAGTGTTTCCACAGAAAGATTACTCGGTCGACTAGAACAACACTCTCACCTTAATCTCTCAAGTCTCGACCATGCCCAAAAGCTCTTACTTATGTTCCTAAATGTAAGAAATTCTGTCGGTTCAATTTAACGTTGCTAGAAACAGAGGTAGTACTAAGTAGCCTTCTCCACAAAACTGAGTTCATGATCATTGTATAGGCCTGGCAGGTTAAGCTAATGAGTTCCAATTTGCAGAGAATATGACTACCTACATTTATGAATTCAACTTTCCGCGGGTATTACTTTGTATTTTTAGTCGCCGTTCCTTTTTATCATTTCTAAATACGTATAATATGTATAAAATAGTCGAAATCCAAAAATGATTAAAGCTGCAGATCGAATACTACTGTGTTCGTGCAGTATGCGTAACAGCATCTCTTAGATTTTGTCTCCAAAAACGGACAAACAAGAAGACCCCATTCAACTGTTGTAGGATACATATATATATTGGAATCTAAGTATTTAGTAGTAAGCAGTGTTTGCATATAAAGACTCACCATTGAATGGAAATGAATATTCCAAAAATGGAAGATTTCCGAACAGTTGAATAGCACAGAACAAAAAGCTCCCTCCAACAATTTAATGAATTGTTAAAGCCAAAATAAAATAAATGGACCATCAAAATAAAAGAGGAACCAGATAACATTCTTAATTTTAACCCTTCAACTAGCAACCATACAGTTGAAATCAACAGAATGATGAGTTTTTATGATTTTCTGTGATTTAAGACATGTCGCAATTTCAACTAAGGTATTTTCCCAAGTTCAGTGGCTGTATCCAAGAGTTTGTGAATGTTTCCGCCGAAAGATCACTCAGTCGACCAGAACAACACTCCTACCGCAATCTCTCAAAAGTCTCAACCATGCCCAAAAGCTACTAAATAAACTGAGGTCCTTATCATTGTATAAGCCTGGCAGGTTGAGCTAATGAGTTCCAGTTCTCGTAAATTTGCAGAGAATACGACTACCTACATTTCATGCATTTAACTTTCCGCAGGGTATTACTTTGTATTTTTAATCATTGTACCTTTTATCATTTCTAAATACGTATGAAATGGTCTAAATCCAAAATTGATTAAAGATGCAGATCGAATACTACTGTATTCTATTCGTGCAGTATGCGTAACAGCAACTCTTTGATTTTGTCTCCAAGACGGACAAACAAGAAGACCCCATTCAACAGTTGTAGGATACACACATATATATGGGAATCTTATTATATAGGTATAAGAAGTGTTTGCATATAAGAATATAAGATTTACCATTTAATCGAAATGAATACGCCAAAACTAGAAGATTTCTCAACAGTTGAATGGCACAGAACAAAAGCTCCCTCCAACAATATATGAAATATTAAAGCCAAAATAAAATAAATAAGTATCCAGATAACATTCTTAATATGAACCCTTCAGCTAGCTAGCATACAATTGAAATCAACAGAATTCTGCGTTTTTATGATTTTCTGTGATTTAAGACACGTTGCAAGTTCAACAAAATGTATTTTCTTACTGGGGTTGCTTCCAAATAGTTTTCAAGATAAAAATGGTATACAATATTAGACGTTACTAATAATATAAAGATGTTTCTTATTTCTACATAAATGATGTCAATTAATTATCCATTCTCAGATAATTATTTTGTATTGCAATCTACAGATCAAGTATATACGCTTATAAATCTTATCGGGCTTTTCTTCAAACAAAAAACTTATCCGACTCACCAATTCAATTGAATATACTTCATATTCGGCCTATAGCCATATGCCATACCATACAGGCCCACAAGAGACTAGGCCATTAGGCATGAACAAACTTTAGCCTGCGGTTTAAAAATTGTGTGTTGGTTTATCTCATGTGGAGTGCAGACAAGCTACATGTGTTAGTTGCTGGGCAGGTCCACAACCATCATGCCAGCTGCTGTTGGTTCTTGGGAAAATACGATCCTATAAGTATTTTCCTCTTATTATAAGGTATTCCTCTGATTCTGATAATCTCTGGTCTAATGTTTCAACTTTGCATCAAACATAACATTGTCAGGAAAGCTTTCTGTAATAAAATTCTATGTTTAAATACTTGCAAAAGTTGTCTCATAAGGGGATATGATTCATCCCATACAGGGTTCATCAAAAACAAGCAGTTCATGAATATTTTGTTTTAGTGTTTACCTGTCAAGAGTGCCTCTTCTTTGTGAACGCTTGAATTAGACTCAGTTCCTTCTCAAGCATGTTAGCTGCATATGTATGCAGACAGTGAAGCCTTGCTGGTTCTGACAACAGCAGGAAAAGACAATTTTTCAGAAATATGAAGTGATAATCGGCAAGTTTGTCTGACAGCAGATTTTTCACTTCATTTCACTTCTTTTGTAAACTCAAACAGTAAGTGCTATAACTGACTGAAAATAGAGGAAACTAAGTGGAAGAATCCAGTCAATTAAGCAGAAAGGGCTTAGCCTCCTCTTTAACTAGTAGTACTACCTTTAAACGGTGAACACTAATAATTACCTAGGCAATATGATGTCAGATCTAGATGAGCAATGTATCATACTCTTAACTGGCCTTTTTCTGGGTGCGGATAGATAGGCCTGTTGGGCCTAAATGTCGGGCTACATAATAATGGGGCCAATCGATTGAAGAAAGCTCACTGTTTAACTGGTAAGTAACCTACTCACATCATTGAAGATGGACCGAGAAACACAATGTTCAACACATGTGACACAGTTTGAAAGGTGTCACTCCAGATTTAAACCTAAGAGAACACCCAAACTGCTTCAATAGATTTTATAAAGTACTCCCTTTGTACCAAATTATAAGACGTTTTAGCAAGCTGTTTTAGCATGCTAAAACGTCTTACAATTTGGTACGGAGGGCGTAGTTGTAAACATAAGATCACTACGTACAACACTGATATCAACAGAAAACAATCTGATAGCTTGCACTTCTGCAGAGCAAGAGAAGTAAAGATGGAGATGGAAGACTATGTATATAAATTTGGCTTGACAGGGAAGCGGCGTCCACGCAAAGTAAATTTGAACATATAATTAATGGGGACCTTTTCTCTGTAGTACTTAAATCACCAATTCCTCAAAAAAGAAAGAAGGAAAAAAAAACTCTATGATAGAACAGATTCGGTAGTGACTAGTGACAGGGAAGTTGGTTCTCTTCTATTTCATGCATCTAATTAAGAGGAGGCAAAAGTTCGGTACCTGTATGATCTCCCATTTTATGAGACAGAGAACCTGGAGGTTGATTAGTCACTTCACTGGAAAGTAATGCAATTATTTCCACAAGACTGGGCTTTAAGTGGAGTCCCTATCTGTTGTTGGCAGGAAGCTTGCTGAGCAATGCCCAAGAATTATCTACAGGTAGTACAAGGAGAGATTGCTCTTATATGAAAATGAATATCTATACTTTATACTGAAGTAACATAAAAGAAAAAACACAAGCGGTTATGAACATGTGCAACTCATATGGCGCCAAGGGCATATCTGGGCCGTCCGTTTCGGCGATCCGACGGCCCAGATTCGCCGTGGACCGGTCAATTTTTGTCCGCGGTCAACGGAGAATCTGGGCCGTCGGATCGCCGAAACGGACGGCCCAGATATGCCCCTGGCGCCATATGAGTGGTAGAAAATCCATGTTCAAACACAAGAACAATGTTAGGTATGGACAACCAAAGAGAGAAATATGAATTGTTCAAAAAAAGAGAGAGAGAGGGAGAAGAATATGCTCCGCTGAAGAAGAAGGCCAGGTATGTATTACCCCATACATGATCTCAGTCACAAGCTAGGGAGTAGGGTACACATGGAAGTTTGTCATACTAGTTCATGGGACGCTGTGATTGACAAGCCAAACAGAGATGAGAAGAAACACCCTCTCAAGCTTCCATAAGCTACTCAACGCAACGCTGCAGATAGCAAACACCAAATGCTAGCTGCATACATATATGTGGATCTATGTTTATCTACACTCGTGTACGCACAGAATCTCCAGAGGTTTGGCAGTTTAGGCCTTGTTCTTGGTGTCACTGTACTTGTGGAAGTGCAGCAGCACGGGGCTCTTGCACCTGGGGCACTTGGGTTGCTTCTCCTCTTCCTCCGACCCCAAGAGCATAACGTACATGAGGCACCGAGGGCACCCAGCAACCACCATAGGTTTTTCCTCCTCCTCATCTGACGACACGCACGAGCTCACCGGCGAAGCCATGGACACTTCAGTGCTGCTTGTTGTCTGGCTCATGCTTGGTTACCTAACTAGTGTCAAGCTAGCTTGTATGCAGTGTATCGGCTAGAGGGAAGAGAGAGAGAGCTCCTCTATGTCTGGTCTGTGGTGTGTCCGAACTGTGGCCTGTGGTGCACCTCTTACTCCCAGAACATTATATAATGGCTTCGAAAGGAAGAGGACATCCCAGAATCGAAATTTCTTGGATTTCTTTAAGCAGACAAGAGATTAAACCACGGGTCAAAATCACTGCAGCTGAGGTGAAGTTTCCTTGCAAGAATTTAAGATGTGCGTGGAGGAGAAGAAAGAAAATCAAAGGGAAACCAACTTAGCAACAAGAAAGCATAAATGAGACACTGTTTTGTCCTGTGACCAAGGATTAAATGGAGCTACAGGCTATGTATGTACAATGGAGGATACAAAGAATATAAAGGACTAGTAAATAAAATCCTAGAGAGCAGATAAGATTAACTGCACAACTTGCGCCGATTCTGTAATCTGGTGACATCACTACATGGGGGGGGGTTACACATGAAAACTTTTCGTAACCACCAATGAATTAGAAAGTTACACTCCGCATCTTAATTTGAGCATTCAAATGCATGTAGTAGTGACGAAGGATAGCAGGCTAGTGGTTCTAGAAAAAGTTGGCAGTTGGTACACCTTTACTAACAAAACGTTTCTCAGAGCATACAAAACACTGAAAGAAATCTGGACTTGCAAGAAAAACATTAATGGCATCTAGTCTAGTAGAGAGAGCTCTCAGCTTGGAAAGAGCCATATAATTCGAAGCAAATGGGGCTGTGATACATTAAGATTCTTTGATTGAGACTGTTGTACTGATACATACCTAACCCTGAGAGAATGGTTACGGCTATAAGAAAATGTATGTGATTGGACTTAGTTTAGAGGGAAATTCTACTTTAATCAGCCTAAGTGCATACGCAACAGCATTTTAGCATTCTACTCTGTTATTAATATATTCATCTAGTGCCTTTGCAGCCCAAAGATTTGAACAGAGCCTTTCTAATTGTCAACTGAATCACAGAGAGAACAGATACGATAGTTAACAAACTGACTGACCAAATAACTTCTGAAATTTGCAAAGATAATGATATATGGATTGTGATAAAAATAAATAGCTTGGCTGGACAAAATAAACCAAATGCAAGACCCCGGAATCATGCATGTTATACTATTAAGCTAGGAGTTAAGTAGCATATACAATCAGGTGCAGTAACTGGAAGAACTAGCAGTCTCAAACGAGCAACAGCCTCTTAGGATGTTTTTAACCTAAAGAAATATATATGCTTCGGGCGAAAAATATTTAAAATGAAATCAAGAGGATATCTGAAGGTGTACCTATTTCAGGCCAATGTGACGTGTCATCAATATGTAGAATTTAGAAAAGTTTCAGGGTTGATTTCATTTACCTACAGCACTGGCAGCACACAACTTCAGCAAATAGAAGCAAATAACAACCACCTGTTGCTCTCAAACAAATGTCTTGCACTGCATACATGTCCGTCTCAAATACGTGGTACGGGATATTAGCAGAAACTGGCATCTAACATGTCTTGATCGATCACTTTAATGTGAATCACATTTACATCGTATAAATACCAGTCTTATTTATTTTTACAGATATAAATGGTAACTGCATTGCCAGCATCTGATGACATTGATCTTTCTCCCCATATGGCTACAATCGAAATCACAGAATTGCTGCCGACAACTTTAAAAAGCATCCTGAACAAAGTTAATATCTGCACTGCCTAAGCGGGACACAAACATGGATCGCACGCCTATGCTAGTAGTATTTGGCGATAATTGCTTGCGCGTTCAGCACATACTCATATAGTAATACTAGATTATTCGGTGTGACTGGAAAAAAAATTGAAGGTGAATGGATTGACACTTGAAATCCAAACCATGAGAGAAAGCCGGGAAAGAGCCACCTTGGGGAATGGGGCCTCCGTCGAACACGGCCCGGCCCGACAGTACTCCATGCATCGCCGCATCTCAAGGCGTGTGTCATCTCCCTTCAGCCACCGCGCCGACCTCAGGCGGCGCCTCCTCCGAAGACCCCAACCGAAGATTGCGGCGGGCTGGTCGCCGCAGGATAGTGGTAGGAGGGTTGGGGTTTTCCGTTTGGCAGGGAAGGAGAGAAGACGGAGGATTTTCCGAGTTCAGCCATTCGAATCTTTCCAAACGGCCCAGGTCTAGCCCAAGAAGGAATCAACAATCGCAGCTAGCTGAACGACCTGCATGCTGGGCAGAAAATTCATTGTTATTAATCTGTAGGAGTCAAACCATCTTCTTGAATCGCCTTTTTTGTCAGACTGAAAACATCGATTCCTTGCACTGCATAGAACCGATTGAAAATTCCAATTGAACCGACCATGGTGTGGCTGGTCTTAGGTAGTTGAGAATTAACTTAGTGCTCAGTCAAGTTCCCAACCATCGGTTTTGCATCAATATTCATGCGCCTATAAAGTTACATGTTGGGTTAAGTAAGTTTTTTTCAATTGTAAATGGGGTTGTAACTGGTCAGACTGTTGCATTTTCTTTGTGATTCATGTTAGACACATGAGTTATAACATAGGTTGCAACTGAGATTTGAGAACAACACCTCACGGAGAACTAAACTAATTTGCATTCGATTGGTAATTAGTCACACCCTAAATAGTTTGTTACACGCACGCACACACTTTTAAGGTCTAAATTTGACCATCATTTTGATAAAAGAGACACGAATATATTTCATGAAATTTATACCACTGAATTTGATTCGAATAAAGTTTGTAATGGTATAATTTTTATAACAACTCACACGTGTATAATTGGTTCAATTAGTGGTCAAATTTAAAACACGCAAAACTTAGATGTCACATCCATGGGACTGAGGGGGTAGACACGTTTTTTAACAAAATTTGTTCTTCTATCAAGAATTATAATGTAATGCAAGTGTAAAAAGTCCAATTCATACACAATTCGATGGTCTCATTCTTTTGGGCCCACGGGGCTTAGTAAAAAATTCTCTAGTTTATAATCATGGAATTCTTTGGTGTTCATTCAATCCAAATTACAGTAAAATGTTAGACATTAGTTGGTATTTTATAACCCTATTGATCCGTTCTGATCAATAGTTCCCTAAGAACACAAACATAAAAATATAATGCATCCATGCCTAAGCAAACTATGGTTCATATTTAACATCCATTTTGTTATATTTTTGGGCAAGGGACCTTTGGATTGTTGGATTTTATAGGAAATTTATACTATTTGATTCCATACGAGTTTTACCTATGATATAGCTTTGGGTCGAATAGGAGACCTCAAGATTTTTTTGATTTAGTCCTTGTGTTTTATTTCATACGATTTGAATATCTTTCTGCGTCACACTGATATTTTCTCTCTTCTGCTTCTTACAAATTTCTTAGAGCATTCAAATAGTTAGTTTTGTAGTTTTTCCATGTATCATTCCACAAGCCACGGCCTCTCAATCCTACTTGTTTTTCATCACTATATTTTAAAACACGCATTAAAAAAAGTTGTTAAGTATGCCTATCGCTGTATATATTATTCAGTAATTCATTTACTTACTTCATAACCTGTAGAAAGGCACTAGGATTGGGGCGTAATAGTAGGTAGTTCTTTGAATGAACCAATTTAGTTAATTAGATACGAATTCACTAACTCATGGAAAAACTTTTTGTTAAACCTTACATAAAAGTGCTTTCAACTTTATGTACGAATACGAATAAACACACATTTTTTGAATAAGAAAACCTTTTTAGAATAATTCTCAAAAGTGGTATGATATGGTCTATCGCATATGGACCATGTAGAAAATTTCCAATAGAGTGCATTTGCATTTTTAAAAAAAAATCCTAAATCAATTGTTGTCACTCTAATGGTTTACCCCCACTTCAATTCTTTTCCGGGCCTATCCCTGATTGTGGACATAAGATAACACAACGACTGTGGCGTAACCCTATCCAACATGGGGAATGTTTAGATTTGTTGAAACACGCGAAAATTGTCATGACAAACAACATCAGAGAGGCAAAAAGCATTCGTCGGAGCTTGCTCCAAGTCAAAATCGAGAATGCAGCTAAACACAAAATCAACGGCTCAATGCGATCTGCATATTATCCTATTTTAAGTGATGAAAATACAAGTAACTAACCCGCGACCCACCCTTATCCCCTTGCTACAGTGGCCAGGGGCGATTTTTGAGAACTCGTCGTCGAATCCACCTCGCGCGGCGGCGATCCGTGGGATCCCTCCGTCTCCGGCGGCTGCTTCGGCAGCGGGAGGCTGGGGAATCCCCGGATCTCGCCTTGTACATAGCTTGGTTAGGGGCGTTCGTGCCGGCGGCGCTGTGGAGGAGGTGGCGCGGTCGGCGGTGGTTTTGGGGGCGCCGCTTCCCCTCTCTGCTGCGTGTGCAGCTGGGCGCTCGCCGTCGTCCTGGCGCTCGCGGATCTTCGGATTCCTCGAGCGGGCCAGGCCCCTGCTTCAGATCGATGGGTCGGCCCCGTTGACCTGCTGCTCTGGGACTCCGGGTCCCCCAGCATCGTCGTCGTCACGCCGGCGCGTCCTCCAGCGGCGGTGTGGAGCTGGGGAGGTGGTGTGTAGGAGGTTGAAGCGGCGCTCTGCGAAGAAACTCTGCCGGGCTTCGTCGAGATCGGTGGCCGTCGGAAGGTGGAGCTGGAGGCTGTTGAGGGCGCTGGCCGAGCGTGTTCATCGTGCGAGGCTTCGTCACCGGGGGCGGACTGCTTCTGCGGCCTTTTCCAATGTGGAGGTGCTCTCGGGCGAAGGAAGAAAGGCGGATCGGCTTCATCGTCTCCGGCGTTGGCGGCGGCGTTGTTCTTCGTTGCTAAGCTTCCTGTGTATGTTGGTTTGTACTGTGCGAGTCTTTGTACTCTTTTTTAGTCTAATACAAAAAAAAAATACAAGTAACTATTAACTGAAGCACCTTAATTATGGCACGTGACCTCTTGGATCATGTATCAAAAATTTCCATGTTATTAATACAAAAAAATCCACGATCAGAACGCACATGGGCTTATGCAGAAGAACCCAGAAAAGCCAAACAAAATTCCAACCGAGTCCACGTCGCCACCTCTCCGTGCAGGTGAGGTCGTGAGAGGAGGACTGGTTTGATTGACGAGCGAGCCTGATACCAATAAGATCGGCAGCAGCGGCAGCGGCTGCATCTGCATCTCCGCCCGGCTTCCAAAACCCCACAGCGCCGGCCATCATGCCTCCCTCCGGCGAGGTGCTCGCCTCCGTCTCCTCCGCGCTCGCCGTCCTGCTCGTCCTCCTCGCCTGCGTCGAGCTCGGCGACGCGGCCGCGCCGTCGGCGTCTACCGCCTCATCCAGTACGACCTCGCCGGCGCCCCGCTCGGCTCGCGCGCCGCCGCGCTCAACCACCACGCCGCCGCGCTCCCGCTCCCCGCGGGGGCCGACCTCTCCCGCTCCGCGCTCGTCGCGCCGCTACTCGAACTCCCGCTCTCCTTCCTCCGAGGTACCCTCCCTCCTAGACTGCTCGCTGTACCAGCACACTGTAGTAGATGAGCTCTTCCCCGTCTCTAGCTAGAATTGCGCTCGATCTATGTGCCACTTCGCATTGCCTAGATACCTACCTGCCGGATCGAGATGTGTGGTGTTGGCGATATCCTTCCCGATCTTGTAAGATTCTGTTGTGTTTTTTTTTGGTAGTTTCGTGTTGCTACATTCTGCTCGTTCAGTTACAGCAGCCGGATGACAGCCAGGATGAGCTCCATACTTGGACTTTCCACTTTCAAGTATGCCTTTAGTTAGTTATCATCTTGCTTGTTTGCTACTTTACCAAATTTTACGCAGTCACTCGTGTGACATCACAAACTCTCGAAACAATTATGACTCAGGGGTGGTGTTCCATCATGTATGAGCCATCTGAAAAATAGCATGTTCTTTCACTTGTTTCTCCCGTGAAATTTGCTTAAATTAATAGTTTCGGTCTGTATTAGTGACAAACTGTTGTTTCATTACCTACTACTCAGAGTACCTGGCAGAGAAAAAGCATCTTGGAGGGTTGCTCATTCTACTCCCGACTAAACTCAGCGCTAATAATAGTGAGGGGAATAACGATGACAAGGGGCAACCAAAGAGTGTGCTAGCTGAACTGGAAAAATTGCTCATGCATGAAGAAGTGCCAGTAAGTTATATTTTTCTCAGGCATTCATGTCTCTACCTTTGCTTGAAATGTGTTGCTTACTCAATAGCTAGTTAGTTGTATCACATAACCCTGTAGCACTTCAACTTGTAAACAGTCTGTTTTAACGCAATAATGTGCATTCAGCTTCTACAATCTGTGTGGCAAATGACTACACATCTCAACATAATTTATACTGTGTTGCCCAAGAATTCACTATTCTTCTTAATCAATGATTTCTTATATAGAGAGAACGGCCCTCACGAATTGCAAATACTAATTTGTTAAGAATCAATCGAATTGAAGTCATAGTGTCGTCGTTGGCAGGAATCGATATATTCGCGAGATCTGGGTCGCAATTTGTATCGACTAAAGAAATAGTAGGAATCCCCAAAATGGCACATTCCCGAAGAGCTATATACTCTTTTTGCTGATCAAGGACGATCACAATGTCGATACAAATTGCTCATGATATTGACTGGTACTCTTAGCTGTTAACCAAAATTGTCTTATGTTTTGAAACATGCACCCTTTAATATGATATTGGCACATCATCAACAACTTTGGTCCCCTTCATATCATATAATGTCATTTTTATATATCATGATCTATCTTTCGGATTTGCTCATGTCATGTGTTGTTTCCGGTCTAAATATGTCCTGCGTCCCTCGTTTTTCAGTGATCTACTTTTGTTGCCTAAATCACGTGCATTACTCCATGCAGTTTCCAGTGTATTTCGCTTTCCATGATGACAATATGGATAGCTTATTGGAAGATATCCGTAAAATTGCCTCTTCTGGTCAGCCGGCCTCTGCATCAACAGGAGGGTAATACTTGCAGGAAAACGATTGTAGTCTATTAGCATTGTAACACTTGACTTAAATTGTCAGCCTCCTGCATGGTCTTAATTGCCTTCATGTGGACTTGTAGATACAAGCTTATAGTGCCATCGGCGGAACCTAAAAAGGTGTCATCTCCAACCATTTCAAATATTCAGGTAACCACTCTAATATGAAATTACTCTCAACTTCAGCATTTAATAAGTTGACTTTTTACTTTATAATTCAGTAATTCGGTGTAACATCTTATAGATATGTTTTCTTTCGGAAGCATAAGAGACCACGATGATAGATAGGCTGGCTGTATGCTAGAAGTGATTGTTACAGCGTGATATCTGGCTTAAGAAATAGTAGTGTGTTTCATGCTGTTTCATGGGATGTCAACATGCCCGAGTTGAATATCTTTGAGTTGCAGGGATGGTTACCTGGATTAAAAGGAGAGGGCGACGCTGAACAACTTCCAACCATTGCCATAGTTGCAAACTATGATACTTTTGGTGCTGCACCTGTATGTCACCCATTTTTTCTCGAGAATCTCCTTTGATATTCTTTTAGATATTTTTCATAATACATAATTTTTCAGGCGCTCTCCGTAGGAAGCGACAGCAATGGAAGTGGAGCTGTTGCTCTCCTAGAAATTTCTCGAATTTTTTCACGCCTTTATTCAAATCCTAAGACCAGAGGCAAGTTTAATCTTCTCTTTGGATTAACATCTGGTGGACCCTACAATTACAATGGAACTAGCAAGGTTAGTGCTCATCTTGTGCCATGATGGAAGTCTTCTGTCGCATATTTTTTGTCAACTCACAGCTGTATGTTTCTCGAATTTCGGTACAGTGGCTTAGAAGTTTCGATCAGCGTGTACGCGAGAGCATCGACTATGCAATTTGCTTGAATAGTGTTGGTTCCTGGAGCAGTGATCTCTGGATGCATGTATCAAAGCCCCAGAGAATCCCTACATCAAGCAAATCTTTGAAGTATGATCTGTTTCAAGCTTTTTGGTCCATAACCTCAGTTGTTCGCAAAAGTCATTTACAACTTCAAATTTGTTTGCTTTCAGGATTTTTCAGATGTCTCCAAGGAAATGGGCATTTCAGTTGGCATCAAGCACAAGAAGATTAATGTGTCAAATTCTAGAGTATGTTTTTCTTGCTTTTTGAAAGATTGTATATACCATCCATCATTAAATTTGTATCCCATCAGGATTTCAGATGATCAATGTCGCATCAAACTATCATCTGCCCTAGCATGATGGAATTTGATATGTTTATTGCTGAAATGTCATGCTCGCATTCTTGTAGGTAGCGTGGGAACATGAGCAGTTCTCGAGGTTTAGGGTGACTGCACTGACTCTTTCGGGATTGTCTACCCCTCCTGAATTTTTGGAAAGCACTGGTGGTCTCTATGACACTAGGTAAAGTCACTTCGAATGCATCCTAATTCTCTTTCACTGTTGTAGTTTTTAATACTTTACTTGTATGTTTTGTTGCAGAGAATCAGCAGATGTTGAGTCAATAACGAGAACTGTCAGATTAGTTTCTGAGAGTCTTGCGGTAAGCTAAATTCTTTTGCGCCGGAAATTATTCGTACACTATAGTTAGATAATGTTGATGAAGTAATAGTTTCTTCAGAGTTAGACATGTTTTTATTCCATGTAAGAATCTCCAAAGCTGGCAAGTGGCCACTTCTGTTATACTTCTCTACTCAGTGCTACAACAAATACTCGTTCAGAATTTATTTGTCTTGGAAATGTTAGTACGAACCAAGTAAATATTTATCTTACAAATTTGGTTTAAATATCCACAACAGTAGCATGTATGTAGGATATAACTGTTTAACTGTTTTTACACTTGGCATGAAGCTTCTCATTTTTGTTGTAGCTTTATGTCAACAGAGAAGTTCATGTTATTTTGGTGCATTCAAATGTCTAGCTGAGAAGAGATACCAGTTTAGAAGTCTGTCATTTACTCATGTTACAATGGTTTCATGTTATTTAGGTAGCGTGTTTGAATGTCATGCAAAAAATCATTAGATATACAAATATTGTCATGATTAGTGATTGGAAGAGCTGAAGCTACTGGCTGCGTCTTGCTCTTTCTGAACCATGACTTCTATAATTAGACGAAGTCTGATATACTAATAATACCTCTCTGCAGAGACACATCTATGGATTAAGAGGAAGGAATATTGATGTTTTCGCTGAGGACAGCAGCTTAGCCATCAGTCCTCACTACATCCAGTCCTGGCTGGATCTTTTTTCACGGACACCACGAGTTGCACCTTTTCTTCAGAAGAATGACCCCTTTATCGCAGCACTTAAAAAGGTTGCGTACCTGCTTTCATCTAGTTCACCTTGTTCACAGTTTCATCGGAAGCCATGACACCATGTTCTGGTGCAGGAACTATCGGAGCATACTGCTGATGTGCATGTTCAAAATGACGTCCTTGATGGCATGTTCACTTTCTACGATGCAACAAAATCAACTCTAAATGTATATCAGGTAAGGGTCTAATCTTCATGTCTGGGTACTGTCATATAATTTCAGAATGAAGTATAACATAAAAGTGTATGGAGCATATGCCTCTAAATTCTTTTTGTATGCCTTGTGATGTGTTATTCCACTGAATCCATGATTACTTGCTTCAAATTTCAAGTTTTGTCTCACTTTATAAATTGCTTATGTGAGATGTCACTGCATTGAAGTTGCGTCATTCAGCCTCTGACTCTTCAATCCACAGGTTGCAAGTGTTACTTTTGATCTGTTGTTCCTTCTGGTGCTTGGTTCCTATCTAATTGTCCTCTTCAGTTTCCTTGTAATCACTACACGGGTATGTATTGATTCATTTGTGCCAACATATTCTGAAGCTTTCTTTTCCTGTAACTGAGATCACATTTTTCTCTTGAACAGGGCCTTGATGACCTCATCAACATATTCCGACGGCCACCGTCACGTAAAGTAAAGGGTGCATAGGCTAGATCAGGGTTTCGTGTATTAGTAACATGGAGGAGCGCATGCCTAGTTAGAAGAGCTAGACACCAGGATGACAAGCTAAAGCTTTCCACAGCAGATAGACCTGTAATTTCAAAAATTTACTGTTTGTTCTCTAGCCAATGTGAGTGGCTTCAGATTCTGCTAGGCAAAAACATTATTTCTTCTGCACACGAGGGATTTTGAATGTAATTTTGCTTTGTGCTATTTTTTTCATTTTTGTTGCGCTGGCAGTTTTGGCTACTGTGAAGTGGAAGGCCTATCTGCATAATCATGGTCCCACATATGGACTTGGATACAGTGAAAGACATCTTCTGAATACTGTCAAAGTACAACTGCATAATTGGGCTTCAGTAGGGAGATGAGATTGTTGCTCTATCACAAAAACTTCACGTTTTGTGTTATTATTACTCGAGGTTTGACTAATAAATATGGTTACTGTCGATCTTGGGCATGTTTGGGTAACCATGACTCAGGGAAGCCAGATCGTGACATATTCATATGTATGTGTCTCACACCTAGTGTTATAGATGTAATTTTCGGATGGCAGCTTTTATATCAATGCTCTAGTGACCAGCGCGATTCTACCTACTAGTTTTACATGGATCCAGGAAGGGTTGACCACATGGCACAAGTGCATGCGTGTATTGGTATCAGGCAGCAGAGTTAATCCTGCCCTGTTTACACAAGTGGCAAGCCAGATATGATCTTAATGTCAAGCGTCCGTTTAAGCGTGCCATGTTTAATATCATTGTGCGCATAACATAAATTTCGGACCGTCCGTTTAAGCGTGTGGACGGCCTTGATTTAACATTGACAAATGGCTTGGTCAATGGCAAAACCTGGACGTCCCATGCTCAAACGGACGGCAGGTTACAATTATTTACGTACCCAATGTTGAGATTTAGGTTGTGCGCACAATGGATTGGAGAAAACCCGCGTTTAGGGCAAGCCGGTTGATGCGTCTCGGTTCTTTGATGCAGTCAAGCAGATGCAGCGGTACTTGGAGCGAAATGCCAGCTAGTACACTAATGAAGTACAACTAATTGTTTTCAGGGCTATCCAGTACATCAGAGACTTTAGAGTATCTTTTGTTCAGTAGAGTACTTAGTTGCTGCAGTGTTGAGTGACACTAGTTTTGTTTAGCTGATTTCTTTTAAAAAAAGTTGTGTTTAGCTGATGGACTCAATCACTCTGCATGTATCTTTTTTTTTTTTTGCAATTTTCCACGTATATCAACAAACACCACATACAGAGTACACGGAAGAACAGGAAACGTACAATACGAGAAGAAATCGAAACCAGAAGCTACGGAGCACCGACCACGCCGCGTCGAGACGAAGACGACCACCTTCCATCTTGCCGCTGTCAGGAAGCTTTTGCCCTATGAGAGACGCCGCCGTGCCCGCCCGCCGCGCCGCGGCGGAGCTTGAATCGATGAACGGCCGGGCGAGCGCCCCCCTGTCCCAACCACACCTCCTTGCCGGAGTCGTCTTCGGAGCCGCCGCTGGACGAAGTCGTGGATCCCGGCGAGCCCCGGTTCCGAACGAATCCACCGCCAGGACGGAGACCGCCACTGGATCTGGCAGTAAATCGAGGCACGGCGTGGATCCACCGATCCGCGGGTGCCAGGGGAGCAGACGCACCAGCCCGGAGCTCCACGAGCGCCACCGCCGGAGAGGAGAAGCGCCTGCAACAAAAACCACACCAGCGACACCACCGCCTCCACGGTGCCGCCGCTGCCCCAAAAGAACCTACCTTATCTACACACGCGAGGCGGGGATCCCCCACCCTCCCGCCGCCGAGGCGGCCGCCGAGGCGAGGGATCCGACGGATCGACGGCGAGGAGGTGGATCGACCGGGTGGAAGCAAAAATCGCCCTTCCGCTACAGAGAACGGGGAGGGGAGACACCAGCGCGTCTATTCCTGTATCTGTGAGGCTGTGGCAAGTCGGCAGCTTGTGTATGTACTACTAGCACTGTACCTACTATACCATCATGTATTCATGTGCTACTGCTCCAGTGTCCAGTCACTCATGCATGCATCAGCACTGAAGCGAAGCAGCCGCAGCTGGTCGAGTTGAGTTCAACATTGGTAGGCCGACGAGCTGGCGTCGCCGTCGTGCCTGGTGTGTGAAGTGGAGTGCAGTATGCATACGCGGACTGAAGCGAAGGAGAAAATTGCAAAAAAATCACCACAATTGCTGTTAAGCTTCAAAAAACCACCCTATCACCCTCTAGCAGGGCGAATCTTAGTGTATGTCAGGGGGCCACCGCCCCCCATGATTTGCACATGCAGGAAGGAATTTTTTTTAGATAGAGCTTATAATTGTCCTTTTGTGTGATTTGCCCCCCAAAATTTATATATGCTATTTTGCCCCCCAGGAGGTTCTGGCAAGCTCCGCCACTGCCCTCTAGTTAGTTTCATCTCCGATACGTTGCACTCAGTTGCAATCTATTGTCAACTAGTACGATGTTCCATTGCTCGCATCAAGCAAGCGGGAGGCGAAATTTTACAAACACCATCAGTCTCTCTCAACCTCAGGTATTCCGTGATCCCAACCAACGCCAGCCAGGAGACAAGCCCATCTTGTGATCGATGGAGAAAAGGCAAACTCCAGTTATATATACGACACGTGTGCATGCAGGGAAAGTGCAATTTAGTATTTTTGTGCTCCTCCTGGATTATTGATGCTGAAGATTAAGCTCCTGAGAATTAACTAAATCTTAGCCACCTCCCTAGCCATTAGATGTGATCTGTGTGAGTTTTGCATGGGTGATTTTTTTTAGTTACACATGGATTTCAACTCAGTAGCCATTAATTTGGATCGTAATAATAGTGAGTTGCAAGTGGTTGCAAACTTGCAACTAACTTTTTTGCAATTACATAAGGGTTGCAACTCAGTAACTATTAGATTTGCATCACGATCCGTGTGACCTGTGAGTTGAAAGGTGGTTGCAACTGAAATTATGGGATGACGTCAGCCGACTGAGATTTAGCGCATGAGCGCTAGGCGCGCTAAAAAGAAATCAAGCCGTGAAGATAGTAAACTGGGAGTAGAACAATATAAAGTTTCTTGACACTGGCCAAATGCATGGCCGAGACAAAATTACGTCCTTGGACGAACTCGGTAAGCATATTACAACTCAACTCACTCTGTCCATCCAGCTGCTAACACAAGTGCTCTACTGGAGACTGACAGCATGGATCCATCACATTTTGATGCGCTACTACTACTTGGTTACCGAAAAATCTAGCTAACTAACTTGGAAAATTATTATACACCTTTGTTCGACTCTACTACCAAATACCAATCATCCGACGAAACAGACACGCAGTTGATTCCAGACGATCGATCTTCTCGATCACACGGGCACCGTCCTGGCGTAGGCCGGCGCCGTCGTCTCGTCCTCGTCCTCGCGGGAGATCTCCTCGAGCGAGCGGCCGTTGGACTCCGGCGCGAGGAACGTGAACCCCATCCCGAGAAAGTTGCACGCCGCGAGGATAAACAGCGAGTTCCTGACCCCGATCCCGGCCTTGTACCCGTGGTCCACGAGCTTCGGATCCTGGTTCTGCGCGAGGTACAGGAACCCGAACGACCCCGATGGCGCCGAGCTTGCCCGCCGCGGCCGAGATCCCGTGGCACGTCGACCGGAACCTCGCCGGGAAGATCTCGGCTGGAACGATGAAGGTGGTGGAGTTGGGCCCGAAGTTGGCGAAGAAGAAGGTGAGGCCGTAGAGGACGACGAAGCCGATGTGGTTGCCCGGGGTGGTCCAGTGGTGGTACGGGAAGGCGAGCCCCAGCATGAAGAGGGCCATGAATAAGAAGCCACACAGCTGGATCCAGAACCGCCCGATGCGGTCGATCAGCGCCACCGTGAACCAGTACCCCGGCACCGTGCCGCAGAGGGCGATCAGGGTCTGGGCGCGCGCGATGCGGTGGACCTCCTCGAGGGCGCTCATGGTTTTCGCCTTGGGGATCCAGTGGATCGCCGTGAAGATGTCTTTTTGGAAAGGTTCTGCGAGTAGAAGGCGATGTCGAGCAGGAACCAGCAGGTGGCCGTGCCGAGCAGGTGGAGGCCGTGCGGCGCATGAACTGGCCGGAGAACAGGCCAAACTTGTTTCGAGATCTCCGTTGCCGTCGCCGGCTGGGTCCTTGTCATCTTCGGGCGAGCTGATGTCGACCTGGAGGACCCTGGACATGTCGGCGGCGGCCTGCTTGGCGTTGTTGGCGACGAGCGCGGTGTAGCGGGCCGTCTCGGGCATCTTCATCCGCCAGTAGTAGGTGAGCAGGGCCGGGATGGCTCCGAACATGAGGATGACGCGCCACACGTTGTCGGCCTGCGGCGGCGTGGATGCGACGGCGCCATCCTGGTACGCCGGGCATCGAAAGCGGCGCGGAAGGCGGCGAGACGACGAGGGTCACGACGCCACCCGTGAGGATCCCGAACCCCTGCATGGCGAACACGGCAGCGATGAACGCTCCGCGCGTCTTCTTGTTGGCGTACTCGGACATGATGGTGGCTGAGAGCGGGTAGTCGCCGCCGATGCCGAAGCCGAGCCAGAACCTGAAGAAGCAGAGCGTGGCCATGACGCTCTGCGGCGTGGAGCCGAAGAGAGGCCGGAGGCGAGGGAGCAGAGCACCATGCACATGAGGGTCATGCCGTAGACCCCTTGCGGCCCATCCGGTCGCCGAGCCAGCCGAAGAAGAGCTGGCCCGAGAGCGTGCCGCAGAAGGCGACCCCGTTGACGGCGGCGGCTACGTTGGGCGGGAGCGAGCCCGGGTCCGGGGAGCCGGCCCGAGGAGCTTGGTGACGAGGAGATGCAGAAGAGGTCGTAGGCGTCCGTGAAGAAGCCCATGCCGGCGATCACGATCGCCGTGAAGTGGTACCACTGCGTCTTGGCCGCGTCCAGGGCCGACAGCACCTCCAGCTGCTCCCGCGCCATCGTCGCCGGGTCCCCGAGATCGATCGAGAGTTCGATCGGCCCGCCTAGTCTCTGTTGAGAAGAAGACGTCTGTTCTTTAGCACGATCGATCCGAGCCGTGAGCGCGGAAGTACAAATAGACTCCAGGATCCCTGGGCCAGCCGTTCACAATAAGGAATCCGTTCAGTAGTTGTTGCGGATATACTGGAGGTTAACGGGTTGCCAATTGTTTGTTGTTCCGATTTACAATTGGGTGGAGATACGAGAAAATATTCCGGGAGCATATTCTGTAGCTCACATGCAATTCCGAGTTTGTTACGTATAATATTCAATGGTGATTATATTTTGGAAAAAAATATCTACAACTATTGAGCCATTGAAGGGGGTTGTAGAACAAGGAAACAAAGTTGTCACCATCAACGAGACACGCAGGTCTTCGTGGGGTTGGGATTTAGGAAGACGACAGCGACACTGCGACAATGTAGTCAACGCCTCCCAAAAAACAAAAACAAAATGCTCCATGGCAATCGAGCTCCGTGATGCTTGGTGATGATGGGGACTGATACGATTTGTTACATGATGGTGTTGAACACATCAAATCACATGTTTGATGCACCTTTTTTTTATTTTTAGTTTGGGATACTCTCCACTCACGAACTCAAGCTGGCTAGTAGGAAGAAAGGCTAAATTTGGAAGATTCTCTTGGCTTGGCCTGGCGAAGGTGTTAGCACAAATCAAATGAGACCCGTGATGCGATGCCAGTTAGCACAAATCAAATGAGACCCGTGTGTGCTAGATGCATGGTGATAGTACTTTTGTTGTGTGTAGAATGAAAATGATGAGCAAGTATCACGAGAGAAGAAAACTGATGTGCTGCAAAGCGTACGCCGACAAATAATAGTAAATGAATTCCGAAATCTTGCGTGGAGATTTGCTAAGTAAATGGCAAATTATTAAGACAGAAAACATGGAGTTTATTGTGTACTCACCGAGAGCTAATAGCTAGTAGCTACTAGCTAGAACGGCGTGCAGCTAGAGGAAGAAGACGATGAGCAGCATATATGCGCGTGTATGTGAGCGTCTGCTTTTGTATTGTGTTTCGTAAAAAAAAGTCCACACTTACAATATTCGTCGTCCACTCTTGGCTAAAACGATGAAAATGACCTCTTACGCATAATTTAACATCAAATAGCTCTCTCCTAAACAAATTGTTGGATCTAGTAACCCTTTAGCTTGGCTGATACCCTGTGAACTCCAAGTCTTGCCCTAAAGAGCATCTCAAACATTGTAGGGATGGGTCTTTAGAATTTTTTTAGCTAAGAACAGATCGCTGAGCTATGGCTAGACTTAAGTGAATATAATACATTTATATTGGACACGGTGTTTTGCGTCGCAGGACTATCTAGTCCCATTGCGCGAAATGCATTTTAATAATATAAAAAATTCATAAATAAAATTTCGGATGTATTTCAAGACATTTATGATGGCACACAAAATTTCATGAAAAAATGTATATTTCTGCTCTTTATAAAAAAGAGAAATCTAGTGCTCCAAAATGACTTTTTACGCATTTGTTTTTGTCTTTTTACATAGTGCACAAAAAATGTCTTTTGTTGATGAAACTTTGTGTGGCAACATAAAATGTCCCAATATACATCCGATCATTTTCAGAATTTTTTTAACATTATAAAAATGTGTTTTTCCATAATAAGAGCATCTAGTCCCGTGATTCAAAATGGATTTCCAGTTTATATGTAGTGCTGACATATATATAAGTTTTTTTACGGGAGATATATAAGTAAAATCTATTATTTGCAATCTAGCAATTGTTGGGCGGGCTGACATATGGGCTCCATTTAAAGAGCCAAACTGGGTTTTAAGCATTGGAGGAATTCTAACAAGCTATAACGAATGAAGTGGGACCCATCTTAAGGACAGACTGGGTCTCAAGGATAGGTGATGCCCTAACGCGTTGAGTGGCCAGGGTGGCATTATTTTTTTTGAAGCGGGGCAAAAGCATTGCCTTTTATATTGATATAGGAGAAACAAACACACAACGGCCTAGGCCAACGTAAAAACTAGAGAGAAAAAAAAATACAGGTACAGTCAACCAACACCGTCGAGTCTCTTCGCAAGAAAGATCATCATATCTCTAACTAATTCCGGCCTCTAAGCAACAATCTCAGCGAGAGCTTTATCCCCCGCAAGAATCCAGTTTTTGCCCTCCTCTTTGATCTTTTGGATGAGAGTCGACGACATCAAGAAGGCGTTGTTGAAAACGCGGGCGTTTCTTTCCTTCCAAATTTCCCAAGTGATCAGCGTGACTGCCGACTTGAGTCCCTTGGGATGCGCCGTGGGGGACTTGGACACCGCCTGCCAGTAGTCGAGAACGGTAGGCCGGTCTGTGCCCATGTCCTGAACCAAGGAAGGGCAGGAAAGCCAGGAGGAAGCAGCCTGCCAAATACGCCTTGAGAATCTGCATTCAAAGAGGATGTGTCTCGCCGTCTCATTTTGGCACTTGCAAAGCTGGCAAAGGGGAGTGTGCGGCCAGCCCCTCTTCGCGAGGCGGTCCGAGGTCCAGAGCCTGTTCTGCACCACCAACCATGCAAAGAATCTGCACTTAGGTGGTGCCCACGTTTTCCAAACCAAGTTGTTGAAGGAGCAGGGGGTGGATCCAATGAATTGCGCCTTGTAAGCCGATCCCGTCGAGTATTTCCCATTTGCCGTTAGCGTCCATGTGATGGTGTCCGGAGAAGTGGGTCCAACGTGACCTCCTGAAGAAGGACCCAAAGGTTGACAAACTGGGAGATGTGCTCCAGAGTGAACTCATGGACAGCGATGTCCGCCACCCAGCAGAGGTCGGCAAGGGCTTCCTTGACACAACGCTTCTTCTTCTTTGATGCTTGGAAGATCAACGGGCCAGCATCCTAGGCGATGTCCCATTCAGCCAAGATGAGGACCAGAAACTGGCGGTCTGGCCATCCCCAATCGTGACTTTAGTCGCAGCATTGAACAACTCTCTATCAGTGTCATCATTTGGCGTTTTCAAGCCCCACCCATGGCTTTTCTGGGGCTGTCCACTCGAACCACAGC
Organism: Poa pratensis; assembly: GCA_947311845.1. Taxonomy (NCBI): domain Eukaryota; kingdom Viridiplantae; phylum Streptophyta; class Magnoliopsida; order Poales; family Poaceae; genus Poa; species Poa pratensis. The sequence goes on along the minus strand of CAMZMU010000086.1, from coordinate 31,892,579 downwards.
CAACGCAGCCGAAGAGCCCTCGCAAATTTTTCAAGATCCAAAATCCCTAAACCTCCGAGCTTCTTCGGACGACAAACCTTTGTCCAACTCACTTTGCACTTCCCCCCTGAAACCGTATCGCTGGCATTCCAGAGCATGGCCCGACGCAGCCTATCAAAAGCCTTCAAAGTAGCTTTATCCGCCTTGATTGCTGTGAGGAGAAAAATAGGCAGGGCCGTGAGGACGGATTTTACCACAGTGTCGCATCCGGCGCGGTTCAGGAACTTGGTCTTGTAGGGGTTGAGTCTGGACGCGACCTTATCGATGTATGGTTGAAGATCTACCCGCCTCAGACGCCCCAAGGCAAGGGGGAGGCCCAGGTACTTGATTGGGAAGTGGGTTATCGCAGCCGGGAAGTTCAGAAGCGTGGCAGTGAGGTCGATATCCTCGCAACGAATGGGGGCCACCGAGCTTTTCTCGATATTCGTCATTAAGCCTGTGACCATTCCGAAATTCTCCAGCAGGGCACTAAGGTAATTGATGTCCTGGGCATCAGGCTTCAGAAAGATAACCGCGTCATCGGCATACAGAGAGATGCGAGATTTGATATAGTTTCCTGGCAGCGGTTGGAGGTGCCCTGCTTCAGTGGCAAGCTCGAGAATCTTCGGCAGTGTGTCGATTGCTATGTCAAACAACAACATGATAGCGGATCCCCCTGTCTTAGCCCGCGGCCATGGATAATCTCATTACCGGGGATGCCATTCAGAAGCACCCGAGATGTGGCGGTGGAGAACAGCATTGACATCCAAGCACGCCAACGAGGGGGAAAGCCCAATCGCTGCATGAGATCCAGCAGGTAGTCCCATCGAACGGTGTCGAAAGCTTTAGCGATGTCGAGCTTTATCAGCAGTGCTGGGGTGTTTTTGATGAAGGCGCCGCGCCACATTTCTGACGTACATGAAGTTATCGTGAATGCTTCTATTCTTGATGAAAGCGCTTTGGCACGTAGAGACGATGTCGTTCATCTTAGGCCGCAGTCTTGAGGCCATAGCCTTAGCAATAATCTTGGGGATTATGTGGATGAGACTGATGGGCGATAATCCTTCAGGCAGTCTGCCCCCTCAGGTTTTGAACATGCCCACGTCATGAAGTGGGGGCGTTGAACCATGGAATCTTAACGCCCCCATTTAGGAGTAGAGAAATGGGGTTAGATCCACACACAAAAAATTAGGATAGGGTTATTTGCCAAACTTTACCTGAGAGGTTAGTTTGGTCATTTTTTACACTTTTGGACTCCAGTCAAACGGTTCAAGATAGATACTGGAGCCGTCACTAGCTTGTTCACACCCATCACATCACGTATTTATACGAAATGTATTTTTATGGTGAAGACTGGCGCTTTGCCATTCGATTATAAGAAAAGCAAGTTATTTACATGATGATCTCAGAGAGAGATGGGAGAAAAAGAAAAGACCAACAAGCCAAAACAACAAAAGAGGCTACCCTTCACGGTCTCCATGGTCGTCCGTGAGGGCAAAAGCCCGCTGCTCTATCCCATTGCGCATAGGACTAGTGATGTATATTATGGCCCCACTTGCCGCTCTCTTCTTCTCCACCCATTAAAATTCCTATCCGAAGTGGGAAATCGTTGAGGGCACCAAAAGATCACATGAGGCAGGTGAAAGAGCATTCATGTCAAAGGTGTTACACCGTCTCGGGGAAAATGTGATAGAGCATGCAAATCGGGCTATGGAGCCATCCCCGCAAAGCAAGGGAGTTTTCCTTCGCCTTTTACGAAACCTACTATTGTGCTTTCGTTCGCCTTTGCGCCATAAATCATGAATAGAGCCATTATAACATACTCCGTACATTACTCTTCAAGTCGTCGATCACTAGTCAACCACGTCCTTGTCTCCGGCCAGCTTCACTTTCGAGCTGACCAGCAATTAATCAGTTGGTCCTGCAACTACAACTAGCTAGTGCACCGCGTTCTTTGCCAGTCGCTCATCAGTCATCAGTCAAGCACGCGGCATGTGTGGTCCCCCCCCCCCCCCCCCCCCCCCCCCCCCCCCCCCCCCAAAATTAAAGATCTACTTGAATTTTAGGGTCTTGTTTAAACACGCGGCATGTGCTGGTTTTCTTTCGTTTTATAGATAAAAACCTTGTTAAACTTTTGTTTGCTTTATTTAGGGTTGTGTGTATATTTGCTATGTAAACTCTTTAAGTTTGTATCGTCTTGATGCAACTTCCAAGTTCATACAAATCCCTTTATCTAAAAAAGTACCGAATATCGACAAAAACAAACGTACTAGCATTACTAAACACATAGAAGTAGGTTACATCTCTATTTTTATATTCAGTTAACAAGTTAGTCCATTTGTTTCACTCTAACATACTCTTGTGCACACTTAGCAATATTTACATTCTTATGATGGAAGTATTTTACATTGAGAAGTCCAAAAATATTTTTTTGGCCCTAACAGTGTGAATAGTATAACATTACCAGTCAAAGTTACACAAGTTTGACTGCATATACTATAAGACGACATGTATTTAGACCGGAGGTAGTAGTACTCCTAATTTGCTATCTTTGGTTTCAGATGCAACGCATGAATTTGTTTACATCACAATGGGCAACGTCAAAGAATGCAAAAACAATTCACTGAAGATGATTATGAAAAGCAGATGCCTACCAAATGCTTACAAGTCTGGGAATCTAATACAAGAAGCCATGAACTGATAAAACTACTTCTACAATATGCCGTTGGCGACAAGTTTACAAGCCGTATCAAGAACATAGCATGCCACTAACATTTTCTAATGCTTACACACTGACAGCATTTTTATGCAACCATGCCGGCAGATATCTCTGGACAGTCCTCAGGTTACAGTGGCTTCGGCATCCTACGCAACAACGCTGTCAGCAGGTAGATCTCTTGTCAGTCCTCGTCCAACATATCAAGAGCAGGTATTCGTCTGAAGCGTCCACCGTGTCTTAGGTCTCCTGATATTGGTGATCTTGCCTCAATTCTTCTCTTCTTAGGTGTAGAATGTTCGACAGTTACTGATTCAAAGAGTTCTCCCATACTTGACATGTTGGGCCTCTTCTTATCAGGTTCCTCTTTCAGGAAACTGGACCCATGCATCCACAGAAAATGTTAGCATGTTAAAAGTCTACATTCAGACACTAAGTACTTTTTACCTAGGAAACAGGTCCACCAAGAAAAAAAGTCTGCTCCAAGGGAAGCAACAAAGAGTACCTCTCTCGGATGATTTTAAATGCTGCCATTGTCGCATAAGGCAATCCTGTCTTTGGATCACGGTATCTACAAGATGTAAAACCTCAAATAAGATCATCACTTGGAATATAAATCATGGAGACATAACAGTCTCAGCTCGCAACGCAATGCATCAGTTCAGGTGTACTACTGTACGAGTGTGATCATTTCAAATCACTGAATCAAGCAAATTTGCTATTTCATCACCACAGAGTAGACTGAAAAGACAAAATAGCTCAAACGAGGATGTGCACAAACATAATTCAAGCAATGACATTATACGGGATTGTCAGATATTACATAATCCAGTAGTCTCTAAGAAGCTAACAAAGTACATCCTAGTAAAACAAACCACTACGAACCAACATTGCAACACCACTGTAAAAACATGCAGCTATTAAACAGAAGGAACATGTGTGCATAATTCTACAGTCAAGTGAAAATGTACTTAAATAAACGTGGTATGAAACTCCAACTTCATATACAAGAAAAATGAACATGAAACAAGGAAAAATCAGTGTACAGACAGCATACTTGGCAGGAAGGCCTGTTACAGCACAAACAGGTTTCTCTGGATCTGCAATAACAAAGATTAATAGTTTAATACAAGAGTACTTTGAATTCAAACTGCCAGATACCTATGCATGCATTTTATAGTAATTGCCATAGGAAGAGAAAAAGTACACCATAACGAGATCCCAACACTTACAAGGAGTTGAAGTCGTACAAATTTCAGACCCAAATGATGCCCCATTAATAAATTCCAGATGTGATTCCCCTAATTCAGCATGACCATAATTAGTAATCAGCAAATGTAGGATATAGGGTACGTTTGGATTATGCCCACACCAGCCCTACCAAAGTTGGCTAGCCAATTATTTGGCGTGGCTTCCACCGCCCACGGTTGGCCAAAAATTTGGCTAGAATCTGTGAAGGCCACAGTGCCACACCAAGTAGTCCAAAGGCAGCCAAAAAATTGGCAGCAAACCAAACAGGTGTAAAAACATTTGGCCTGACCAATATTTTGGTAGGGTCAGCTGGGGGCATAACCCAAACAGGCCCATAGATCGCTACAATGGTAACAGAAAGAGCAAAAAGGAGTAGCTGCTAGGTTCAATAATTACATAGGTATAGAGGAGTTACCATCTTTTGAGTAAAACCGAACTGTAGGACCGTCATAAACGGCTTTCTGAACAACAGCCTTTTTCTTTACCTCCTCCTCTCTTGCCAGTACACGTTCAAGATTTCTCATGTTCATGATCTCTATAAGTACAGATATATGTAATAACTACAAATACTTGATCATCACTCCTAGTTTCCAGCTATATCTTTGGAAAAGGGTAGAAAGGAAAAACAGGACAGACCTGTTTCAGCTGCTTCTAAAAGCATCTCTTCTTGTGTCATGCGTTTTTCTTCTCCCTCTTTTCTCTTCTTAATTGGCTGGAAAAGTATAAATAAGGCAAACAGTCAATTAATCTCAAAATGCATTCTGCTAGGTACAAGTTCAACTGTCCATGATACTAACAGTAACAGCATACAATGCAATTGCAAGAAGTGGAGGGTTCGTGAATAGATACAAACCCTAGCGGTGGCTTGCTTTTCAGCACGTATTGCTTCTCTTTCAGCTTGTCTCACGACGACAGATGTTCTGGTTGATTTCCTGGTGGTCTTCTCAGACTCCAAGTCATCAGGAAATTCTGATTGTTTGGATGTAGTAGTCTTGTCAGGAGTCTCGTCAATTGCACCTTCATCTTCTAGTTTGATGACCTTCTTCAACTTCTTCTTCTTCTTGGCTTTCATCTTCTTCATGGTCTTCCCAGGGAAAAATAATCGCTTCTTAATAGGTAATCTGGTCCATAGTTGGGGCATGAGTAGCATATACAGGTGACTAATTACACAGTGGATGACTGCATTCTGATATGCTCATATGGACTACTAACATGTGTACCTCTCACTCACTTCCTTCTCAGGGTCGTCATCAGGTTCAGGTTCCTGGAAAGGAGTTGATTAGCACAAGCACAGAGAAATTTCACTCCGGAAAAAGGGAAGACCAACGAATCCTTTTTTTTTAAAGCAAGCAATTTAACAGACTGGAAGGAGCTGAAGGAGGGATCTCACCGTTCACTGAAATCACTGTCGAACTCGTCACCAGCATCCTGCTCTTCCTGATAATTATCATCCTCCTCGTCCTGCAAGAAAGAGGAAACGGGGTCGTTCAAGAACAGTCAACGATGAATCCAGAAGAAGAGGATGAAATGATTCTGGTTTTACAACCGACGGACCTCCTTGAGGGCTGCCTGGCCCCAGAAAGCCTCGTCATGCTCTACCTCCTCCTCGACTAGCTTGGTTATCCTGCGCAATCGGGAGGGGCGGACAGCGTAAGAAGTAGGGAAGGGTTGGGGAAGGGGAGTCGGAGAGCAGGGAGGCCACCTCTTGCCTCGAGTCGCGCGCGCCGCGCGGTCGAGCAGGACGGGGGATCTTCCTCGTCGGCGGGATCGGCCATGGTGGTGCTACCGGCGGCGAGATGGGGGAAAGGAAGAGAAGCGATAACTTTTTTTAGTGAAGGCGAAGGGACAACCAGGGTACGGAGGAGTGGCGGCCCAAATGTCGCCCATCCCGGCCCAAAGATAGCCGAACTTTTTTTTGGGTCTTCCCAATCAGACAACCCAAGTCTTCGACCCTCTTTTCTCCTCTCAAAAAAAGTCTTCGGCCCTCTCTAAGAAGCGCTCGTTTTTCACTTCGGTTTTGCTAACTCCCTCCGTTTTTAAATATAAGCCTTTTTAAATATGTATAAATATAGACTAAATACGGATTGAAATGAGTGAATCGTCACACTAAAATACGTCCAGATTCGTATGAATCAAGAAAAGGAAAAAAAACTTATAATTTCGAATGAAGGGAGTAGTTCTTAGTCAACTCATGTACCATTGGATTTGCATCGCGATACGTACACTAGGAGTTGTAAATTGGGTTGAACTGAAAAAATTGCAACTGAGATTTTTAAAATACCGGTAGATTTGCTTCGTGATCCAAGCTAGTCATAAGTTGCAACATGGGTTGCAAGTGTGAAAAAATATTCTGAAACGTTGGATTGTTTCGTAATCCGTGCTAATCATGAGTTGAACATGGGTTGCAAGTAAGATTTGGTGACGTCACCTGACTGATAATTAACTGAAATCCCAGTCACACCCTTTTACTTTGTACTAGTTTGAGCCCCATCGCACACCCGCGGCCGGCTCCCTCCGTCTGACGAGGTTGACCTTGTTTTCTAGACCAGGTCCAACGCACCGGCAACCCTGTTGCACACCTTCTCCCGTCTCCTCGTGGTCGTCCTTGGCTTCGGCTGCTAGACCGGATTGGCCACACGCCTCGGCACCAATCTTTCGAGATGCGGCCATGGCTGTTGCGAGTGTGGAGTCCAGTGCTCTGCCGCCACCGCCTACGGCGGGGTGCTGCCCAACGCGGCAATCCTCCAACCGGTTATGACTGGTGAGGCAAGCGAGCACCCGTTTTGGCAGGATGTTTCCATTAGCTATAGTAGATGCTTCCAGCAGCGTCAGCCGTTGCCGGCAAAGGTTACGGTGGGTGCTATCATGGCCGGACGGCTACTATTATCGGCAGAACCGGGGCTAATTTTGTTGCATACTCTTTCCTTTTTGATACTTGATATTTCGGAGAACTACAATACTATTGTGTGCCGTTAAACCCATCGGGGGAAAAGTTGCCACAATAGTCACAAAATTTTCGCTACTAACAAACATTTTTGCTTCATAGAAATATTTAGAGGTAAATACACTGGACATCCCACAACTTGTCCGCTATGTGTAAACTAGTCCCACAACTTGCAAATGGTGAAACCGTGGTCCTAAAACTTATGTCACTGGTGCAAAATTGGTCCAAGTGGTCTCTATTGCAGACACGTGGCGGTATACGTTTTGCGGAAACACCTCTGAACATTTTTCTTTGCCATATGTTGCCTTAGTGCTATCTTACATGCGGGTCCCACCTGTCAGTGGTCCTAAAACTTGTGTCACTGGTGCAAAACTGGTCCAAGTGGTCTCTACTGCTGACACGTGGCGGTATACGTTTTCCGGAAACACCTCTGAACATTTTTCTTTGGCATACGTTGCCTTAGTGCTATCATACATGCGGGTCCCACTTGTCAGTGGTCCTAAAACTTGTGTCACTGGTGCAAAACTGGTCCAAGTGGTCTCTACTGCTGACACGTGGCAGTATACGTTTTGCGGAAACACTTCTGAACATTTTTCTTTGGCATATGTTGCCTTAGTGCTATCTTACATGCGGGTCCCACCCGTCAGTGGTCCTAAAACTTGTGTCACTGGTGCAAAACTGGTCCAAGTGGTCTATACTGCTGACACGTGGCGGTATACGTTTTCCGGAAACACCTCTGAACATTTTTCTTTGGCATACGTTGCCTTAGTGCTATCTTACATGCGGGTCCCACTTGTCAGTGGTCCTAAAACTTGTGTCACTGGTGCAAAACTGGTCCAAGTGATCTCTACTGCTGACACGTGGCGGTATACGTTTTGCGGAAACACCTCTGAACATTTTTCTTTGGCATATGTTGCCTTACGGCTATCTTACATGCGGGTCCCACCTGTCAGCGGTACAGGAAAGAGTTGAAACTATATGCGTTGTACAGGGGGATTCGAACTCCAGATCTCATGGTAGTACATAACGTGGTTATCCACTACGTCCTACTCGACTGTTGATATTCATTAGTTCGTTATTTTAGTATTGTAGGCGGCCAGGAGCACAGACGCAGGCATACAGAATAGCCCAGCAATAGATGCACGTCATCGCTAACTCGTGGGGGCAATATGGCTCCCAGGCTCTACGTAGCCTGTTTTAAAGATTTCAAAAGAAATCAAATTTAAAGCTTCAAATATTTCGAAAATAAAATCAGTATATAGTAAAATTATTTATTCCACCTATGCGTAAATTTTCAAGGAAAAAATACCAAATGTTCTAGCCTAAAAATGACAAATGTGCATATCCCTCGACGTGAACAGCGCGAATTCCAAAACTTCTAAATTTGTTTGTTTTTTCTTTTATGCTCAGCCCGAAATATGAGGTATTTCGCTCTAAAATTTGCATGCTCGTAGTGTACATAATTGACTACATCCAGGTATTTGTTTTCCGGATTTTTTTGAAAATTCAAAATCAAGCATTCAAATTTACGTCATCCCTCATGCTGGCGCTGACATGGCCGAGGTGGAACTTGGGCGCGGCGCCGTCACGCTACACGCACCATGTACACGCGTGGCCGCATGACCGTTGCTTCCCACTGAGAAGCGTGTGCCTCTTGTGCCTTTTATAGAAACTTTAACGTCATAGCTATCTGTTTGATTCAAAAGAATTATATAGGATTTATGTAGGAATCAATCCTATAGGAATTTTTTCTAAGGTTCATTTTGACTACTTCTTATAGGAATCCTAACATCCACTCCAACCTCTTTTTAGAATTCATTTGGTGGAATCAAACAAGTTCCAAATCCTATAGGATTGAATTATGCATGACATAGCAATCCTATGCTTTTCCTATTCCTACGTCTTTCTTATCCTACGAATCAAACATGCCCTTAGTTGGTAGTGGCAAGTGCACGTCCTGCTGTAGCGTAGGCGCATATTGTTTTAATTCTTTCCTGTACCGCTGATAGGTGGGACCCGCATGTAAGGGCATCTCCAGTCGTTGGTGCCCTTTTTCATCCTGGGGGGCAAAATTAGCGCCGCGGCGCAAATCAATTCCTGGGGGGGTCAGTTTCCCAGCCGCACCTCACCCCAGGATGCAAAGATGAGATGAAAAGTACAAAAAAAAACACCTCTGCATCGAGGCCATGGCCGATGCCGCCCGCAACTTCCGCGAGGCCGCCGAGGCTGCCGCCACCCGGCTCGCCGCGAGCTCGCCCGTGGCCGTCCCCTTGGAAGCCCTTCCTCCCAGCGCCGCCACCGGCTCTTTCCTTTCCCCTTCTCCTTTCTTCCCCAGAAATCGGGCATGGCCGTGGCGCACTCAAGCTGGCGAGTACCCGAGTGCACGCCATCGTCCCCGCCAGTACGCGCCGTCCCAAGCCTCGCCTTCACGTCGCCGGAGATGCACGAGGAGGGGCGGAGTCTTGGCAGGCCCACGGGCGCAGCTCCTCCGGGCGACGCGGGCGCAGCTCCTCCGAGCGCGGCGGCGGCCGAGCTCACCCGTGCTCACCCGCATCACGGGGACGGCCACGGGCACGCGAGGTCCTCATCGCGGGGACGGCCACGGGCGTCGTGGAGAGCTCTGCATCGTGAAGTCCCTAGGCGCCGTGGAGAGCTCGAGGTCCCGGATGCCGGACGCGGGACGCGACGGCGCAGGACGCGGCGGCGCAGGCCCCGGACGCCGGCCACGCTCCGCCATGGACGGGAGCCTCCCTCCGCGAGGCCTCCCTCCGCCTCATCTCGCGGCAAGCTCGAGGAAGAGCTGGCGGCGGCGTGTCGGGCGGCCGCTCGAGCTACGCGGCGGCGGCCTCCATCGCCGGACGCGAGTGCGAGCTCTGCCCGACCGCCTGGCTCGTTGCCGGCGCTAGCTCCGCCCCGGCCGCGAGCGCGAGCTCCGCTCCGGCGCGAGGAAGGGCGCGGCGAGGTCGAGCAGAAGCGGAAAAAAATCACCGTGCCGGCTGGAGGTGGCCGGGGGCGCGCCGCGACGGCTGGAGGTGGCCGGCCGGCTGTAGGCGAGAGGGCAATGGCCGGCACGGAGGAGAGAGAGGAGAAATTGGTGGGGAAGAAAAGGAGGAGAGAGAAGAGCGGTGGGTGCGGGGAGAGAAAAAGGGGAGAGAGAGCGTCACCAGTGGATGACAGTGGGCCTGCTTGCATGCAATTGCCCCCAGGCCGAACCCAGCACTTTGGGTTTGTGCTGGGTGCGCCGGTTGGTAGAATTTCGGCGCTATTCGGCGCTATTTAGCCAAAAAGTGGTCTGGGGGGCTTCTGGGGGGCACGGCTGGAGATGCCCTAAGGTAGCACTAAGGCAACATATACCAAAGAAAATGTTCAGGGGTGTTTCCGCAAAACGTATATGGCCACGTGTCAGCACCAGAAACCACTTGGACCAGTTTTGCATCGGTGACACAAGTTTTAGGACCACGGTTTTACCATTTACAAGTTGTGGGACTAGCACGTAGCAGACAAGTTGTGGGAAGTCCAGTGTATTTAGCTCAACGGCAAGCACGGCCCTTGCGTTAATGACCCGTATTCGTAAATAATCACACACCCTCGAACTAGTGGCGGGAAGAAAGAGATGGAAAGGATAGGCAAGCAATCCATGGCCACTGGAGTGTGAAGCCACCATCACATCAGCCATGCTACGACCGCAGCTGCAGCCCCGCTCTAGTGCCGGCGGATTCCTCCACGCCGCCGTCACGTTCAAGCCTTGGAACCCATTCCTCCTGCACCCTCCGGCCGCGTCGAGCGCGGGCGCCGACGCGGGCGTTCAGCTGACGGTGTCCGACTCCGAGCTAGCGTCCCGGGGCTTCGCCGTCCGGCGCACCGCCGAGGGCCTTGACGTCAAGGCCCTCAACCAGGTGTTCGCGCGCGTGGGTTTCCCGCAGCGGCAGGAGGAGCGGCTCCGTCGCGCGCTGGAGCACAGCGAGGTGGCCTGGCTGGCGTCGGAGGCGACGGGGCGTCCCGTGGCGTTCGCGCGCGCGGCCGGGGACGGGGTGTTCAACGCCGTGGTGTGGGACGTGGTGGTGGAGCCGTCGTGCCAGGGCCTCGGTCTCGGCCGCGCCGTCATGGAGCGGCTCGTGGCGGAGCTCCAGCGCAAGGGCGTCGGCAACATCGTGCTCTACGCCGAGCCCAAGGTGGTGGGGTTCTACCGCCCGCTCGGGTTCGCTCTGGACCCCGACGGCATCCGGGGCATGGCGTACTACCGCAGCAGGCAAAACCAGAAGACTACATAGTGACCCATCATCTTTTTGTGCATTTCTTTCCTCTCTTTTTTCTTCCTGGTTTGCTTGGCATCGATTGGGGATTGATCGAAAATGATGAAATGATTAATACACACTTACATTACAGAGTGATCGACGAACAATTGATTGACGATCGAACACCTTACACCAGAGAACAGGAATACTATGAGATGGCACAGTTTCATGCACGACCAAAACAGAGTAAAGTAGAGAGCACAATTATGAGAATTTTGAAATCACTGAGCGCGGTCGATCGATGGGTTGTAGCCTAGCATTGTCGGCGGCGGCGGATGGCGCATGCGGAGAGGAGGACGAGCAGGATGAAGACGAGGACGGCGAGGAAGGAGGCGACAACGGCGCCGCTGGTGCGCTCGCAGAAACCGTGGAAGTTCATGCAGATGGGCACCCAGTTGGCGCGCCGATTCCCTTCGTGCGCCACGTACACGATCGCCGCCGCAGCGGACGCAGCCGCCGTCACGAGCACCACCATTATCGTGTCGCCGATGAGCAGCAGCAGCCTGACGCCGGTCGCCTTTGGCCGGATGATACCCACGACGGAGAGGGGGAGCGAGAGCACCAGGTACCCCGCCGCGACCGCGTTGGCGACCAGGAAGAAAACGAAGGTCGGGAAGTCGTCGAACCTGGCCCGGAATTGGAAGTGTTCCGTGAAGACGGAGAGCGTCTCGTCGGAGGTGCCCGTGGAGATGGCAGCCGCGAGCGTCGGCCCCAAGGCGACGACCCTCAGCAGCAGGTCCACGAAGGCCATGCAGCGACGGAAGCCCTCGGCGCCGCTGCGCAGGAGAAACGGCACACTCCCACGGGACTTCTGCTGCGCCGGCGCTGTTGGGGCTGCTGCTGGTGGCGGTGGAGCTGTAACCGGGGTGGCCTCGTTGGTGCTGCTCATGATGGCTAAGGTAACAAGCTGCTCTTCTCAGTGTAAGTTACTTGCTGCTACCTTGGGATAGGAGATGAAGATGAAGATTGCCTGTTGCATATAGATCAGCATGCAATGCAGTATATATACATATGCAGCTCAATTGTGGAGGTAATGGAATTGTTGGATGGATGATTGAAGAGCTTAGTTGTGAACGAGAAGAGAGGTAGTAGTGTGGTTGGGTTTGCAGGAGTGGTTGCTTAATTTGCTGGAATTTGCTTTTCTAAGAGCATCTCCACTCGCGGCGCCCAAACGCCTTCCGGACAGGCCGTTTGGGCGCCGTCCGGACTACATTGCGCATTTGGGCGCCCTCGCTCCCCACTCGCGGCGCCCAAATCGCCGAACAAGGTTTTGCAAATTCGAATGTGCCGCCAAAATACACTATGCCAAAATACGCCGGGATTGCCCGGCGTCTGCTTGTCGCCGCCGCCGTCGTCGTCGCCGATCTAGATGTTGTCACCAGGCTGGGGCACGTAGCCATAGCCGTGTTGAATATAAATATATTGCCTAGCCCCTTTCCATCAGTTCGGACTTTTGGTCTAGATGGCTAGTGCAGCAATTCTATATGGTATCAGAGCCAAGAGGTCTCGAGTTCGAGACCCCGCTCACGCGGATAAAAAAAAAAGAAAAAAAGATCCTGCGGCCCGCTCCTATCTCACGCTAAGGACTAAAATAGCCTAGACGTGAGGGGGAGTGTTGAATATAAATATAGTGCCTAGCCCCTTTCTATCAGAGCGTCTTCCTCTCTGACGCCCAGATCGGATCCACCCAGAAAATCCGCCGGCGGCGATCGCCGTGCTACAACAAGAAAACCACCCCAAGAACAACCTACAAATCAAGATCCGGCCGTGCTCCATTGCCGGCCTTCCCTCCCTCCCAACAAACACCAGAAAACAACCGATGACTTCCTCTTCTTCGGCTATGGCGGCGCTGGGGTCTACCCTCGGTGCACCTCCGACGGAGAAGCTCTCTCGCGACAACTACTTGTTCTGGAGGACTCAGGTCCTTCCGGCACTCCGCGGTGCGCAAGTCATGGGACTGCTCGACGGTTCCGACTCCGCCCCGGCAAAAACACTAGAGGTTGAGGATGAAGAAAAGAAGACAAAGACGATCCAGAACCCGGCCTATGTGGCCTGGCTTGCCCGAGATCAGGTTGTGATGAGCTATCTCACCCATTCCATGAACCAGGATATGTTGGCTCAGATCTTTGGACTTGAGCACACGTTTCAGGTTTGGGCCACGATTGAAGATCTCTTCTCCTCCCAATCCCGTGCTAAGGTAAACATGCTTCGTGGTGCCCTTGCAAATACCAAGAAATCTGATATGACTGCTACACAGTTTATTGCAAAGATGAAAAGTTTTGTGTCTGAACTTGCTGCTGCTGGGAAAACTGTTGATGATGATGAGCTGAAAGGTTATATCATGAATGGACTTGATGCTGAATATAATTCCTTTGTTGCTTCAATCAATGCCGTGCCCTCCACCACTCTTAATGACATGTGTGCTCAGCTGCAAGCTTATGATTATCGTAATACCATGCTAAGTGAAACAGGGCAGAGCTCCAACTCGTTTCAGTCTTTGGCCAATGCTGCAGCATGCCGTCCCAACACCTATCCACCACAGGAGTATCGTCGTGATGATTATCCCCCACAGGACTACCGCCGTGATGGGGGTGGCGGACAGTACCGTGATCGCTTTGATGGTGGTCGCCAGGAGTATCGTCGTGATGGTGGCGGCGGTGGTCAGTACCGCGACCGTCGTGATGGTGGTGGAGGACAGTACCAGTACCGCAATGGTGGCGGGCAGCAGCGCCATGATGGACGTGACCGTGACCGTGGGCGTGGAGCACCTAAAGGTGGACGGGGCCGTGGTCGCACCCCCACCCCGTTTGTTGATATCACGTGCCAGATATGCAAGAAATATGGGCACCCCGCTAGTGCATGCTGGTGGCGTTATGCTGATCGTGATGATGATGAAGATGATTCACACACTGATGATAAGGGTGCTTATGGAGTAGACACCACATTGGTATGTGGACAGCGGTGCTACACATCACATTACTGGAGAGTTACAGAAGCTACACACCAGGGATGACTATCGTGGCCGTGACCAAGTGCATAACGCAAGTGGTGCAGGTATGAAAATTGCGCATATTGGTCATTCATTATTGCATACCCCTCATAGTTCATTACATCTTCGCAATATATTACATGTTCCTAGTGCCTCCAAAAATCTATTATCCACTCATAAAATTGCTGTTGACAATAATGCCTTTGTTGAATTTCACCCATCTTTCTTTTTGATTAAGGATCAGGCCACCAAGAACGTTCTGTTTAAAGGTCCCTGTCAAGGCGGCTTATATCCTCTCGTGCCCATTGCCGCCGGGGCTGACAAGCATGCTTTCATCACCGTCAAGCCATCTTCATCCACTTGGCATCGTCGCTTAGGTCATCCGTCTTCGTTTATTGTTCAACAAGTTCTTAGGAAAAACAATCTCTCTTATGCACCTGAAATAAATCGTTATGTGTGTGACTCTTGTCAACAAGCAAAGAGCCATCAACTACCATACCCCATCTCCACTAGTGTTTCTACTGTTCCTTTGGAACAAGTTTTTTCTGATGTATGGGGTCCTGCTCCCGCCTCTGTTGGCAAACACCAGTATTATGTAAGATTTATTGATGACTTTAGTAAGTTTACTTGGATTTATTTGCTAAAAAAGCGTTCTGATGTTTATCAGGTGTTCTTAAATTTCCAACAACTTGTTGATCGAAAATTTGGCCGCAAAATAATCACTATGCAAACCGATTGGGGTGGTGAATATGAAAAACTCCACGGTTTCTTTCAGAAGGTTGGCATCACTCATCATGTGTCTTGCCCCCATGCTCATCAGCAAAATGGTTCAGCTGAGCGTAAACATCGTCATATAGTTGAGGTTGGGCTTGCCTTGCTTGCTCATGCGTCCATGCCTCTTAAATTTTGGGATGAAGCTTTTCTCACCGCCACCTTCCTCATAAATTTGCTCCCTTCCAAAGTTATCAATTTACAATCACCTGTCGAAAAGCTTCTTGAGGTCAAACCCAACTATGATTCTCTTCGTATTTTTGGGTGTGCTTGTTGGCCTAATCTTCGTCCGTATAATCAGCGCAAACTAGCTTTCCGTTCCAAACAGTGTGTCTTTTTAGGCTACAGCCCACGTCACAAAGGTGTAAAATGCTTGGATGTGTCCACCGGCCGTGTTTATATTTCTAGAGATATCGTTTTTGATGAGAATGTTTTTCCCTTCTCTAAGCTTCATCCTAATGCCGGTGCTCGTTTACGCGCTGAAATTCTCCTTTTACCAGAATATTCATCATCTTTACCTAATGATCATGAGGGGGTGCATTTTAATGATCCTATGCCAATTGCACCTATTATTCCTGTCACTAACGTGCCACAGGTTGAGGACACTCCAGCTAATACCGCTTCAAACAGTACACATTCTTACGCTAGTACACATGAAATATCAGCCTCCGATGCAGCCAATCACAGCCAAGAGACAGAGACGGAAAACCAGCCTGATTCATCAGTAATTCTATATGGTATCAGAGCCAAGAGGTCTCGAGTTCGAGACCCCGCTCACGCGGATTAAAAAAAAAGGAAAAAAAAAGATCCTGCGGCCCGCTCCTATCCCACGCTAAGGACTAAAATAACCTAGACGTGAGGGGGAGTGTTGAATATAAATATATTGCCTAGCCCCTTTCCATCAGTTCGGACTTTTGGTCTAGATGGCTAGTGCAGCAATTCTATAAGCCGGGCTGAGTCATGTCGGGGTCATCGGCGATCATGTCGGGGTCATCGTCGACCTGGCCGTCCGCGCCGTGGCCGGTCTCGGCGCCGTGGTTGCCGCCGTTCTCGGCACCGTTCTCGGCGGAACGAGCCCAAGCTCTTGCAGGATCGCGGCGCGATACATGTTGTGCGCCGCCCTCGCCAGCGGGTCCAAGTTGGAGACGTCGGCCGTCAAGATCATGAAGTCCTGACTCCTCTTCCTGACGGCGGCTTTCTTCTGCTCGAGGTTGATCTTGACGTCGGCCTTCTGCATCAAGGTCGCCCACCTTGCGTTGTTCTCCTCGCGCCTCAAGCTCGAGTTGGAGCAAACATCGGCGAGGACCTTGCCGATGGACGACTGCACTCTGTCTGTCTTTGCCGCCGCTGCCAAGGCCGCTTTCGTCTTCTTGTTCCCGATTGGCCGTCCCTCCGAGTTTTGGGGATCGGCGTTGAGGTCGGCGCGGCCGTTCTTGTTCAAAGTCCGCCGGTGCGCCTTCCATTTCTCACAACTTTGGAGAAGCTTGTAGCAATGCATCAACTTGAAGTCTTTCTCCTTGTTGATGGATTTGTACAACACAAGGGCGTCCATGACCTACAACAAAGCAAGCCGACGACGATCACAATTGTACTTAAGCAACAAAACAACAAGGGGATCGCAAGCCGGCGGTCACCTGATCCGCCGGGCTCTTCCCGTTCTCCTTCCGGTCGACGATGTTCTCATGGCAGCCGTGAAACTTGTTGACGAGGCGTTGGACGATGCGCCACCTATGCTCGATGGCGCCTTGGCCGCGCACCATGCTCACCTTGTAGTAGTCCTTGGTGAACCGGCGCTCGTCAAACTCGTCCTTGATCCGGGACCAGTAGGCGGTGCTCGACTGGTTTGTGCCGGTGATCTCGCCGGTAGTAATGGCCTTCCATGATTCGACCATGCACTCGTCTTCCTTGGTCGTCCAGATTATGCCGCGGCTGCCCTTCTTCTTCTTCACCGCCTGCTCGCCGACCACAGCGTTGGTCACCACCCCTCGACCTCGTCGTCGTCCTCGGCGTCGTCCTCGTAGTACTCCTCATCCTCGTCGAACCCGTCGTCGTCATCCTCCGCCCGGGCGTTGTCGTTGATGATGTCGTCCATGATATGGGCGGTCTCCTACACACAAGGAGCAAGGCCGGTAGCCACACCTCGCCTATGCACACGTCTATTGTACATGCCATGGCTACAAAACGCGGGTTCATACCTGCATGAGCTCCGGGGCGTCGGGAGTCATTCCGTCGATCACATGGGAGGCGCCCGCGTCGAATGAAAGGCTCCGACCGGCGGCCGTTTGGACGGCGGGATCTCTCCGCATCGCCGGCGAATTCAGATCGACGGGTGGTTTAGATCCAGGCCACAAGAAGGGAAGATGACGTTGGGGTCGAAGCCGCCGTGATGCTGGCTGTCGCCGTACTCGGGGGAGAACCTGGTGCGAGGCGTGGCGGCGGCGCTGTCGGCGAAGAAGGAGGAATTCGACGGCGAGCCGCCAACCTTGCATCGTAGAGTGGCGTTGCTCTCTGGGCTTCCTCCCAAGGCGAATGCTTGGTTCAAGGCGGCGACGGTCTTGTTCATGGCGGCGATCTTCCTTTCCGTCAATGGCGCCGCCGTGCCGAGCCGTTTCCTCTCATTCTGCTTCACGCGGCGCCCGGCACGGCTCTGCGTGTCCAATCGGCGCCGGAGTACGTCGAGGTCCCAATCCTCCTGCCTCATCTCCTCCGGCTTCTCCCTGGGCGGGGGGGCCTTGCGCTTGACGCCCAGCGTCTTCCCCGCCGCCTTCGTCCCCTTCGATGCCTTCCCCTTGGGTGCCGGCGGCGCCATGGAGCCGGCGCGGCGCGAGGGTTTTTCTTTTGGCGGGAGAGATGGCGGGGGAAATGCGATTTCTGTGGACGAATTGGGGGAAGCCGGCACTTATTGCGATCGCCGTCTCACTGCCAGGCGTGGCCCGCGCGTCAGAGGCCGACGTGGCGTCACGTTTCCTTCCGTCCGGGGCTGCCCCAAGCCTCCCCAAGTTGAGGGCGTGGGCTGAGCGTGCCGGACACAAAACTGGGCCGCGCCGGACCGAATTCGCGTTTGGGCGCCGCGAGTGGGGGCGATTTTGTGTCCGGCACGCCCCAAAGGCGTTTGGGCGGCCGTTTGGGCGCCGCGAGTGGAGATGCTCTAACTGCTCTGCATTTCACAGATGTTGGAACAGGACACAACCAAGAGCAGTTCAACTAAAAAGACAATCTCCTCAAGCATATCATCTACTACTGCATAAGCAGAACCGATCGTCAAAGAAGTTGACTGGAACTGCAAGGATGTGGCACAACTCCTACAGTTTCCAGCAACTGGACTACAACAGCACTCCAACCAGAACTACAATCTGATTTCTCAGACCTATGACAGTTTCACCACTTTTCATATATTCAAGAACTTCATTCAGACGAATGCAGAATATCCTTTCGTATCACGAGATAATAGACGTGCATCTTTTTCACAGGATCACATAAACAGAAGTATTTTGATCTGTACAAAATGTTACTACTAGATATGCTAGTTCAAAAACTGCATCTCATTACATTTGATAATTTTCTTAACACCGAGTAAGAAAGAACAGAGAAACTATATCATATTATTATGTTTTCCAGAAAGAGTACCACCCAGCATTAACTTCCATGAACCAGTGTATTGAGCATTCATAACCAGGGCCACAAGATACCCAAATCATCAACAAGCACAATTGCAGCAAATGATGTGTAAAGGAAGATATACAATTCATCTACAGGACAACCGCTCCAAAGAGATAACTAAAGCATGGCATAAACCTGCACCCTTGTTGTCAGATCCCGACAGAACAAACGACATACTGTACATGCAGACTCCGTTTTGTACAAACGTTTCATATTGACTTGTATGAGTAAAACACTCTGGACAACACCCCGTTGCTCCAAACATCAGGTTTTAGCTTTGGAAGTTCAGCAGGAGCTCCAATTGAGGTAGATCCGTAGTATTCTATGATCTGCATGATGAAAGGGCTAGGCCTCCGCAGAAAGCAGCAATGAGCAAGTAAAGTAGCAGCACAATGACAACAGTCAACACCGCTCTGCAACAACCACAGGATAAGAAACATATCAGAAGCTGTCAAAGAAGTTAAATCGACATGTAGAAATCACAAACAAGAAATATAATGTTATAGACAGCCATTAATCAGCTGCACCTGCAAATAATCACTAATTGCTAGATTTTCCAGTCAGAGCAGGGGTTTCACCATTTTCAGTCATGACACAACACACCAACTTAAGCCATTAAAAATGAGTTAGGGGTGTTTGGATGAGTGCTGTTTCTAGGGAGTTAAGGTATACAGTAGTTCATATCATCAAAGCTCCACTATAAGTACACCCCTTGTCCGACCAACCCTTTTATGGGGCAAATTCACTCTTACCTATATCATTTTCCCATATTTTCTTTAAACCAAAGTACACAATTCATCATCTCGCATTTTCATACAAAAAATTGTTCGGAATGACAAGTTTCCTAACAGACCGAATCTTGGGACATGGAAAGTTATAACTGGCAGGAAACGAGTGTAAGTAGTTTTGTAGGTACCAGATCTGGAAGTGTTTTGTGGTAGCAAAAGGGACTTGCTTACTGTATAGTTAACTATTGTAGAAGAACTTTAAAGGCAATGACCACACTATTAAAAAAAAAGGCAATGACCACACGATTGATCCATAATCGACACCTAGTGTCCTCCAAAAATAGTAAGGAAGAGATGGTAAATCATGGAAGATGGAGATGTGCAGCACTCACAAAGCTTGGCATTCTTCATCCAAAGAGCTCTCCTAAGCCTCTTGGATTGCTTGCGGAAGTGAAAAGTGCCGTCCTGCATGGTGGAGGTCTTGTCCACAGAAGCGAGATGCGGTCGCCTCTGTCCAGAATCTTATCTATGTTGTCAACCATGACAGTGTGTATCTGCAGATGTTCCAAAGCACAAGCACGGCAAGCTCAGCACCCTAACTGTCATAAAAATGGAACTGTCCTAGATGCAAACATTCTGTGCTACACTCGCCTCACTGACTTCGCCGCGGAGGCGGTTGAGCGTGTCGGCGCTAGGGTTACTAGAGAAGAACTCCATCTGCTGATGGAGCACCCTGGCGAACTCGTCGTTCATGGCGTAGGCCAGCGCGGAGTGGGCGACCCTGCCGTAGTTCTTCATGAACCTCATCTGGATGTCCTCCAGATATATGAAGGGAATTCTCCCTGCGTCATGAACAAATGGTATATGTTAAAGAGTTAACAGTGGGCAGGATGAATGTAGATAAACTGCTAGCCGATGCCAAGATGTAATGATCTATACTGCATAAAGCATTGATAACACTACAGTAAACTGCTAGCCGATGCCAAGATGTAATGATCTATACTGCATAAAACATTGATAACACTACAGTAAACTGCTAGCCGATGCCAAGACTAACACAATTCTAGCCCAACATCTGCGATCATGTCATGTTTGGGGGGCACATCCCTTCAACCGAGAGGATAAGAATATGAGTTAGCAGAAGAGACTGGAGGAGGAGCAAAGGGGAAACTGACTTCCGAATGTGTCGCTGGCCATGCAGAGGAAGGTGAGGCCGTTGGCGGGGGAGCGGAGGACGTGGAAGATGTAGCGGTCCTGCGCGAAGCAGAGGCGGGCCTCGGCCTCGGCGGGGAGCTTCTCGAGGATGCGGCGGGCGACGGCGCCGGCGTTGCCGGAGACGGCGGCGAACTCGGCCAGCACCACCGTGCCCCGCGCCACGAGGGCGTACACGATCGCCATCTCTTCTTCCCTGGTTCCGCCGAGGTCGCGGCAGGGTGGGAATCAAAATTGGAACTTGGAAGCGGAGGCGGCCGACCTGATCTGATCTGGCCTTGGGTCGAGGAGGAAGACGTATAATTGGGAGGAAGTGGTGGTGGGGTTTGGGGATTTCGAGCGGCGCCGTGCCGTACTGCCGTCGACTACTTGCTTTTTTTCACGGTTTTTCGACTTGTCTTTTTTTTTTCTCCTCTGCCTTCTCACGCTGTATCATGATGCCGAACTGAGTTTTGTATAATTAATTCGATCTTATATTTAGATCCGGCCGGGGAACATGAGTGCAACACGAATTACAGAGTAAAATTCAATATAGCTCCCTAGCTCATACATGCAAAAAAAAAAAAATAGAAAAACACTTAAAAAATTCTGATAATCAGGAACAAAAATATTCAAAAGTTCTACATACATGCAAAATTTCGTGAAGAAATCAGATTTCTTGTGCCCTGTGCGAAAAAAAAACAAAAATCAGTGACCAACATAGAAAATAAAAATGTCTTTTTAGAGCAATGATTTTTTTACACAGAGCACACAAAATGTCATTTCTTTATGAAATTTTGCACGTATGTATAACACTTGGACATGTTTAAATCATGGAATGAGAAGCATTATTTATGAAAAATAATAATTTCCGATTTGTACACCTTTAAATCGTGGAATGAGAAGCATTATTTACTCCCTCCAATCCATATTATTGTCTCTTAATATGTATCTAGCACTAGAACATGTCTAGATAAATCAGATTCAACGAGTACTAGCTTCTCTCGACTAAATTTTGAGAACATAATGGTGTGTACATTTTGGATGTTGCGTTCTTTTGTTTTATTAGTTGCACAGGAGAAAAATAAAAAAGATCCCCTAACAGATCACAACAGACCAGAAAACGCACTGTATGCTACTTGCCATTTCACGGCTTATGGGACCAATACAATATAGCACATGATCTGTTCCGAATAGACCTTCTCACATACACACAAAGCTCACACTGTACACAAAACTGAATCATTGCAGGAGAATTCAGCAAATCTGTGTCGACTAATACAGGACACTCAAACCACTGTGTGCCCAGCTGAGCTGAGAACCAAGACAAGAGCAAAAAGACCAAACAACACTTGCTCCACAAACCCATACCATCTGCCGCCATCATAACATGATCTGACGATGATGGTTGACAGAAGATCAGATGCATCGCAGCTCCTTTTCTTCATCTCTGTTTCCTCTTTTATGCGGTAGAGTGACCTGGATGAACATGCTCTCCTCCTTTCCCTTTGTGAACTCTCCATGTAGGATACATTTATTCACCACTGGTATCTCCTGTCCTCTCTCTGCAGTCTATTCTATCTATGTGTGTTTTTCATATATACATCACAAATTACATATCTATAAATATACCACAAGGCTAACTGACAGTCTCCTGCTCCTAAGCCAAATTAACACCTGCTGATGTCTGCAACGAATTCTGTCCAAGTGAAGAGCACCTGAACAATAACATGTAAGATTTTCACTAGAATAATGATGAGGAAACTCAATATCCGAAAGATGCTACGCGTTTCAAAATTCCTTCAACCAAAAAACTCAAGCACTGATTGCAAAGGGTGTTTGTCTCGGTTTCATTCCTAACAAAAGCAATCTGTAATGGTGTTACAATTGTAATTTATATGTGTTATTGTATGCCAGGACAACAAGATCAGACTATAATTCACACAAAATGATACCAAAATTAGATGCGGAGCCGACTTATGCAAATCCCCTAATTACCTAACCAGTTTCTTCATACTGGGGCGTGTTTTCTTATTGTTCATAATCTAGTAGCTAAGTAACTTACCAGGTTAGCATACATGCAGTAGGTAGCCTTATCTTTCAGAGGAGGGGGGCATACCTGATGTTCAGCTATCCATCTTTAATGCCCCCTACTCCTTTCTCTACACTGAACCATCCTTGAGCGCTTCTCGAGCTTCCTTTTCCTTTCCCAACGAAATAGAGCTGCAGCCTGAGATAAAATGCAGTCGGCCATGTAGGAAATATCGCCAGAGCTTGCACTGCATCATTCAGAGCTTGTTGTGGCTTGTCATTCATGAGATACGACAAACAACGCCTGGCATAGATTGTTGGCGAAATCATGGTACCAACATCAATGAACTGCACAGAATTAAAATATTAATCAAAACTGACCTCCAGGAACAGAAATGTGTGACCCAATACAAACAATTTAAAGCTACATTTGTCCAAAAGAAAGATATATGGTCAAGCAACTTAGTTAAGGTCGTTGCAGAAGATGGAGAAAACCAAATTTAATCCGTTTCATACAAATCATGTGTGGTCTCATAGATTAACTATGACCCAAGTGAATCAAATGACAACTTAAGAGAAACCGAATAGGCAGGTGAAAAGCAACCTGAGAGTAGCAATCTATGGCATTGCTAAAATCTTTTTGTCGAAATGCATTATCGCCATTCTTCTTTGAGTCCATCGTGGTTTGCATTTGATTAGTCCACATCTGAAATGAGAGCTGCCACCGAGAAACGAGTTAATCAAGCGCTTTTTAACAGAAATGCTAAATAACCACTAAACACTAATACATTGCTATTTAATTATTTAAGACAGAAACAAATTTAGTTAGTAACAATATATGTCATACACCAGGAGGTTCAGCTTAAGTACAGATAAATTACCTCATTTGCTGTTCCCTCATCATCTTTATAGCCAGCTGATTCTAGAATTTCATGTATTGCAGTAAGATCCTTTCTGGAGCAAGCTTCAGCAAGAGGAGAAAGATGCATTGATTGAAGGGTAAATGCACCAGCACGGGGCATATCCATCAGATCGTAAGATGGAGACTGCAAAGCATACAATATCATCACAATTTTCCTCAAGGTGATACTCCAAAACGTAAGGACACAAATAAAGGAACAGGAACATGCTTTTATGGATACTGGAGGTTTATATATTATAAAGGAACAGGAACATGCTTTTATGGATACTGGAGGTTTATATATTCACCTCGACATCCTTCTGAAGAGAAACCAGTGCAAGAACCAAAGATCTAACATTAGGCCGTTCTCGCGGTTCATAATGCAGGCACCTTGAAGCTAAACGCAGCAGTTCTGTTCCTTTCTCATTTGAAAATTGGCCCTCTAAACAGGAGTCTATGAGCATACTGAAGTTTCGATCACGAATCAAATCAAGGGCCTGGACATAATTGCAGTAAATCAGTTGAAATAATCGTAACACAAAATTATTAAATTATGTGTGTTCTTTAATTTTACCCAAGTAATTCTGTAACAGGATTAAGATAAAACTGTTCCTACCACATTGATGTAGAGCAGAAAAATACATGATTATGACAGAACTAAGACACACAGATATACTTACATGGCTAGGAGGAATATGCTTCCCACTAAGAACATCCAACAACAATGTGCCAAAGCTGTATATGACACTTTCTGGAGTTATTCTTCCTGCAGGTAAAACCGAAGTGTAAGGCAAACTATACATGTGCAGGCCAAGACAATACAAGTTAGAAAATGAAAACTCCATCCACTGCAGTCTCTGGTCTATATACCCAGACTTTAAAACATGTCACTAAGGGTATCCCTCAGCTAGTTTCAGCACATTCTGGAATTAAGGACTAACCAGTCCTCATATATTCAGGAGGAGTAAATGCCAGATTGGTGCTATAACTTTTGCCATCTCGACTGTTCTTCATCAGACCGAAACATGAAAGCCTGGGGTTACAGTCCTGCAGGTTGTCAAGTGTTAACAATCTATAAAGTGACAAATCATACTAAGAGTGGCAGATGATGTCAACATTTCAGTAACAATGTACTACATGATACTCACATCATCAAACAAAACTCTATAGGCATTAAGATCATGATAGAGATCCCGGCCCTTGCTTATGCAGAAGTCTAAAGCGTCGACGAGATACAGAAGAACCCGTAATCTCATGGGCCATACCATTGCCTGTGATTCCCCTATGAAATGGAAATTATGATGTGAAAAAAAATCACATATTTATACTCATAAAAGAAATAGCAGAGGAGCACATAAGTACTCCCTCCGTTCACAAAAGGATGTCTCAGCTCAAATTTGCATGTATCTGCACACTAAATCATGTCTAGATACATGCAAATTTGAGATAGGTTGAGACATCCTTTTGTGAACGGAGGGAGTAGTACTGCATAATAGTCATTATACTATAGATTGTGAATGAACTGGTCTGGATATCTGGCTCAGTTTTGTATCTCATAGAGAGAGTGAAAGGCATGTGGGTAAATATTTTGAGGACAAGGTGGTCGTACCACCGCTCGATTAGATAGAAAGAATTGACCCAGTTTATAAGGAAAACCGGGTCCAAAAACCATACAAGCTGTACAAAAGAACACACAGACGAAGCGACCCGTCGCCCACACGACACAAGCCGGACAAACGCCACAAACACACACCACCCGCTCCGGAGCCGCCGCTCCGGCATAGCAACCAGATCGACCTCCGCATTGCCCGGAAGCGATCCAGACATGGTCGACGAACCCTCTGCCCACGCAGTCTCTATCCAGGTTGCCACCAAAACCACCATGTTCCGGGGCCGCCGCCCCGGTATAGCAACCAGATCGACCTTCGCGTTGCCCGAAGGTGATCCAGTCAGGTCGACGAACCCTCTGCCCACACAGTCTTCATCCAGGTCGCCACCCAGTCCCCCGCTAGACAACGGCTCTGCCTCATGGAACCGTCGTAGCGTGGGAGACCGAGACCGCCGTCTCGACGTACCGCCACCGTCCGGGGCCGCCGCCCCGGTCATCCGCTCCCCAGACAACAGAACAGCCCTCCCCGAGCATCGCGAGCCCATCACACCGTGAGGGCTAAGAACCACCAAGGCGGCGCCTCCAACAAGGAAATGACGCGTCCGTCATCGCCGCCCGCTCCCGATGGAGCTTAGGCTTTCACCCGGGACTCTTAGCACCATCCACGTCAGGCAGGACCAAGCACTCCACAGCGACGCCCTCAAGAGGGAAAACGACGCTCAAAAAGCGCCGCCGTCGCCGGCTCCGACCAAGTCGGAACAAGGCTTTCGCCCGGAGGTTGTCCGCACCGCAAAGCAAGGGAGCGACGCCACTCGCATAGCTGCCCTACCGCCCTCCACCGAGCTCGACCACCGGCCATGATGGCCACAGCGCCCATGGCCGCGGCCTCCATGCCTCACCACAGGGTCTCCGCTCCGGGGCCGCCGCCCCGGCTTCCACGCCACCCGGGCGCCGGAGCACATCGGCAGGAGAGGCTCCTGCCTCCGCGCCTTTGCCTCCGCCGCTCTCCACTGCGCCTAGCTCGCCCAGGCGCGTCCCCAGTCTGCACCACGCCCTCCTGCTGCGCCGCCCCGCGTTGCCGGCGCCGCACGGCCTGCCCTTGGCTCCCAAGGGAACAACTGTAATGCCCCGGGAGTTTTCCCCAATTAGTTTTGTTTGTTTTTCTTTTTTTGCATCATCATGTCATCATGCATCAATCACTTTGCATATTTTTGCTAAGCATAAAAATAATATTTTTGCAAACCTTATTTTGTTTTGCAAATAATAAATCTTTTCCCCTCTTTTCTATCCTTTTATCAATCTTCCTCTCTTTTATCTTTTGCTAATTACCAAAATTCTGGTAATTGGAAAAGGGCTCGAATCTCTGTTCAGGCCCATCTCACCGAAGCCCATATCTGTTGTGCTTCTTCTTCCTGTACGGCATGGACAGGAGTTGTCCACGTCGCCTCCTGGACGATGGGATGGCCGCTGCTGCACTTTCCCCTGCTTAAAACCACCACCGAGGCCGCCCCTCCTCAACCCTAGCCTCCCTCCTCTTCTACCCACAGCGCCGCCACCATCTCCCTTCCTCTGTCCCTCTTCCTGCCTCGTTCCTCTCACTCTGCTTCTTCTCCAGAGCAACCAACCACGTACACACTGCACCCACTGCTCCGATGCATGGCGCCGTCGCTGCAGACCCCTTCAAGCCAAGCTGACGCCTCCAGGAGCTCCGCCTCGCCGACAAGATCGTCCTCGACAAAGGAATCGACCGGAGAAGCCCCGCAGCCTCGTGTTAGTCCACATCTTCTTCCTCTACGGTCGTCCACGTCGACGACAAATTCGTGCTCTCCAGTCGTCCCCGAGCTCGATCAACTCCTCCGGCACCCTCCCAGTGAGCTTCTCTCCCGTTTCCCCTCCTTATCCGTCTTGATTTCATGCTGTAGTCGACGCCAGCCTCTGCTTTTGTTGCTCCGTCTGCCATGGCTTCCATGGAGAACAGCTCGATCTTGATCTCTGCTTCCTTCCTGCGGGCCATGATGCTGCCCTGTTCCAGGCACGTCTCCTGCGCGGTTCGGACACAAGGCACTGCCTTTATTGGTTATCGCCAGTCGCTTGCATCCCTCGCCCCGGAGCTCCTCTCGTCGTCGTTCTGCCACCGAACCGGAAGTCTGAACCTTTCTGTTTTGAAGTTCAGTTAACATCCCACGTTGACTTCATGTATAATCCGATTCAAAGTGTAGCAGCTGTCCGAGCTGTAGCCCAGTGGCTGCGCTCCTTCGCTTCCTTCGTGCAGATCCCAGGTTCGAAGCCCAGCCCGAGCAAATTCGTTCCCCTTTCTTTTCTTTTTTCGATCCGGCGCCACCAATGGGCCTCAAACCCAGTTCCTCCTGGAGAAACTGATCGCCCCGAGCATCCCGAAGCTATCCGTCGCCGACGCGAGGCAGATTCGGCCCACCTCTCTCTGCTAGCATTTTCTTTTTGTAAATCTTGCTAAAATCATATCCTTTGTTTTTTAACTCCAATTAATACAAATTATATATGTATTTTCGATCAGAAAAATGCAAGGAATATTAATATGTCATCCATGCTCATGTTTGCATCTTCTATCTTGTTGCTTAGTGGTCTTTTGCATTATCACCTAAATAAATAATATGGAATGTGTGGGCATTTAATTAATTATTGCCCAATTCCATTTAATTTGTGTAGATCACCCATGCCTTGCTTAAACCTGGTAATCAACATTTAACTTTGTGGTTAGTTAAATAACTTGAACCTTAATATTAATTGTCGGAATCTCGGTTCCGCTTAATTTGACTTAAGTTGCATCTTGCCATGTCATGCATCATATCATGATCATGCTGGATCTTTTGCCGTAGTAGTAAGTGTTGCTTCCGCTGTTCTTTCCAGTGTTTGTTGCTTCTTCGCGGTTAAGACGTTGAGATGATGTGAGCAACGACAAGTTCTGCTACCCCTACCGTGTGTCCAGGCAAGCTTTGCTCACTTGCTACCATTACATTGTCTTCCATTCCTGCCGTTGATCTATTGCTATCCTTATGTTACGATGCTTGTGTCTCGATCCTATATACATGTTTACCTTGCAGACATATACAGCCTTATCCCCACATCCTATTACCTTGTTGTTTGTTTACCTGTTGGCCTTGCGAGTCGTAGTTGCATGCTTAGGTTTGTTGTTGCAAGTCTGTCTTTTCTTATGTAACACCTGCTTAGTATGATAGTTTGGTTCACTTACTTAATATAATGATAATGTTTGTGGGTTATAACTAAATGATAAGGCACCCGGTGGAAGGCCAATGCGTTGGTGTTTTGTTCTGCTAAGTGTCGCACTAGGAACTCAGTTCTTGTCCTCTTATCCAAGTACGAGCGCACTTCCCACTCGTGGGTGGTCCTATGGAACCCCCCTCGACTCTGACCGGAACTTCAGCTTGTCCAGGCGCCACAACCTAGTTCGGGCTTTCCATTCGATCATACGCATATGCATGATACTTGACAGTTATGAGAGGTTCTATGATATGGGGGAGCATATAGGTGCGGTACGACGCGAAGTGGATTTTCCTACTGTGGTCTGTTCCACCTAGTGCGTAGGCGCAAACGATTGAGTCTGCTACGGAGGTATCGGCCGGACTCTGGACGCGGGTAACAACTCAGACGGGTGGTACCTGGACTTGCTGTAGTGAAGGAACAGAGTTGAGTTGAGGAGCCCTACCTTTTATCTGGGTTGCTCGAACGTGTATGGGTTAACCATGGTGCATCCCTGCAGGGTTAAATCTTTTCGAGAAGCCGAGTCCGCGGTTATGGACAACTTGGATCGGATGCTGGCTAACAAGATCATAAACAACTTACACCTAATGATTCTAATTAATTTGACTAGTAAGTTAGACTTACTTTCACAATATTATGTAACTAAAATTTGATAACTGTGTGAGTTTCCCTCGATTGCTTCCTCATACTTGGTTGAGGGGGTGAATCTGGGAAGTGTTATATTTGGTGTTAGAATCTAGTTGGTTTGGTCGCGCTCTCTTATCTCTCTCTTTTAGCCGGAAGTTGTAAAGTGTCTCTATAGGTTGTTTAGTGCTGCTGCTGCCGCCTCAGTCCACCTTCCTTTATACTTTGGTAGTCTTTGTGTTGGTATCTTTTGAGCATTGCTTGCCAGGCGGTTGTGCCTGACCCATCTTTGGGCTGTACTTTTATGTGCAGTCAACAGGTTTGAAGTCTGACGACGTTAGCTTGGGTATCCCTCCGGCTCGGCCTGGGCAGGGATATGGACGCCATCGTTTATCTTCAGGACTCTGAGTCCAATTTGTATCTTATCCGTAGTCGGATACTAATTTGCTTTCGCTGTGATTTGGATCTTTGTAATGTATCAGTTGTATCTTGACTCGTTTGAGTCGTTCTTGTATATATATATCTCCTTCTGTTGTTGTGGATTCTTTTCGTGAACTGTTGTAATGTTATCACAATTCCACCCACATAACGCGCATGTTTCGGCGTGCACGTTATGTCTGGTGGGCGACCTAAAATCGTTATTATGCGGGTTTTGGCGGGATCGCTTAAATCTGCATAGCACCGATTTTGGGGCGTCACAACAACCACCTTCTCCAGCACGGCGTCCTCGTCGCTTGTCCGCACCGCGCCCAGGAAACGCGACCGAGTCGCGCACCTCCGCTCTGGCACCGAAGCCCAGAGCCGGCCCACGGGCCCCAGATCCAGCCCGCCCTGCGCCGGAGCGAGCCGCCAGCATCCACAGCGCCGCCGCGACCCGCCTCCACAGCTCCAACTCCCTCGCCCTCCCTGGTGCCCTCACATGGCCACGCGGTCGCGCCGTCGACCCGCGCCGCCCGCCGCTCGCATGCCCCCCGCGCGGCAGAAACGGGAAAAAGGCGCCCCGCCGCCACCATCCTCGAGGTGCGAGCGGCTTTGCCGACCCCCTCTCCGGCAGCGGCGAGCGGCGGAGTCGGTGGTGGCGGCCTGTACAGGCGGCGGCGGCGGCTAGGGTTTCCCCCGTGTCACCCAGAGGAGGGCGACGCATGTGGGTAAATAGCATGTTGTGAAGAAGTTATGCACTTCACAATTAGAAAAAAACTTCCTTTTTATGGGCATATTATTACAATGAGAAATGTTCTAGAAACACACAAAAGAACAATAAGCATAATCACTTCTATATACAACCTAAAGCATCCGATTGTTACGCACATGTTCAACTAAACAACATTTCCAACACAGGATTATGTGCAAACTACCAAATTTACTCATGTCACAATCGAGAAATGCCTCGTAGAGAAACATTCTGAACCACGGTTTCGGCGAAAATAATGGGCAATAGATGAAGTTAACAAACTTTCATCATGAAGACATAGCTACAACATCAAGAGATAAACTCACAATGGAACAGATGCTTTGCCAGCGTGTCATTGGGCATGTACTCCGCAACCAGCAATCTTTCGTCAGCTTCGCAGCAACAACCAAGCAAATTCACAAATCTTTTGTTCCGGAGCTGGCCGACAGCCTTAGCTTCTTCCTGAAAGCACGGAAAACATTTCCCGGGGTTTCAGTCATCGGTTCTGAACATTTTACCAGGCCAGTTGCGAAATTTGAAGAAGCAATGATCTACTCTCGAGGAGTAAGGGGAAGGGCGGGGCGTGGAGTTGGGATACCCACCATGAACTGGCGGGCGTCGGGCCAGGCGGAGCGTCTGAAGCGCTTGACGGCGATCCGGCGCTGGGCGTCGAGCCTGCCCTTGTAGACGACGTTGGGCGCCTTGTCGCCGCTCTCGGAGACGATGTTCTCGGCGGCGAAGCCCGCGGTGGCGAGGCGCAGCTGCTGGAAGGTGAACTCCTGGAATGGCGGGAGGTCGTAGCAGTCCCCCGGCGCCTCCACCTCATCTGCGAAAAATCCAATCCTCAATCAGCTCAGCAGCGCATTCGACCGACGGAGAGGGGATTCAGGACCGAAATCGAATGTGGACGCTGGACGCACCGGCAGCGTCGGGTTTGAGCTCGACGTCATCGACCCCAGTACGGCCAGACTCGCGGCAGCAGCAGCAACAGCAGCATAGCAGCCTCCACGGCCGCGCCCCCATTCTCGGACGGGACGGATCGGAGCAGAGGTAGGTGTGGGTACAATGGTTCTCGCGCGCGGATCTGAGGAGGCGAATCGCGGGAGGAAAATCCGAATTGCAAGGCAGGTGAGGGTAGGTTGAGGAAGAAGTCGTGCTCGCGCGCGGTTAGTGCGGTGGGCGGCAGGCGCGGACTTGTTCTTGTTCAACTCCTTCAAACTCCTTTTTCGGCTGAGGCTTCTTCTTCACTATACTACTGTATCGGGCACGCGTAACGAGACTTTGAGGTATGAATGAACTCCTCCTTCTTTTGCTCGTGGGATCCACACGGAGGAAGAGGAAAGGGGAAGCAGCTGCGTGAGGGCGGCGGCCGGCGGGCGCGACTCGGCCAGTCGGCCGTGAATGGTTGCTCGCACGGTTGGGCCCAGCCCAACCAGGCCCTCTGGGGACAAATTTTGCGTGTTTTGTTGTTGGGCTTAGCCACAAACTAGCTCGCACAAATCTCAAAATGCTCCGTAGCCAGCCCATAAGAACAGTGAATTCAGCCGTTTTCGCAGAACCACCCTCGAGCATGCTCAACATGTGACACGGCCCCGGGGGGGGGGGGGGGGGGAGAGAATCGCAGAAAGACGCGAAGGCTTTCGGTTTTATCCCGTCCTTGCTCATCCGCATGATATTGGTGGGGCCGGACGGCGACCTCTTTGGCTCGGCCACCAGAAGTGGGGACATCGGCGGGGCATTCGGCCGTGGCGCCACCTTCTTCTCCATTTTTGACGACATCCATTTCTTCCCCGACAAGCACCGTAAGCACGTTCACTTGCACCGTTACTTAGATTTTAGTTCATACATTTGGATCGGGTTGGTCGGGATTTTTAGTTGCATGCCTACATCCGATCTTCTCCTTGGCTCCACACTGCGTAGGTGCTCATGGTTCAAAGTGGGTGTGTATGATTTGCATTGACATGTGTTTACATGGATTATCCTCCACACTAACATACATTGACATCGATCGTCCTATGCATTGACATGCAACATCGATTATCCTCTGCATCGACATGCATTGACATCGATGGTGCTTGGATTGACATGCATGTTAATGATGAACATGTATGAACATGCTTTGAATCATGAACACATGTGAACATATGCATTTGAATGATGAACACATATGAAGATACATCGAACGATGAACATATATGAACATGGTTTGAATGATAATCATCAATGTCACATTCTGTGACAAGGTAATCAAGAAAGTATGGGATAGGAATGACGACATAGCCACCACCAGCGAGACTAGAGGACATGTGATGACCCATAAGTGTAGGGGATCGTAAATGTCTTCAAGGGAAGGATTTCAATCCAAATTTATTAATTTTACACACACCTAGAAGTGCACTTGCTTGACATAATTTATTAGTAGCAACCGTGACATAGTAATAGCAGGAATTTGGTAACCGTGGTAACACTAAAGTAAAAGCAGCCAGAACAATAGTAATAGAGAAAATGATAAAAGTGATAAAGGGAGTTTAAAAACACCGTAGGCATGTGGATGGATAATGGGCGTCACATGGATGAGATTAAATATGTATTAGTTATAACATAGGGCAAAGATAACTAAGTTGCAGTTTATCAATCATATGTACCGATACGTTTCTAATATATATTGTTGTACGTGCTTGCAATAAAAACTTGCACACCCTTTTTGTCCTACCCTCCCGTTCTTCAGGGCCAATTAAAAAACTTAGGGTAGTTAATATACTCATTTTACAAATCAACGGAACAAAGAATTAGCACTCAATGAACAAATGTAATACTCAAGTTAAAGGCTTCCCTTTTTATATTCAACCTGCCATCTTGGGGTGTTCGGTTCCAAACAAGAGAGGCGTTTTACTACTCATGGTGGTAGCTACACACCATAGCATTATACGCCGATGTAAGCCATATATACCTGTTTTAGCTTGATATTCTAGTAGAGAACGGATTTTTGGTGTATAAAACTGGTTTCAGAATTTTGAAAAAAAATATTTTTTGATCGTCATTTTTTAGGGTTGACTTTTTCGTTGACTTTTAAAAATAATCATAACAACCGGGATATGATTTAAAAAAAATCAAAATACTTTTGGATAATCCTATCAACTCTAATGTTGAGATCCCCCCACCCCCTTGAGTATTCTCTTTTTTCCGTGACGTATACGAGTCAGTCAAACTAGGGTGTGTAGGTACCCATGCGAACAGCGGCATTCATTCCTCCAAACAATTAACAATTGAGTACAACTTGCAGGTCAGATCCAAACACATAATTATATTTATGAAAAGTCCAAAGGTTCGAATTTGAAATCATGCCACTCGGGACAAAGTAATAAACATTAACCATAGAAAAGTTATAGCAACAACAATCTCCGAACATAATGGATAATAAACATGAAGCCCAAATCAATTCTAACATATGTTATACAGAGGATCACATCCAATACATATTAGGCACCAAGCCCTAGTCAATACTAGGTACCACAAACTTGTGCTCTTTATATTGGGAAGTATATATGCCACCTAACTAGTGTCCCTCCGTCGGTAGTAATTTGCTTCGAACCTCCTTGTCCCTTACAGTCATCCCCTGGAGCTCATCCGCGGTGAACGGCGGTGGCAGTGTGCAGGGCTCATGCGTGGTGACATACTTCTCCCTGGACTGCATCATGAAGTCCCTCTCACGGCCGCTCCTGGGGCAGGCCATGGACTCAGGACAGAGCTCAACGGCATTCTCCGGCACCGTGGGCTTGTACCGTAGCAGTGCGGCGTACTGCGTCAACACGTGGAGCATGTACTCGTACACATGCTCCATGTCTATCTCCTCCCTCGCGAACCCGCTGCCTTCCTGGCCCATGCGCCGCGCCTCCTCCGGGTGGGCGTTGCCCCAGTCGACGGCGGACTTGATGGCGGGGCACTTGCGCGCCAGGTCGATTGGCCAGTAGTGCTTGCCGGCGACGAGCCCCCGCGAGAAGAAGTCCTTGTAGTTGGTGTCGAGGGCCAGCATGGGCGAGTCGCATGCGAGGATGTACTTCTCGCTCACCGACCATGCCCGCCCCGCCACGTAGATCTTGTACCTGTACCGGCACTGGTCTAGGATGTTGGTCTCCCTGATCCATTCTTGGTAACGCCGGTCTCACTTTTCCAGTGATGCTTGAACAGCCGCGCGTTCCAGTCCTTCCCCGACGCCGAGTCGTTGTTGCACCGGTACAGGTCTTCGCGCACCGGCAGCTGCACAGTGTTGCCCTTCCAGAACGCGTACGGCTCCCTCTCCGGCCACGGCAGCCGCTCGTTCTCCCGGACGAAGTCCTCCATGATCGGCGCCCATGGACGGACGTTGATCTCCGGCCAACCCCAGAAGGACCAGTCCGGCCAGAGGATGGCGGCCTCCTTCTCCACGTCCTTGCAGTAGCGGAAGAGCGGCGGCGCTGAGGAAGGGTCGTCGCGGTAGTTGGCGGCGTGCACCCTGATCACGTCGCCCGTGGCGAACATCATGTCCACGTCCGGGACGCGGCCGGGGTAGCGTGCGAGCAGCTGCAGGATGCCCCACTCCGTGAAGATGTCTCGCGTCTGGTACGACCGGCGGTGCTTCACAACATAGGCGCGCCCCGATACCACCACCAGCCGGACCTCCGCGTTGGGATGGGCGCGCTCCACAGTGTCCCGAGTGATCCCTGTTGTGCGCCACTGATCGAGGTCGTGTGGATGTGCCGAAAGTAGTCCGGGCACCATGGCGGCAGCACCCCCGGAGAGTACGAGGACGACGACGGGGACGGTGCTGAAGCCGATGATGCGCCCCGGCGGCACAGAGCCGGGTCCATCGTGCCGTTGCCGCAGCTGAAAGGTATGGGTATGAGGGGCGTGGTGGATGAACGGGTGCGATGAGGAGCGCGTCCACGCCGACTGAAGCTGCCGCCGCCGGTGCCCAGCACGAACGAGTAGTACTGTTGGATTTGAAACATTAAACTCCGTGAGAACTTGCTAATTCCGATGAAATAATAAAATAGAAAAAAATATCACAAGATCACTTCTAACACGTAAAATGCGACGTTTTTTCAGTTAGAAGCAATAACGTTGTCCCATGGAAAACTTGCCTGTGCTAGAATGGTTAGAGTGTGGTTGTATCCAAGCCCACCAGAGTTCAAACCCTAGGTTTGACGCTGGTTTTTCTCATTTAGACGGAATATTTTCCAGTGGGAGGCGACGTTCCCGTCGACAGCGAGGCGCCCGTGGTAACTTCGTCAATCTGAAGACCTGATCCGCCGGCTCAGTCTCTCGGAGGTGCTCATAGGGGTAGGAGTGTGTGCGTGCGTTCATAGGGGTGAGTGTATGCGCGTGTATGTGAGCGTCTGTGTTGTACTGTGTTTCGCAAAAAAAATTGTCCGAACGAGGGGAAACAAGGGATGTACAACAAAAACATGGGTTTCCTTTTTTTTGGAACACACATGGGTTTCCTTATCACAATGGAAATCAAGACCCTCTGTTTTTTAAAAGAAATTATCCTAACTCATTTGGTTGCGGGAGTGAATGAACAATCCCTGTTGTACCATACATCGAGATGTTGCACTTTCTCGAAAAGACTACCCCTTTGTCCTCCCCGATATTAAAATTTACTCGTTTATATAGCAAAAATTGTGACATTTGTTGCCAAAATTCCATTTGGATCCCGAGCACCACTGCACCCGCTTTTTTAAAAAATTGAAAAAAAAATAAACGAGTTTCAAAAAATCCAAAAAAAATACAGGTGATAAATATGCATGTCCTCTACGTATATGCCGATTATGGGTCCAAGACAAATCATATTCTGAGCTACATAAAAAAAATTCGGGTCAGTAAAAATTGAAAATAGTATGTTGAATCTGTCAGAAATTTCTGTTTTTTGCGTAGCCCAAAATATAAGTTATTTTTTACGAAATTTCTTGCGTACATACGTAATATGTATATGTATTTGTGTAAAAACATTCAGATTTTTTGAAACAAAAAA
The DNA here is from genome assembly GCA_947311845.1 of Poa pratensis. Classification (NCBI taxonomy): domain Eukaryota; kingdom Viridiplantae; phylum Streptophyta; class Magnoliopsida; order Poales; family Poaceae; genus Poa; species Poa pratensis. The sequence continues at coordinate 31,856,412 of CAMZMU010000086.1, read as the reverse complement.
GTATAATTTTTAAAATTTTCAAACTAACGGGAGTAGTGGTGATCGGGAGCCAAAAGTCCCCTTTGTTTGTTGCACATATGTACGTCACACTATACAAGACCATTGGTAATACTAAAGAGCCCCCTGAAGCTAGGGAGTTGACGACTTTTCACACTTGGCACTTGCTACTAGCCTACCTAATTACTCTTCTTATTTTTTTATTTTTCCTTTTTCTGTTCGAGAAAAACTAGCTAGCTATACTACACTACGCTTAGTGGAAAACTGGAAGTCCGTGGAAACCTGGATAATTAAGATGTTTGCATTGGTCAAATTGATGATCTAAGGGTATGCGCGGAACCTACAAATCTGGAGAATAGAGTTGATTATTATATTTTATTATTGTCATTATAATGCATGATTATAAGTACTTAAAAATGGTCGGTACTGCAGTACTGGCTTATATTGATTTGATCTTGCCTTCTTGCAATGCAAATATAAAAACACGTACTTACATCAACGTCGAGGTCGATCCATTCTGCTCTGACGAGCAAAGCAAGAAACAAAAGGGTGCCGATGACCACTCCAATGCCGCCGCTGGTCGTCCTTGTCTTCCAGCTGCCCGGCTTCGTCCTAAGCAAAGATGACCGCTGACGCTCCACCGCCGGATCCTCGATCATCTCGTCCCCAGATGGAGGAGACGGCGGCAGCATCGCAGCCTTCTCTTCCTTGTCGGCTGCTGGAAGAGGAAAATTAGCAGGTAAGGTGATATCTGGTTCCTACATGCCTCTATGGCCCTATATATAGTGGGCTGGCCAAGTTGCTCGAGGACTGCTACATACATTGTTGACTCGTAGAGTTCTTCTCTCAGAAAAAAGTTCATATTTTCTAAACCATTTACCGCACATGCACGCCCACGCACTGGTCTGGTACTGGGGGCCTTCTCTGCCTTGGCTATATTATCATCTTTTTTCCGTGCAAGGGAATCTCCACTTAGTTATCTTAAGTTGCTTTTTATTGGCGGTGATGATCGTGACATGGCGGGCGTCATGGGCACGGTGGCTGCACGGGCAGTGTCCCGGCTGGATATCATGGCACATTTTCAGTTTTTCACCTTTATGTTTTCTGTTGGTTTGAATTTGAACACCCAAAAGTTAAATTTCTGGATCCGTCCTTGACAGTACGTACGCATGTGTACATATCTTAGGTTGGTGTCGAAGAATTGACTATGATTAGATTTAGTGGCAAATGAAGTGGCCTATGATGTACACATGTATATATTACTTCCATAACTTAGGCTTCGGTTAAAGTCATATGCTATTGGTTTACGCAAAGGTGGTTTGTGTGCTGTAAACTAGTACCGTTGCCACCTGCTAGTAGCTTAGCTAGCTAGTACACTACCATTCTTATTTTACGTTTTATTATCTTTAGGAGTGGATTTGGTCGCCCCCGGCAGCGTTACCATATCGCATCTGACCGTCAATGTGATGTCTCAAGAACCAGGGGTGAAGCTAGAACATCATATCGTTGGTGTCACACTCTTGTAAGCCAAAAGGTTTCATGATATATTTGTGAGAGTAATTAGCTTACTGTAAAGAGGATTAGTTAATAGTCATTGGTGTCATTGCTTACATGGGAGCTCTACCCCTGCTCAAGATGATAATACTCTGCACGTTGCAGTGTGGATTTTTCTTAAAGTGTATTATAAAAGAAAGGATATTTGAAGCATTAAATGATATTTTTTTGGGAATATGGAGGATTTGATTTGTCACAATAGTCGAGAATCCAAATTTAATCACCGAGAAATATTCGTATATTTAACCACTAAATTGATTATGTGAAAATTGTATGGCTATTTTTTTTAATAAAGTGAGTAGATTACATGTATGAATAGATTTTCATATTGTGAGATGACATGGATATGAATGGCTCAAATAGTGGAGGATGTATATGAACAACTTGCATATAGACATAGACTAATTTAATACATCTTAGTGGGGTTTTGTCCTATAATAAGTATATGTAGATAGATTATAGACTATTAAGAGAAGTTGTAGCAGAAGACGCGTCCTCTTCCTTGTCAAGATAGTACATCCAGAACGTAGGGTAAATGGGAAGGTTCCTTTAGTGGATTCGACTGGGCTGTGCACTTTATGTGTTCTTCTCCATTCTATTGATATTATTATGTTCCCTAGTTAAATGTAAGAGGTCATTTGACAGCCATCATTTTGAGCCGGAATTATGAAATTTATTTGTGATTTCATGCCCAACCTGTTTAGCTGGCATAAAATTAGACATGTCATTTTATTTAGAATTTCAGAAAATTCTTATCGTATGTTATGTCAATTCTTATCTCTAACCCTGTCATTTCAAGCATCATTTCATTTCTGTCGAATGAAATAAAATGATGGGTGTCAAACAGGCTAAGGCACTTGCAGCTAGACTGAAACAAGAAGAGCTAGCTACGGTATAGCTCCTCACATTGCCTCTCAGATTTGGAACCGATTCTTGCTAGCTTGGGATTAAAATGGATCCATGTCGCTGCTAGAAGCGTGGGGGTAGAGAGTAATTTAAAGATTATACTCTGTGGGGGTATGAATTTGAGAGGGACGACGAAATACGAAGGTCAGTTCTGACTGTTTTTCATCGGAATGGCTCCATCCTTGCTGGTAAGAGGCAGAGCGTGGCCTCGAAATGGAAGAGAAGAGAGTGGCGGTCTGCTCACGCGCCCTCCTGCTTGAACATTACAGCCTCGCCATGGAGCTCACACGAGGGAAGCCTTGCCAGCATGTCCGGATTATCTGCATCGACTGTATGACCGCTCGACGCCGAGTAGTTGTCTTTTTCTATTTGGATTTTAGCGCGAACATGCGTTTACATGAGTAGGCTTGCCTTAGTTGTCTGCTATAAGATAGCTAGGGGCTTTCAAAAAAAAGGCTGAAGGCTTCGCTATCGCTCATGGCTTGTATTGTAGTCGTAGTCTTGAAGTCGGCCCTCCATGCCTCTTTAGTCTTTCTAATCCTGAGGCATTTTTCCTTCATTCATTTTGCGGTAGCTTACGCGTCAGAAAAAGGCCTCCTTTCCGGCCCGGAAGAAAGTCATGGCCGCACCCACCTTCACGCCCTCGTCGACAGTGTCCCAGGCCTCGACGTATATTTCGCTGCTGAGATCGACAGCATCCGAAGGCGACGGGCTCTGAGCAGACGAGGCTCCAGGCGAATGGGCCTTAATTGTACATCTTCCTACATAAAAGGATTAAGTATAGTTTTCACCCTGAAATGTCACACATTGGATACATTTCACCATAAATTTTAAAACCGGATGATTTCAACTCTGAACTTTACAATACCGGACAAATAACCCCTAGTGCTAGTTTTGGACGATTTTGGGTGGTTTTGGTGTCAATTTGGGCGGTATTGCAATTCAGCTTGCTGACGTGGCGGTGACGTGGCCCGGCGTTAACGTCGTCCGACAGAGAAGTCCGCCACCCGCGCCGCCCAGCGACATGAGAGAGGGCGGCCTGCTCTCTCTGGCCCTCTTCCTCGCCGCGCGCTGCGTCGCCGGGCATGGCGTGCATCCGTTGTCATGGATCGCTATCCACCGTGCCCGCGTCAGGCTAGATGCATCCGCCGCCGTGCGGGCACCGGGAACTTCACCCCGGTCGCGGCGCTAGGAGCGTCGTCCCAGCGAAGCGGACCGATTCCGTCACTGTTGGTTCTGATAGGGTGGGATGCTTGCAGGTCTGTGCGTGCTCCGGGGACGGATTCCAAGTACTCAAAGAGGTCACTCGGCCGGCGTCTGATGACGAGCACGAAGACGTGCTCCAGGTCGAGATAGCAGCTGTGAGGACCCCGGATTAGCTATCCGAGATACTCGTTATGTTTCCAGCAACAATCTCATGATCAGTTTGTTGTTGCACATAACTCGACTTGGCATCACAGTTTACATCCATTACAACACCGGATACAAGTCTTACAATAATTTGGTCATATAGACCGAATCTTACATAGGTGCCTTCCTGGGCAAATACCATCATTTCAGCGGAAGCATACAGCGTCGATGGCCTACTAGCGTTCCTTAGTTCCCACAGGCAACTGACTAATGAAGAATCCTTAGTTCGCGTCATCGGTGCCATAGTTCTCCTCATCGATGTGCTCCTCGAAACCTGGCTAAGACAATAGCCAGGGACGAAACCAATATGAGTACAATTTGAATTGTACTCGCAAACTACCCAGCATGAACATGCACTAGTTTAATAAGACTTTTATTTTTAGAAAAACATCTCTATATCTTTGTTGAAAAAGAAAAGGATAGACTTTTGTTTAATAAAATTTTGTTTTGAAATCTCTATATCTTTGTTGAAAAAGAATAAGAATTCTCTTTTAAAACTTTTCCCGAGAATATAACTTTGTTGAAAAAGGTAAGAAGTCTCTTTTAAAACTTTTCCCGAGAATATACTTTGTTGAAAAAGGTAAGAAGTCTCTTTTAAAACTTTTTCCCAGAAAATTACCCTCATGTTTATTTCTCCAAAACTCCTCCTTTTTCGACCATAGCCCTTCATGGTCAATCATTTTTCAACAACTCATACCAGCCCTTCGGTATAGTTGCATAAAACATTTTTCACTCCATTTTTAAAACACAAAACTCTGCCTTCTCGACCATAGCCTTCATGGTCTTCCTCTTTTCCAGCAACCTCCTGCCGACCCTTTGGCATAGTTGCATATATAAAACATCTCCATTTTCTTTTCAAATCTTAAAACTTTGCAAAACTTGCACATAGGTCGAAGTAGGGCCTTCCAACTGTCCATGACCGAGGACTCGGCTATTCGAATAGTTTTACACTCTGTAGAGGTAGCACGCTTTCCCCACATCCATCCGGTAACTCATCGTGTCAGCCACGTTCCGCCATACAAGGTGTATGCGAGTTGAGTCACCGACCATAGTCTGTCCTTTTCTCATGCTAGTATCGGACCCTGCCCGTATGACACTTTCCATCGACACTCAGTCCAGCCCTTCGGAACCTAAGTGTGAGGACTCATAGTTCTGCCCGGCGACCCAAAGGTGGCGTCTTCTATCCTCCACCAATGAGCGAGGACCCGGGTCAGCGGTAGGTCACCGAACCATCCCCTCATGGAACGGAGTCATCTCCGTTGTTGAGGTATCCCATACTAATAAGAGCAAATTATATGACTACGCCCGTTCCCATATGGGGGTAAATGTGGTCGCACAGGGTATCGGCTGGTCGACGTAAGTACAAAGACACAATGTGCTTTTTATCAAAAACCACCATTCTCCATTTCAACACCGACATCTCGGCATACCATAATCCATCCGAGGGTTTTCAAAGGAGTTTTGAATAAACAATATTTCCCCATCCTATAGTTTGAAAAAGAATTTCCATCTAATACCTCCATATAGGGTGTCAAAATAATATACTTGTATTTTGGAAAAAGGGTTTTCAAAATCATAGCTTTAGTGGCAAGCACCACATAAATCACTTATGCTCTTTATAGGTAAAACATGTGAACCAAAATAGATGTATATAGATGCAAGCTCAGAGAAGTAGCTTGCCTGGATCAGAAATATGCCCATGGACTTCTCCTTGTTGACCAATATAATAAATTCTCATCCTTCTTCAATAAATTCTCTCCAGAACCCACTCCGATAGCGTCAATATCTAGCGTCGCAAACAGGGAAATAAACAACACTCAATACACCAAACAAAACCACCAGTGATACACAAACAAGTAACAAACCAAAAACATAGCACTAATTTAATCAAGCAACAAACTAAAATCTACTCTAAGAACACCTCAAGGAAAACTGCCTTAATAACAAGCTTAGAACAATTTATTTAATAAAGCTACAGCAACAAAAATAAAAGATATTAGTTGAACTAAAAACAAACACCTAACCACAATCACCACACTTAACTAGATGCAAACAAGAAATTAATCCAAACAAGCAGGACAACACATGCTACTAACACAAGCATAATATACTAACCAAAGACTAAACATCATAAATTAAAAACATAAGTTTTATAATTTTAACCCCAACTCTAAACAATAATCACCACTTGTCTAACTACACTCTCATACTTAAACTACCAACAAGTCAACTAATCAAGACATAAACACAAGGGCATTATACTAACAGAGTATATCACCAAACACAAGCTAAAAACATGAAGCATTAAATAACTTCACTTAAAGGTAATTAACAAACAATTTTCCTTAAACAGGAAATACTTAAGACCAAAGTTAAGTCACCAAATATTTTATGTAAGTCCAAACTTTTTACCAGGCTAGGTTATGATAAAGGGAAACACTAGGAACCTAGCAAAATTGGATTTGGTCCAAAAATCATTTCACAAAAATCTACAAAAATCACTAAGATGCTCTCTGGTGGTTTTAGTAAAAAGAATAGAACTTTTGTTTTGGACTTCATTTGCATACAAGACCAACACAAGAAGGAAGCTAACAACTCAGGCTATCCACAGAATTTTAGTTTGCAATTTTGGAGTTATAAAACTCTAGATATTGATTATTTAGTGGAAAGAATACTTTTTACAAGATTTAAGCTAGACAACAGTTAAAAATGTTATTTTGCATGTAACCAGTTCTTCACGTTTAAGAAAACACATGGGAACCCTACAAAATTTGAATCAATCAATTTTCATGTTCGAGGATTAATTGGTGGATTTTAACCTAGAGCAGATCTAACAGGATTTATCAAACGGAAAAAGAGTTGACTGGAAAAAAAGATTACACGGGCCAGATCTGCCCAGATCTGAGCCGACCGGAGCTGGGCCGGCCCATCGCTGCGCACGCGTAAGTGAAAGGGTAAGTTACCCTAGGATCAAGATCTAAAGGCTGGGAATAGATCGCGCAGGATTCAAGCTCGTCCGTCGATCTGGAATCCGACGGTTCCTGTTCGTCTCCTACCTCCAGACGCACACAGGTGCGGGAAAAACTCCAGAAAATGGCCATGGAGGCTTGGCTCACCTAGGGGGCACGCACGGGGTCGCCGAGGGTCAGTGGGAGATGTGTAGATCGCGGGGATGACGGGGGTGGCAACCGTCCTTGATGGGAGCTTCCAAACGATGGCGAGGCCGATGACGTCCGCGACGGGCGCGGCATGGCCTCGGCCGCTCCGGAGTTTCCTGGGCAAAAAGAAGGGGTGCATGAGATGGAGAAGATCAAGGGGATCTTAGAGATGCAAAAATGGCAGAGGATGGTGGTCGGTGTCGCTCGCGAGTTTCTCGGCAAGGTGGCGGAACCGAGACGGATTTCCTGCGTTCCTCGCCGGCAGAGGAGGAGAGAGCTCGCCCCTGTTCTTGGGGTGCCAGAGGGGTGGTGAGGGAGTGGAATGGATAAGGAGGGAGGACGGGAGAGGGGCTGTGGCTTCTTATCCTTGCTGGTGCCGGTCCACGGGGCTCTAGGTGCACGGGGTTCACGGGAGAGGTGGAGAGAGCACGGTTCAAGGCTTGGCTGCGCCGAGCGGTGTCGTGGGGGTCACAGAGGGGTAGGGCGTGCACGGGAAGGGGCTGGCTGAGCTCGGGGTGGTTGTCCTCACCTGTGCACAGAAGCTGCTTGATCAAATGCTGACGGCAGCGTGGGGCGGGGGCGATGACGCGAGCATGTTTGCGGGGTCACGGGGAGGCTGGGGAGTGGCTAGGTTGAATGGGGCGTGCTGGGGTGCCGTGGTGACGAAGAACGCCGTCGGCGTCCATGGACATGGGGGCTAGGGTTGGACGAGCTGGATCTGTGCTGTGGGGGTGTACCTCGTGCGCGTGGCTTCGACTAGACGGGAGAGGGGAAGCAGGGGAGCACAGTGGTGCACTCATGGGCTGCGGCATGGCCTTCTTCTCCTTTCCCACACATGCTTGAGAAGAGAGGGGAGAGAGGGATGGTGTTGGCACTGTAGCAGCGGCAGAACTGCTGCCAAGGCGTGGAGGAGAAGGGAGAAGGTGCTGGGAGGCTGCCAAGTGGGGCCAGGCTGACTAGGCATGGGAAGGTGAGAGAGAGATCAATTATTGGGGTTCTAAAATTGATCCCAATTTCTGTCCAGTGAAGAAATGAGGATTAACTCCAAAATTTTGAATAACACAAGGCACAAAAATGATGTCCAGTAGATGCAGGATGAAAAGTGGGGTCTAGGGAAAGTGGTCTCACATTTTTCTGAATTGATTTGGCCTTATTTTAAGTGAATTTGCAAAATGTCCAGAACTGAACTTTTGAAATAAGTCCAAATTTTTGAACATAACTTGATGAGGTTTTTGCACAGGTAGGTCCTATATGACCATAGGCAGTTCAGGGAATTTTCCCCAATTTTTCAGAAACACTTTTATTCATAAAATATCTAAACTTTCATTTCTGCCCTTTTTGAAAAGTAAATAATAGTGAAAATAAAAAGGGTCAAAAATATTTACTTTTGAAGTGAGATGAGATGGTTCATAATATAAAACACAAAACTGGTTTTTAAATATCTTTTATTTTGAAAATATTTATCTTTTTATGCAAAACATTGGAGTTGAATTTTCGAAACAGTTTTCAGGAAATTCAATATTGACTAGTCATGAAAACCCACATGGAGTAGTGATGTTCTGGGCTCAAAAGGTTCAACATTAAGTTTGGGGTGTGAGATATGGTGCCAAGGATGGATGATGTGGTGGTGCATTGGTCCAAAGGCCAAGATTTAGAATAAACACAAGGGTGTCAAAAAGGTATTAAATACTGTGACACATGGTCACTGTTTTGCTTAATTTTAACACCAAGAATAAATATCATTTTAATATTTGAGCACACACAATCCACACAAGAAGTCATAAACCAAGAAATCAAGAAATCAAGACAAGCAAGACACAACACAAAAAAAGATCAACAACACAACCAAGATCACACAAATCAAACCACAAAACTTTGTCACACCACAATTTACATAATTAACAATACTATCTTTTAAAAATGATCACACTTAATTATGACAAGAGGATGTTTAAGGAATATCTCAACTCATAACTTAATAGTTTCAAAAGGTTTGATAAATAAAAATATGTGGGGTAATATATTTCCCACTAGTGTTCTTTTAAAATGGAGTGATAAATAGGAGTTTATAAAATAGGAGTGGTAACACATGCAAAATATCAAGGTTGAAAAATAGATAGGAGATAGCATATAGATCTCCATATTTTTGGGAGCACATAATTTTGAAAATACTTTTACTTTATCAAGAGTGGGTATTTTGGTGGTTGCTAAACCAAGTATCATTGAAATGGACTTTGGCCAGAAGTAAGAATGGAAAAGATATATGGAATATTTTCTTGTCATGACATGATCACCAAAGTTTAATATATTTTTACTTAGGTTAGGTTCTTAGGTTAATATTTACTAGTCAACCAACTTAAACAACAAGTCACACAAGGTCAAACAGAGCAATAGAAAGGAAAGCACAATCATTAGTGAGGTATTTCAAAAAGTTTTTGTTGGTTCTGAATTTTGGGTCTTGTAAGACTAAGTTTTTCTTAGTTCCAAAATTTGGGATGTGACAGCAGCCGGGAAGGAGCTGTAGCCAGATGGGAAGAGGCGGACGGTGCCCGCGATCTCTCACCTCGGGGGCGGCGGCGCGAAGGCCAGAGGGCGGAGGCGGGGGTGGCGTGCTGGTGCCGCGTTCCCCGGCGTGCAAAATCCCCTACTCTGCTACCATTTGAGTCGTAGTATCTGAATATCTGATCTCATTCTTGCTGTGCGTACCTGCCATCTAGGCGATCCGTGACGAATTGGTGAGAAAAGTCACAGATTTGGCGTCACAGAATGAGAACATGAAGAAGGTATGTAGTTTAATCAAGCCTCAGTCAAGCCAGATGCAGCTCTCTGGCGTTCAGTGATGTTCATATGTTCAATTTTCGAAATTATGAATGTTCATTTTGCCCTGTGGCTGGGTGGTGCAGGAGAAGGACATGGTTGTGGAGCAGTACCTGTTTTAGATAAAAGGCAATTTATTAATGCCCAGCTTTGAGTTAACAAAGTAGGAAGTTCCAAGCATAACGTGATACATGCTGCGGCATACAGCTTCGCCAAATTAAACAACGACATTGTTGCGGCATACAGCTTCGCCAAAAGAAACTACTAAGGCTAATGCGACATGGAAGGTACACTCCTTGGTGGGCGACACGAAGCATGGATCTCCTTAAGCTTTCCCACCAGCCAGCTTGCCGCGACCCGGTCCAGGGGTTTTAGAAGAGGAAGTCAACCCTGCATAAAGAGCATAGATTTGAACACAATGTCAGCCGGGTGCTTAACCACTTTCTTTTCAATGGCAAGTTTGTTCCTAACCGACCACAAAGCCCAAGATTGGGCCAGAAAAAGGAACCAAATGACTCTCCGAGCACGCGCCGGCACGTGCGAGATCAGCGCATGAAACTGGGCAAAATTGCCAGGACACCAATTCCTCCCAATGACTTGGCGGGCAACAGACCACATAAAACGCGCAACAGAACATTGGAAGAACATATGTGTTCTTCTCCATTAGTGGAAGGTTCCTTTAATGGATTCGACTGGGCTGTGCACTTTATGTGTTCTTCTCCATTCTATTGATATTATTATGTTCCCTAGTTAAATGTAAGAGGTCATTTGACAGCCATCATTTTGAGCCGGAATTATGAAATTTATTTGTGATTTCATGCCCAACCTGTTTAGCTGGCATAAAATTAGACATGTCATTTTATTTAGAATTTCAGAAATTCTTATTGTATGTTATGTCAATTCTTATTTCTAACCCTGTCATTTCAAGCATCATTTCATTTATGTCAAATGAAATAAAATGATGGGTGCCAAACGAGCTAAGGCACTTGCAGCTAGACTGAAACAAAAAATGGCCGATATATTGGAGAGCTAGCTACGGTATAGCTCCTCACATTGCCTCTCAGATTTGGAACCGATTCTTGGAGCTTGCTAGCTAGGGATTAAAATGGATCCATGTCGCTGCTAGAAGCGTGGGGGTAGAGAGTAATTTAAAGATTATACTCTGTGGGGTATGAATTTGAGAGGGACGACAAAAAAGAAGGTCAGTTTTGACTGTTCTTCAGGGGAATGGCTTCATCCTTGCGGGTAAGAGGCAGAGCGTGGCCTTGAAATGGAAGAGAAGAGAGTGGCGGTCTGCTCACCGACCCTCCTACTTGAACATTCCAGCCCCGGCATGGAGCTCACACGAGGGAAGCCTTGCCCATGAAGTCGGTGGTTTTTCGGTTTCTCCTAACAATCGCTGGAACATGGAACAAGGCCGCTCCGTAGGCCCAGGTGGTCAAGCCCACAAACTCGGGATGTCAGGCCGGTGCAATTAGCAGCATGCGGGGAAAACCTATCCAACGCTCGTTATGCTGGAAAGGCGCCCGGACGCGCGCACCCCTCAGTTTTTTTCATAACAACCAATCTTTATTAAGCTAAAATGTTGTTTGGATACAAAGACCATCAGGGGGCTGTAAGAGCCAGACCTGACGTCCAACACTAATAGAAGATGCAAACTTTGCTAGTCTATGGGCTTTCGAATTCGAAGCACCCCCAGTTGGACAACGCGCGAACAGGAAGGGTCAACTGGGCCAGCCCACAAGTTCAGGTTTGATTTTTTTATTTTTTTCGGTTGTTTTTTTTTTCATGTTTTACTATTTTTAAATTCATTAATATTTTCATTTTATAAAAAATGGTTCATTTTTGAAAAGTAGTTCTTTTTTGAAATATGTTCATTTTTAAAATGGTTCATATTTCGAAATTGGTTTAGATTTGAAAATGGTTTAAAAATGGTTTAGATTCAAAAAATGTTTATTTTGAAAATAGTTCATATTTGAAAAATGTTCATTTTTTTAAATGGTTCATTTTTAGAATGGTTCAAATTTTAAAATGGTCATTTTTGAAATGGTTCATTTTTCAAAAAAAAATGTTCAGATTTGAAAATGGTTCAGATTCAAAAAATATTATTTTTGAAAATGGTTCATATTCAAAAAATGTCCATTTTTTAAAATGGTTCATTTTTTAGAATGGTTCAAATTTTAAAAAAATTCTTTTTTAAATGGTTCATTTTATTAAATGGTTCATATTTCAAAAAAAAAGTTATTATAAATGGTTCAGAGGTGAAAAATGTTCATTTTTCAATATGTTTATTTTTAAAATGGTTCAAATTCAAAAAATGTTCATTTTCAAAAATGGTTCAGATTTTGAATTTTTTGAAATGGTTCAGATTAAAAAATGTTTATTTTCGAAAATGGTTCATATTTTTTAAATGTTTCATATTTCAAAAATTCATTTTTCAAATTCATGAAATATTTTCATATTTTTAGACATTGGAAGCCAAAAGAAAAAAAAGCAGGCAGTGGTGTACGAAACAGTAAAGATGGAGGATATACAAGTCGGTAAATGGGCCAAGCCCACGAACCCGCGTCTCCAATGCGGGAGGTACGCGTCCGCGCGCCCAGCGACGCTAGGAGCGTCCTATAGGAGCTCCCCGACTTCCGGGACCATCTCGGTTTCGAACCGCTCCGAGTTCTCTTCGGGTTCGCGCACTTGCTCCTAGTCCCCATAAATTTCCAAGCTCCGTTCCTTTCCCAGCCATTATCGGCAACACGCGACCCACAATCCAAGTCGAACAAACTCGAGCTCCACGCTCAGATCGAGTCGTCTCCGATCGGCCGCGCGCATCTCGCGTCCGGCAACCGGCGGCAACTCGCTCCCCTTCGTCCGATCAATGGAGAATGGTCCGCCGGCGCACACTGGCTAGCGGCGGCACATCCTGACTTCCGCGACCAAGTGGTCCGAAAGATGTACGCTCGTGCTTTTCATCCGTCCCCGTCGCTCTGCTTCCCCAAAATTTGCTCCCTGATTTGTTTGTAGTAGTAGAACAGACTACCTAATACAACAAATTGATGGGTTAGTTGGGTCAGATAAGATGGTTTGTACTTTGTAGCATAGGGTTTATTTCTCGTGGGAGGATTGTCACTTTCGGTATTATACAATTTTCTTGATTGACCTCCGGTAAAAATGATTCGGTCCATATGAAAATGAGGTGTTTCAGAGTCCGGCCACACCAAGAAATGATGGAGTAGTTTTGTTTAATCGATTGATCTCCTGCATTGCACCTTTTACCGAATGATTAATCAATGTTTCACGAGTCCGCTATAGATGGATTTGTACTTTTCCGGATGTTTGATGTGATATTCTCTACTAGATTTGGTACCCCTCTAATATTTTTCGTCTGTCTCGTGTTGATCCAGAATAAAGGATTTGTCCCAAGTCCCCGAAGGGCAACAGGCCGACGACCAGCACCTCCACGAGTGTGCTTCCCTATATGAGGCCAAGGTGTTCAGCCATTCCAACAACACAGAAGACTACCTCAGGAAAATAAGCAAGAAGATGATGTATCTTCAGCAGAAATGGCAACCGGCTGCGCAGGCTGCTTCAGCCCTTCAGCAGCGGCAGCAGGCACAAATGGGACGGCATGTCGAAGCAGTTTTAGATAATTCTTCAGCGGCCACGATGCCCCAGACGCCATCAGCGATTCCTCTTCCTGCAAGGCCACCTCAGTTGCAAAGCATTCATACCAGGGTTAATCAAGCACAGCCAGCAAAACTCCCCATAGTGGCACCGCTTGTCCAGCTCCATCCTTGTCATCCGACAGTAGTACCTCAGGTTCAGACTCTGTGCCCGGCAAGGCATAACTCTACACAGCAGCCACAACCCAAGTTGACGACGACGAATCAGCAAGATCTGAGGGTGAACCAACAGCAGAGTTACCAAACACACAGTGGACAACAAGCTAATGTCAACATCATGCAGACTGGGCAGTGTGTGGGACAGCAATTCGGGAACCCTCACCCGGACGGGAAAGTGGATTGGAGGGAGGACATGTTTCAGAAGATCACATCCCTCAAGGATGCTCACTCCTCGGAGCTCGGGAATTCGCCCGAGCACTGCAAGCATGGGTTCTTCGCATCAAAGCAAACGGACAGCTCGAGTCACTACCTAAGGAGCAAGCATGCAAATACAGATACGCGGAACATACCATGAGAAGGATCAAAGCAGTGTTGAGCTTCCTACAGGTTAAGAAAACCAACTTACCCGAGGTCGCCAAGGATCATTTGGGCATGTGGCAAGCCGCCATACATGATTTGCTGCGTTCCTACAGGGAAGTTAAAGCCCGTAACACTGCGAAGAATGCCGGACATCAGTCGTGGGATTGTCGCGAGCCACCTGTGGTTGTAAACACGAGTGGTGTCACAGATAGTAGCCAACAGAACCATCATGAGCAACATGCAGCTAAGGCATAGGGGCATTCTTTTTTTTTTTGCGAATGGACTTGTATTACTCACAAAATATCAGGAATTACAAGGTATCTGGCAAGTGCTTTGTAGACCGTCTGGACCTGAGCCTAACCACACTGCCGTTTTAGCACTATTTCTAGCAAAATTTGCCATGAAATGGCTACTAGAGTTCTGACATCTTTTAACATGAGTAATACAAGATTGGCGAACCTTCAGCAAGCCTTTTATTTCTTCTACTATTGCCGTGTAGACTGATCGATCTACTCCATCACTCTTCAGAAGCTTAACTATCTCCAAACAATCCACCTCAATGACTAATGGTTGATTACACCAATGCAATGCGAGAGATAACCCTTCTAAAACAGCACTTAATTCTGCTTGTAGTGCATCTCTACAAAAGACTAATTCTTTGCAAGCTGATAATATAATCTCACCATTGTGGTCTCGGACAACTGTACCAGATCCTGCAGTACCATCAGTTCCAAAGGAACCATCAGTATTTAATTTGTACCAGCCTTCAGGAGGCGGAATCCACTGCAGGTTTTGAACAACCTGTTTTTTCTTACAGGTATGGAATTGCTTCTCCTCGACGTCTAAGATGAATTTTCCTTTGACCATATCTTCCCCTGAATGATACTTGATCTGTAGCAAAGACTCCATATAGCTCAATAAAAAACGCCGAGACGCTTCAACTGGAGGAGGTGGTTTACCATGCACAATTTCATTACGAACGTGCCATGCTCTCCATAAGGTCATCAATATCATGTTAATTCTCCTACCTGGCAAGTCACCTATTAGATTAAGTAGCCATTCAGACCCAGTGTTTGATATGGAGCCTAGTGCAGGCAACTGCCACTCCTCGGACATATGAAACCACAAATCCCTTGCTAGTGTGCATCGAAGGAAAGGGTGATAATTATCCTCCGCTTCCACTCCACATACTGGGCATTGATCTGTTACCTCAAGGTTTCGCTTGTGCTTATTCCTCCAGGTCGGAAGAGAGTCTGTGGCGAGGCGCCAAGCGAAATGCTGGACTTTTGGGGGCACATCAGACTTCCAAATTAACTCCCACACTTTCCTTGAGCCGTCAGGTGCTAAACTAGTAGACACGGTCGTTGATCTCCAAGTATCTTCCATTGCAAACCAGTAGGCAGAACGCACAGTGAATAAACCGTGTTTCTCAGGCGCCCATGCAAGATGATCACTCCCAACTTTCAGTGATGGTTTGATCTTCAAGATCTCAACAATGTCCATTGGCATAAAATACTGGTTGAGTAAGTCCAATTTCCAGTTCCCATACTGATCTAGTAGTTCAGAAACAAATCGTAACCTGCATCTTTTTTTTAGGTGATATCGGTCTATAAGATACAGGTCTAGGGGCATAGGGGCATTCTTCACAAAACGTTCCTTCTCGAACTCCACTCACTCATCAACAAAACCATAGCGGCCACTTCTTGGCAGGTGAAGCAGAGGATAATTTGGTGCGCGGTGAAGCTGAATCACCGGTGGTCGTCAATCTTCCTAACGAAACGGCACCATTCACGGGTACAACATGTAGCCAGGAAATACAGCAAAATCATCCAGCAGATGAACCAATTCCCCAGTTGACACAGACCATTGAACCTGCTGGAACTTCACCGGCTCAGCAACAAACTCATAGCGCCCACTCGGTGCGCGTCGAAGCAGAGGACGACTCGGTGCGAGCTGAAGCTGAAAGACCAGTCAGCATGGAGGCGCTGATCAAGCGCGGAGTAAACGCAGCCAGGTCATTGTCACCGGCGGCGCTTCGCAGCCTAGCCAGTGATATGGGGGTGAACTTGAAGCGCGCTTTCCAGCACACGACGTCGGACACCATGGACGGCAGCACGAGCGTGTGGTTTGATGATGAATCCAGCGGAAAGAGCTTGTACAAGAGGCAGAAAACGCACGACGGCACTCTGCTTGACGAGATCAGACCACGTACAGCATGCTAGTCGAGACCGACATCAGGATCAACGAGGAGGACGACACGGGAGGGGCGGGCGAGTCCATGATCGAGCTCTGCTACAACGCCGTGTCTCTTGCACCGGTCCTCAAGGCAGCTATCTGCTCGTCTGCGATATCGTCGAAGCTGCTCGTGCCGGCTGATTACCCCCGGAGCTCTCCGGTGATTCTCGGCGACGTCGAACAGAGGAAGGGTGTTCAACAAGTGGTGGACTTGGCATTTCGACGATCCCTCGAAGTCGGCCTACTCCCAGAGCCCAGATCGATCGAGGGGATGGCCAAGGCGTGGGACTCCATCGTGCGGAGGGCCGTCCAGCGGTTTGCTCATCGGTACGGCGGAGGAACGTTCAGCACGAGGTACGGCCGATGGGAGAGCTGCATCACAGTCTGAAAAGGGAACTAATACATGTGCACCTTGTACATGGAAACAATATGTATAGATGCCAGAGGAACTTCATAGCAGGAAGCCAGATGAAGCGTGAAGATTACAGTTACTACTTGTAGTAGAACCAAAATCACTAACTTGACCAGATGCCAGAGGATCATGTATATACATTAGAATGAGTTCTATCGGCCAGCAAAGGAACTGTTTTGTGAGTAGGATCATGTACTCATGTGTATGGGATATTATGAGAGGAAAATATACAGTGTTTGTAATGTTAGCTGTTCCAAAAGCAGTAAAGCACAATTAAAACGCAAGTGGTGGCTATCAGTTTAATCATGGGCACACCTCGATCGTACGCAGGTGGTTGTCACAGTTATTAAAAATCTCACTAGGTTACGAGACGCGGAAGGTCGATGCGAAATTAAGACCAAACTCATGTACTATGCTCTGATGCTGCAAGGGAGCAGGGAACTGAAATTTACAGCATGAAGAGATAGTATCACACAACAACCTTGTGTTTGCTGATCCTCTGATTCTATTGCTAGCAGCCTATAATGATTAGAACACTAAGATGATCATTTTTAGTGGCTAAATTGATATCGTCTTAACTCTCTCAGTCATAAATTAGTTTAGGTCTAAGCATGTGCATCTGGCATAACACAACAAGGATGTACTTCCTCCGTCCATAAAAGGATGTCTCAACTTTGTCTAAATATGTATGTATCTACACACTAAAGTATGTCTAGATACATGCATATTTGGACAAAGTTGTGACATCTTTTTTTGGACGGAGGGAGTTTTTTGAGAAGTCACCGGGGGGGACAAAGTCCCCACCTGAATTTTATTTCCACAGCAAGTTTACAAGATCACGCACGGCGTGAGGAGAGGAACGAGCACCACAGGTTGGCGTGTTCCTTTTGGTCCGGTCTTTTGCACCTATTCACCCAAAGGTTTAAGTCCGATACAATGTTACCAACAGTGAGAGAAGGATGTTGGTCAATTGCCCTGAACACTTTTGCGTTCCGAGCATCCCAAATCTTCCAGCATATGGCGAGGGCAATGGAAGGCCAGACGTCAGAGGGGAGTCCGGCACGCAGCGTAGAAGTCCACAGGTCGGTGAACTGACCGAAGGAGGGGGAGATGCCGAGCTTAGTCCAAACAGCTCGGGCGGCGACGCAGGTGAAGAAGAGGTGCTCACGGTCCTCAACAGGGAGGCTGCACCGGGGGCATGCAGCAGTGTCGAGGGAGTAATAGCCAACTAAAAACATCATCCTAGCTTGCTTCTTTTTGTCATTCATAACCTGAATGTTTCCTAGGACCAAGCTCATCTATCTGAATATATACTACTGAAGTTCATATGCTTCTGTGGTGAATAACGGTCAAGTGCAATCTAATATGTGTTAGTAAAGTACAACTGGTCAGGTTACGCCTATTGGTGATCCTAAAACTAATATGTACAGCTTACAAGCATGCGGACAAGGCAGTGTTTGATACAGAATCAGCACCTTAGTTGCAAAATACTAACACTTGCTCATAGTTGACACAGACATGATGCATATGCTAAATAATAATAGTTGCAAACATACCTTTTATGAACAAAATTGGAAGAACCCATAGCTACCTACTGGAATTACCTTATAAGGCACTTTTGCCGGTCAAAAAAGAATTACCATATAACATCGTCATCAGTCCTCATGTAAGGCACTTTTCAGTTTAGCAAGTAGACTAAATCATTATAAAAGAACCAAAAGTCATTCTCTGAACCTTCATCCAAATCAGCATGCAAACAGGAACATATCTGCATAGCTATCTATAAGCAAGAAACGAAAGCAACATTTCAAATAAGAAATAATTCTGAAGTATTACATGCTCTAGAAGAATAAAATCACCTAACTTCTGCCAAGTACATATTTTTGAAAGACAACACGTCAGAATTATCTCAATGATGAACTATCTACAAAGTAAATCTGAATTCCGAAATAAAACTGCAGATGTAATATTCCACCATATGTACAGTATACATATTTATTTCGAAAGGAAATAAATAAAAATATATCTCAAACAGCATCTGAAAGGAGGAATTATGTGAAACACATCTATACAAATAGACCAACCTACAAGTTGTCATTGTTGGCGCTTGATGATATGTGACTGAATATTGAGTGTTCCCGAAAGGGATATATGAAATCAGAGGTTGTTTTCATCTGCATTCTCCTATTGACAACGCTCCATCGAAATAAGATCCTATTTCATCTTGATCCTATCTCAATGCGTAGGAATCGGCAACTATTTATTTTCTATTATGTAAGACCTATTTGTGATGGTTTATCCTAAATTATTTGTATCTTCGGATTTGAAAGTTACTGAAATGTATTAGAGT
Organism: Poa pratensis; assembly: GCA_947311845.1. Classification (NCBI taxonomy): domain Eukaryota; kingdom Viridiplantae; phylum Streptophyta; class Magnoliopsida; order Poales; family Poaceae; genus Poa; species Poa pratensis. The sequence continues at coordinate 31,837,377 of CAMZMU010000086.1, read as the reverse complement.
AAATGACGCTCGTATGATCAAAAACTATTCTTAAAACTGAAATATGGAGGACCAGTTTAGCGCGTCTGACTTGCGTGCAGTTGCAAAGTCTCTATCTTCGAGAATTGTTAAGACAAGTACTCCATGCTAAGCCATTGATAATAGACCGTTCGACCAGAATGTTCATCTCTTTGTATTTCCACATATCGCAATATTCGAATTGGATGGTTTTCAGCACCGACTTAGATATAGTTACAAAAAAAAACCTAAATCAAATTGTCTAGGCAAATATTTTGCCCCGTTTCAAAAAAAAATTGTCTAGGCACCAATTGTTGGTACCGTGAGCTGGCTGCTACCTCCCCACCATCTTCGCTATTTTGCTTCGCACATTCTCTTCTCTGGCGGCCATCTCCCTGGCTTCCTCGGCGGCGAACGGCGGCGGCAGCGTGCACGGTTCGTATCCGGCGACATAACTCTCCCTGGACTGCATCATAAACTCCCTGTCGCGGCCTTGGGCGGGGCAGACCATGGACTCGGGGCAGAGCTCCACGGCATTCTCCGGCACGGTGGGCTTGTACCGGAGCAGGGCGGCGTACCGCGTCAGCACGTGCAGCATGTAGTCGTATACGTAGTCCATGCTCATCTCCTCCCTGGCGAACCCGCTGCCTTCCTGGCCCATGCGCTGAGCCCGCGCCGGGTGCGCGTTCCCCAGTCGACGGCGAACTTGACGGCGCGGCACTTGTTGGCGGGGTCGATGGGCCAGTAATGCTGGCCGGCGACGAGTCCCCGGGAGAAAAAGTCCTTGAACGTCGTGTCAATGGCCAGCATGGGCGAGTCGCATGCGAGGATGTACTTCTCGCTCACCGACCATGACCGCCCTTGCACGTAGATTTTGTACCTGTACCGGCACTGCTTCGCCAGGTTAGAGTCCTTGAACCCGTTCCGGATGGCGGCCTCCCAGTCCTGCGCGAACAGCCTCGCGTTCCAGTCCTTGCCGGCGGCGGAGTCGTTGTTGCACCGGAAGAGGTCGCGGCGTGCCTCCGACACCCAGGGGTTGCCCTTCCAGAACGCGTAAGGCTCCCTGTCCTGCCAGGGTAGGCGCGCGTTCTCCCCGCCAACCTCCTCTAAGAGCGGCGCCCACGGGCGGATGTTCACCTCGGACCAGCCCCAGAAGGACCAGTCAGGCCAAAGAACCTCGACCGAGGCGGCGTCCTTGCAGTACCGGAAGAGCGGCGGCGCAGTGGAGGGGTCCGGGTAGTCGGCGGCGCGGAGCTCCGGCATGTCCTCGAGGTTGAACATGACGTCGACGTCCGGGACGCGGCCCGGGTAGCGGGCGAGCAGCTGCAGGATGCCCCACTGCGTGAACACGTCCCGCGTCTGAAACGCGCGGTGGTACGTCTCCACGTACGCGCGCCCGGACACCACCGTCAGCCGGAACGCCGCCTTCGGCTGCGCCCGCTCCACCGCCTCCCGCGTGATCCCGGAGACGCTCCACCGCTCGAGGTCAGAGTGGATGTACCGGAAGTAGTCCGGGCATGACGGCGGCGGCGGCTGGGGCGCCGTGGGTTGTTCCGGCGACGGGGACGGTGACGCTGACGGTGGCGGTACCCAGCGGTGGCATCGTGCCGTCGATGAGGTGTCGTCGCCGCAGCTTAACGGTATGGGCACGAGGGGCGATGAGCGCTGGCGCCGAGGAGGATGGCGTCCACGCCGGCTGACGCTGCCGCGGCCGTTGCCCGGCAGGAACGACTGTTCGATCGTCCAGGACACATATACAAGAGCAAAAGAGATCAGTACATATAACAAGATTTATGCATTTGCTTAATCTAATTCACAGCAACAAACTAGCTAGCTAGGCTCCGCGCTTATTTTGTTTCTGAACGTGGGATGTTTATGCGATCATGAATTGAGTTCTGAACTTGTGATACTAGAGTGCAACGTTTTCAGCTAGCAGACATGCCATCAGTTGATGGAAATGTCGGAGCTAATTTCCACGGTCCAGGAATGAATAATGACTACTTAAATCAGAACTTGGTCTGTTCGCTCACTCCTCGTCCTAATCAGGTCATATTTTCGTGTACACAGTTAGTCAGTTACACATTGGCTGTCAAGGCTTAGTGATTTGGGGCTTTCAACCTTCAAGGCAAAATGGGTCGGTCTTTAATTTGATTGGCTAGCTATATAAGTGCGCCAAGCTAAGTTAGTTTCTGATCACTTCCTGAATTTTTCTTTGGCTAGAAGATCACTTCCTTAGTTCCTTACTGATCCAGTAGATATACCATGGGTTCAAGTGCTATACTAGTACACGGAATTAGCTGATTTTTTTTTTTTTTTTTTTTTTTTTGAGAAAAGAATTAGCTGATTTGGCTGCACCGGCCGGATGAAATTCCCTAGTACTGTACTTGGGTACTCGATTCCCTATACAAAGTGGAGCTCCCGTCGACAGATCAGCACGTACTACATATCGCTCTCAGCTAGCTCGATCGCGCACCAGGTCACGACCATCTCCATCACAAAAAGTCAAAACAAATTGAACGGAGTATGCTGTCAAGCTCCCACGAATATAATGGGCGGATCTTTGATTTCGAGGGAACAACAGAAACCACACAAATCGGCAAACCTGTAAGAAGAAGAGCTTCTTGACGACGAGGCTCGATCATGCTAGCTAAGTGATGGCCTTTCTCTTATGTTTACAAATACTAAACTTTATTATCAGACTTCGCCACCTGTCGACAGAAACGTCGGAATAAAGAGGCGATTCGCACGACCACGCACGAATTCGACGTGTCCTGAACTTAGTCTGATTCTTAGTCAACATGACAGAGTATTACGCCAGAAGATGACTTAACTAAGGCTCGATCTAGCTAGAGTTCACTTGCCGCGAAGGAGAAGTCGACACCTCGATCAGCAACGCGCATGTGGTCACCTTCCTCCTACTTGTACATCATCTCATCTAATCTAATCCATTCCAATCTAATATGATCTGTGGGCACGTTCTGGTCCATTTGGCGCATTAGCAGAGGAACGACTCTCGCTGCTTCTCCAATCTCCATCGATCATCGCTCTCACCGGCCAACGCACGGAGTCAAGATAATGGAATATTTGGGAGGAGCTCGGGGAAGTGCGCGCTCCGGGGAGGTCCGGCACGGCAAAGCGGCGTTGACGCCGCGCGGTGACCACCCGGCCGGGGAGGAGCCTGCCTTTTTCAATTTTTAGGGAGGCCGCCGGCTTAATTTTCGTGCCTTTTTCTAGTGATGATCTTCCAGAATATATACGGGGTGGCTAAATCTTTGCCGGTTAATTAAGACCTGGTCTGTGTTTAGAATAGGCAGGGTTAGCTATGCAAAAGAAGCTACTCCTTCTAGGTTGAAAACAATAGCATCCTGTACGTGTCCCGATCGAGTGCTGAAACGTCATAAATTAATTAGCACACGACGAGACACGTATCATGGCCGACTTGCAACGACTTCAGGGGCTACAGATAGCTGTCCCTTTTGCTACGTCATGTTCTGTTCTGGTTTTCTCCTCTCTTTTCTACACACATGATCTGTTTTTCTTCCCTCAAAGTCTCCCCGTAGAAGAGTATCCTTGGATCGATAGTGCTGCTCCTGGTTTGCCGCCATTGTTGGTCCAGCGAGGTGCTAGCTAGTGTTCCATATTCCATGGGGCGTCCTGAGTTGACGAGTGGATAGCTAGCTAGGAAACACTAAAATTCTCAGTTTACCCGTCATGACCGGCAGACGACTTACTTGACATGGAACCGGTCCACCACTACATAGTTTTACTCCATCGTATCATCACCGATCGATGCATTTCCATCTTCCTTGCGTTAATCTGGTAGTAGTAAAATATTCGATACGGGGTGCTTAATTCATGCAGCTTGATGCGCTCCGGGATAGTAACACGATTAAAGGAAATTAATAAATACTATATCTCTTCACTACGTGCTTAATTCTCGTGCCGTTATTAGTTTGCCAGCTCGTCGTGTGTGAATTTTGACGCGATCTAAGATACTACTAGCTACTACACGCGATTTGATCTCGAAAGATAGTAACACACGATTCATTTCAAAAGATAGTAGTAGTGACACGATTGAAAGGAATAATGGCTGGCATGCACATGTGCGTAGACTTACGGCGTCGAGGTCGATCCACGCGGTGCCGACGAGCAGAGCGAGCACCACGAGGCCGCCGATCACCAGCCCAACGGCGCCCCTCGTCGGCGACACAAGCGCCGTCCACCACCACGCTTTTTTCGCTGCTGCTGGCGACGACGAGGAGGACGAAGACGACGAAGACTGCCGCTCTACGGCCGGAGCGGCGTCGTCGTCTTCGCCGGCGACCTTACGTGGCGCTGGCGCCGCGCCGTCCTCGCCGGCTGCTGGCTGAGGCGGCACCAAGGCCGCCCCCTCCTCCTCGTCGGCCGCAGGGACCAAGCTGCTCTTCATCGATCGACGAGAGACCAAGCGTCAGCGCCCCTAGCGTTGTGTATTAGTGTGAGGACGATGGGATTGCGACTCTGGCTCCCTTTCTCTCTCTCTGTGTACATGCAGTAGAACCGGGGCCTGCCGATTGCTGATATACATGTCCAAAAATAAATTAATGACCTTTTTTAAGGTACCCAATATCGCTAGCTCGTAGGATTGGCGGGGAGGGGAGAGAGCGGTTTATATACATCAATTTTTTTTTGAAGGAGTATACATCTAATAATTGTAACATATACTGTATTAGCCTAAATGATTCGTTACCTTTTTCAAAGTTTCCTTTTTTTCTACATTGTTTCCAAATATAGAAATAAAGGGAACAAATTACATCACAGACATCCAAACGTGGGACACTTGTCCACAACTAGTAGATAATCCCCTAAAAAATATAAAATCAAATACAAAGATGCCCTTGGGAGCAAGTCGCCGCCGTCGTGCGCAAGGGGAATACGAAGGAGACCAGAGCAACGGCTGAGTCGTCAACATAGATCTAAAGAAGAAACCTCACTCGAGTCGTTGTATTATCTACCCGCCGCGTCCGGTGCGATCTGAAGGAATAAGGCATATCCATGGGTCGAGGAATAATTTCCCAGGGGTGTAACGACCACGTCAGTGTACTTGTGAGAGCACGGAAATTTGCAATTTGTTAGAGCACTCAGATCAATTGATGCAACTCATGGGACGCAGAAACCTAGTTACCGAGGTCTGGACCCCCTTGATGTGGGTAATAACCCTACTCATGCATTGATCTTATACTATATGATATACGAAGAGGGATTAAAATGCATAGAGGGACTCGGCAAGATTGAGAATATGATCTCAATGAGGTTATGATGGACGAACTAGGGTTTCAGCATCCAGATCGGTTTAGCTTGTGGATGTTGGCGATAGTGGCGGAAGTGTTTCCGTAGGTCTTGGATTACCTAGCTGTTCAGGGAGCATCGGGTCCCCTATATATAGGTTGTCGTGGTTCATGTGGCGCCTTCTATCTAAACTTGAGTCGTCGTAAGGAACGTGTGAGAGTCATGCGCATATCCGGGCAAGTTTGTTATGTTCTCTTGTGCTTCAAGCCATTCATTTTTAAACCATAATTTGCCTTTGGAGGTGGTTCGACGAGAAGCTTCTAGATGATCTTCGACTTGCACCGTGTCGGCTGACCTGGCTGGAATGGAGGGTGCAATGTCGGGTATGTGTCGACAACTGGTGCATCGTATCGGTCCACGCCGGTGGTTAGGTGCATGTTGTAGGACAGAGCCACGCACCTAGACCATAGGAAGATGCATGAGGGACAAACAGGACATGAGACATCTTCACATCGGAAGGAGCAACCCGCCCGTGACAAATATGAGAAACCACCATGTTAGATCTCGGACCCAACAATGAAGGACGACGTTGTGTCCCTTGATGCTGTCTGGCACGCAATCGAGAAGGGGGTGGAGCCGGAGAGACCTTATTTGATGTGCCACCAACACCCATATTAAGAGAACACATCCGCCACAACAATCTAGAACTTTATTCCCAACTCCACGCCGGACACCCAGAACCGCGGTCCCTCGACTTACCCTTGCCGGAGCAGTTGATAGAAAGGAGGTGATCGGGCAGTCTCACCGAATGGAGGCAAAGAAACTTACTATGGCAACTATTTTTGTTTTGTTTTTTGTTTTGAGAAAGACCAAGGATGATCGGCCTACACTGATATATTTAACCGCATTAGTTTGTTCGTTCATAGTGACCTTTCACGTGGAGTCTTGACTACATTTTGTATATGAAATTTTGTGAACTCTTCGAAAAGGGAAAACATAGTGTGATGATTGTACCCTCTTCATTCCGAATTATAAGATGTTCAAACTTATTATGAATCGCATGTTTCAGCGTGTCCATTCAGTCATTTCAATTCATATATAGTTCATGGCATGGGCGGAGACAGCACCCGGCGACCCGGGGCAGCTGCCCGGGCTAGCTTGCGAGCTGGTGTATACTCGCATCGATTAGCTAGTCAAGTTTTCAGCTGGTAAGGACGTTATTGCCCGGGCAATTTATTTTTGGGCCTCACGTGCTTCTTGGTCAGTAGCCCAGCCCAACTACTAAACTTGTTTTTTTTTTTTTTTGAGAGCCTCTCCTGAGAATACAAGTTGTAGTATCTGATCAGACACACAGGTACGCACACCACACGCACACACACCACACGCACACCCCACCTATATGTCTAAACTAGACCTACAACCTATATCCCTAATACGTCTTGAGAGTCTTCCGAAGTCCAGCGCCCCGGGTACGACGGGCACGTCGATCTCGCCTGTGGTCCATAGACGTCCGAGAGGCAACGCTGAATTTATTCCTGGTGAGACGCCAGAAAATCGTCCCCGCTGGGGATCGATCCCTGGTGGGCTGTGTACACACCCGCACCACTAGCCACTCGAGCACATGCTCGGTCTCAACTACTAAACTTGTTCAGTTTGTACGTAAGTTTGTGGGCTGCAGCCTGCTTCGTAATGTGAATAAGTCTTTACAACTCTATAAATTACTCCTCCGGTCCATAAAAATTGTCGCTCATTGTACTAGTAACTTAGTAACTTGTACGTGATCAGTTGTTTCGGGGCGACATTTATTACATTTATTCCGGACCAGAGGGAGTAGTAATTTTACTTTCTTTTTTAATCTCATAGGTTCTATTTTGGGAGTTTGATGGACATTCGGATATCTCGGTTTTCGGTTCGTGAATCATATTGTCTAGTGAGCTATTTTTCAGTTATGTATTACGCTTTTCCAAACTATGTTTTTCAGTTCGGTAATGATATTCGCATTATATTATCAAATATCAGGGATGGGACACAGACTTTTTGCTCCTTGGTACCAGCACACCTGATATGCGATTTTTCTTTAGAAATTTTTTAAAAGTTCAATTTTTTGAATCTATTTTGCGCTAAAAAGATGATCGAGTAGTGTTTAAAAAATTGGTCAGGAAATGGTCCTCATTAACTTCTGGGACAAAAGACAAATTTATGACAAATATAGCGTGTATATTGTGTTTTTTTAGGGAAGTCTTTAATCAAGGGTGCAATATAATTTATTCTTTGGCGAATTTTATTGCACGGGTGCTCGAATGTCAATTTCGGAATTTCGAACCTTTTTTGGATTTCTATTTTTTTACATATCTGCTACAATTGTACCAGGTTCCAATATATTTTGGAGGAGTATTAGGTTATGATTATCGATTTTTTTTACTTAGCTTACGGCCCGCCCAGGCTCCTATTTCTTCCTGGCTCCGCCACTACTTCATGGTGAAACATTGAAACATCTGATGATTCAGAATGGAGGAGTACATTTGAATCATTATCTGGGTGCGTTGATTGAGGCACTAGGTATCCATGTGTAATTACTCGATTTCCCATCGCAAGGGGTGACAGATTGGCGAGCAAAAAAAATCACCTGTTATCTCTACTTTAATCAATCAGCATCGAATCGTATGTTTCGTCACCAATTGAAAGGTGGCAAAATAAAATTCGACATTTGCGTCAATACCTTAGGGGTTGGGCAAAAAATAATAGTGGAGAATATAAAAGGTTGAAAGAAAAGCTCATTCTTTTAATTAATGGGTTGGACATCAAAGCTGAAACCATCCCGCGGTCAGTAGCTGTAAGTGCAGCTAAGAGAGAGGCGAACGAGTGTTTGGCGAAACTTAGACGAGATAAAGAGTCCAAATGGGCTCAGCGGGCTATAGTTAAACATGTACAAGAAGGGGACAATAATACTAGATATTTTCATCTCATAGCTAATGGCAAACATCGAAAGAAGAAGATTTTCCAATTAGAACAAGATGAGGGGACTATTGTGGGACAGAACAACTTGAAGGTGTTCATCTTAGAATACTACAAACGCTTATTTGGAGTGCCTGATCCTTGTTGCTTTTCCTTGGATGAATCTTTTATTTTTGATCTACCGCGGATTTCACCACAATAGATTAGCATTTTAACATCCAAATTTACTGAAAAGGAGTTGTTTGAGGCTATTTCTCAAATGGAACATAATAAGGGTGCGTTTGGTTGAGTGGCTATCCCTTGAGTGGTTAGTGGTAGCCACTTTTTTAGTGGTTACCCTGTGTTTGGTTCCTAGTGTGGGGTGGTTGAGGATAGCCACATTTTAGGCATATTCCCTCAAAAATGTGGTTGAGCTCAACCACCACAGAAGTGGTGGTTGAAGCCAACCACCCACGGACGAGTTGCTGCGGTTAGCTTAAACCGTTTTCCGGCCGCTCACCTTACCCATTAAATAAAACATTTACCCCTTTTAAATACTTGGACAAACTTTTCTCTTTCCAAACATATTAAGAAATTTAACCCTTTTCTATATTTGAACAAACTTTTCCTTTTTATATATTAAAAATATTTAAACAAACTTTTCCCTTTTAAATATTTGAAAAAAATACCCTTTTTATATATGAAGAATATTTTAACAAAATCCCTTTTTAAATATTTGAACAAACTTTTCCCTTTTTATATATATTTGAACAAACTTTTCCTTTTTATACATTAAAAATATTTAAACAAACTTTTCCCTTTTAAATATTTGAAAAAACTTTTCCCTTTTATATATCAAGAATATTTGAAAAACTTTTCCCTTTTTAAATATTTGAACAAATTTTTCCCTTTTGATATATTAAGAATATTTGAAAAAATCTCTTTTTAAATATTTGAACAAAATATTCCCTTTTAAATATTTTAATAAAACTTTTTTCCATTAAATATTTGAACAAACGTATGTCCCGTGCTAATATTTTAGCCCAATACAATAAGAATAAGTGACCATATCACCCTAGTCATATCTAATCTCTCAAAACAAACATAAATATGGCTACCCTAACCATTTTTTATCTCTTTAACCAAACAAAAAATGGCTCAACCAACCGACACAACCAAACATGAAAAATGACTACCACCAACCACGTGGTTGGGGGTGCCCCCAACCACATTTTGATAGCCACTCAACCAAACGCACCCTAAAGCTCCTGGACCGGATGGGTAATAAAGGCTGATTTGATGGCCATGTTTACACAATTACAAAATGGTGATTTACCTCTTTTTAAATTAAATTTTTGGTTCATTACTTTATTACCCAAGAAAGAGTACGCGAGTAGAATAGAACAATATAGGCTGATTTGTTTACTTAATGTGAGATTCAAGATTTTTACTAAAGTGGGCACGAATCGTGTTTCGTTAATTGCCCACAAGGTGGTAAGACCAACACAAACAGCTTTCATGCCGGGAAGAAATATTCTTGAGGGGGTGGGTGTTCTACATGAAACTATACATGAAATAAAGAGGAAAAAGCTAGATGGTGTTCTTTTCAAAATTGACTTTAAAAAAGCATATGATAAAGTTAAGTGGTCCTTTTTACAAGAAGCCTTGCGTATGAAAGGTTTGAGTTCAAAATGGTGTGATTGGGTAGCTCGTTTTGTACAAGGAGGAAGTGTGGACATATGAGTGAACGATGACATTGGTCATTATTTTCAGACCTTAAATGGGTTAAGACAAGGGGATCCTCTATCTCCAATCTTGTTTAATATAGTATTGAACATGTTGGTTGTTCTTATTGCACGTGCCAAAGAAGACGGTCAAGTGGGTGCTCTCATACCTGATCTTGTTGATGGGGAGTGTCCATACTTCAATATGCGGACGACACAATTTTGTTTCTAGAACATGATTTGGACAAAGCTCTAAATATGAAGTTAATTTTATCAATGTTTGAGCAACTTTCTAGGCTCAAGATAAATTTTCATAAAAGCGAGCTCTATTGCTTTGGCAAGGCTAAAGAAGTACAAAATGATTACTGTCAGATCTTCGGTTGTGGTGTGGGTAAATTACCATTCAAATACTTGGGTATTCCTATACACTACCGAAGGTTGCTAAACAAAGAATGGAAAATAATTGAAGATAGGTTTGAGAAAAAGTTATGATGCTGGGCAGGCAAGATGTTATCTGTGGAGATCGTCTTTTTTTGATAAACTCAGTACTCACTAGTCTCCCAATGTTTCTACTTTGTTTCTTCCAAATTCCAGTAGGAGTGAGGAAGAGGTTAGACTATTTTCGCTCTAGATTCTTTTGGCAGAGTGACCAACATAAGAGAAAGTAGCGCCTATCTAGATGGAATATTATTTGCCGTCCGAAAGACCAGCGTGGTTTGGGCATTGCGGTTTTAGATATTAAAAATAAATGTCTTCTTAGCAAATGGCTATATTAAAATAGACGGACTTGAGATGGAGCCGTTGGAGCCGACGGGTGAGGCGAATGCGAGATCCCTCGTGATCTCGCCGGAGTACACCTCGCCGCCGGTAACGCGATCACCACGAGAATCCCTCCCTTCCTCCGACGTTGGGGGGCGCTTCTGGTGCCTCGTGGAGACGGAAGATGAAGGAGAGGGGGAGCAGGCGGTGGACTCAGAGGACGGGGACACGACGGAGAACAAGTATTTGGTCTCCTCAATGGAGAAGTTGTGCAAAACTCCGACGGCGGACTCGGCGCGTTCGTCTGCGTCGTCTGCGTCGCGATGCGAGAAGAGATTGAGGAAACGGGAGATGCAAAGGTACGCGTCGCGGTGCCTACTGATTTCCTCCTCTCCTATTGCAGATCGTGAAGACAGACCGAAGTTGAGGGCGTCGAAGCTTCCGGTGTTGTCACCGTCGTTCTACGTGGAGACGGAGGCGACGAGCGGCTGGAGGCAGGTGCGCAGCCGGCGATGATCACCAGCGAAGGTATGTAGGTTTGAATCTAGATCCGTGATCAGTGGAGCGAATTTTCAAAATCCAAAACGTCGGAGTCTGGTGGGTGTCGGCCCGGCCAGACCCACGTTGCATGTAAGCCCACGGGCCATCATCGATCGGAGTGGACCCAAAAAAAATTTGCAGCACGCGACCGATCCTAGGACGTCCGGAGTTGGTCTCCGTAAGCTGCTAGGGTTCGTCTGGCGGCGAGCTTCGTTGGACTCGGCTGAGATATGGAGATCGGAAAAGATGGCTTTCCGCGGTGGCGGAAGATGGGGGGTGATAACCCACAAGTATAGGGGGTGTATCGTAGTACTTTCGATAAATAAGAGTGTCGAACCCAACGAGGAGCAGAAGGTGTTGACAAGCGGTTTTGATGAAGGATTCACTGTAAATGCTCACAGACAAGTTTTTAGGAGTTTTTGATATGACAGATAAATAAAGTACAAGTAAATAAAATGCAGTAGTAATAGTTGCAGCGAGTGGCCCAATCCTTTCTACAGCAAAGGACAAGCCGGTTGTTGTACTTATAATGACCAAACGTTCTTGAGGACACACGGGAATATTGTCAAGTGCTTTCGCTTCATATAGTTGATTAATCTTCATTGTTTTGATAAGTGTTGTGTGGGTGAACCTATGCTAATGCACCGCCCTTCCTAGGACTAATACATACTTGTGATTATACCCCTTGCAAGCATCCGCAAATACAAGAAAGTAATTAAGTAAACTAACCACAGCCTTAAACTTTGAGATCCTGCTATCCCTCATGCATCGATATACCAACGGGTGTTCAGGTTTCTGTCACTCCGGCAACCCCACAATTGGCAAACGAATACACAATGCATTCCCCTAGGCCCATAAAGGTGAAGTATCATGTAGTCGACGTTCACATGACACCACTAGAAGAATAACACCACAACTTAAGCATCAAACCATTAAATATTACTCAACATAGTTCACTACTAACATCAAGACTTCTCCCATGTCCTCAAGAACTAAACGAACTACTCACAAGACATCATACGGAACATGATCAGAGGTGATATGATGATGAATAACAATCTGAACATAAACCTTAGTCCAATGGTTTCACCCAATAGCATCAATAACAAGAGTAATCAACACCGGGAGAGTTTCCCCTATGAAATAGACAAGATTCAGCCCTAGATGTTACAGCGGAGACGGGTGCAGCGGCGGTGATGATGGTGTTGGCGGTGGAGATGATGATGATGATGATCCCGATGAAGTCCAGCTCGATGACGGTGATGATGGCGACGATTTCCCCCTCCGGGAGGGAATTTCCCCCGGCAGATTTCTTCCTGCAGGGGAGCTTTTCGCTCTCTGGTGTTTTCCGCCTCGTGGAGGCGGCGGAATATTTCGATGGCCTCCTCCTGTGTTAGGGTTCCGAGGGGGTCAAGTACGCGAAGGGGGAACGGCTGAGGTGGGCCAGGGCCCCCAAACCACCTCTCGGCGCGGCAGGGGGCCCCACCGCGCCAAGGGTGAGGAGGGCCCACCATGGCCCATCTCAGCTCCCCTTTTGGCCTCCTCCATCTTCTGGTAAAATAGGAACTTCCATATGTCTCCTTCGATTTATTGATCTTCAGAAATAGTGCATCTCGACGGTGCTTTTTCCAGCAGAATCCTGACTCCGGTGTCCAATTCTCCATTATTCATCAAACATGCAAAATAGGTAAAATAACATAAGTAACACTTCTAAATATGAAATATATCGATGAATAGCAGTAAATTATGATATAAAATAGTGATGCAAAATGGACGTATCAACCCCCCCAAGCTTAGACCTCGCTTGTCCCCAAGCGAAAACTGAGCTCAGTAAACATGACCACAAGTTTATGGAGCAAAGTGTCGATAAATAAAATACGGACAAGAAGCATCACATTCATTGATACACAAGTCATTCTAGACAGCAACTTCCCTTCATATAATCTAACTTGAAATAAGTAAAGGGAACCACGATGAAGTGCATAAAGAGAACCATGATTGGTGAAGGCAAACTTAAACTCTTGGTCAGAGAACAATTAACAGATCATACTTATCTTTCGAGAAGAGTCTTTATATCAGAGCTTATATAGCAGAACTTACATGCCTTAATCATAACAGTCTCCTTACAGTCATTGATAACTTTCAAAGTTATATTCATTCGGATAAAAGCTATTGTGCGAAACAAGGAAATGAGAGATATGATTAGAAGTATCAACACATATAACTAATTGGATCTCAACAACTCAAATGCTTGCTTGAGATAGAGAGGAATGGGTTTACTGACTCAACAATAATGTAAAAGATAGGCCCTTCGCAGAGGGAAGCAGGGATTAAATCATGTGCTAGAGCTTTTAAGTTTTGCAAAGCATATAGAGAGTATGAAAATAGTTGTTTGAGCTATGTATGTCGTTGTCAACGAATCGTAGTAAAGTGAACACTAACCCCTTGTCAACCAGACTTTCAAGAGCGGCTCCCATGAAGGACGTTATCTCTACCAGCAAGGTAGATCATCCCTCTTCTCTTTTGTTTACACATGTATTTTAGTTTCTTTATAGTTGACACTCCTCCCAACCTTTTGCTTACACAAGCCATGGCTAACCGAATCCTCGGGTGCCTTCCAACATTCACATACCATGGAGGAGTGTCTATTTGCAAATTAAGTTGCTTACTGATAAATCAGGGCAAAACATGTGAAGAGAATTATTAATGAAAGTTGTAGTTAATTGGGACTGGGCACCCCATTTGCCAGCTCTTTTTGCAAATTGTTGGATAAGCGGTGTATATGCCACTAGTCCATTGGTGAAAGTCTGTTTGACAAAAGTGCTAGAGAAACTCTACAGAACCCTCATGAGCTAATAAACAGTGACACAAAACTAGGAGTAATAAGTTTTGAATAATTTAAAGGTAGCACATGAAGTATTTACTTGGAATGGCGCAAAATACCATATAGTAGGAAGTTATGGTGGACTCGAATGGCAATGGTTTGGCTCAAGGTTTGGATGTATGAGAAGCATTCCCTCTCGATACAGGTCTTTGGCTAGCAAGGTTATGTAGCAAGCATAAGAGTTGAGGGATACAAACAATTATACAAGTGATAAGAATAATCATGCAATCTTCCTTAGAAGCACAAATAGTTTAACTTAAGAATACTAAGCTTATGAGCTACAAAGAAAGAAAGATCATGGAATAATATATTTGCATGCACTCCCTCTCTCTACTTAAGTCTCAAAGTATTGTCTACTACTGACCAATGCTAAGTTTGCCAAAACCAAAAAGATTAACTTGGTGCTCTAAAAAGTGATCCCTATACTAACAACAAGGTTATCAATATGAAAGAGAATTGCAAGCTAAAATAAAGTATGCAGAAAGTAAATGATAAAACTTCTCATTAATATTTCATAACGGCAACTCACACCAAGGGATACATAGATAACCAACTAAAAGAGAGATACTTCCACATTGCAAACCATCATATAAGATAACTTCCCTACTCACGATATGACTTTATGGAAAAGTAAAAGGTAAAGATAATGATGTGATACCGCGGCACTCCCCCAAGCTTGGAACAAACCAAGGGGATGCCAATACTTATGATGAATTACTCCTTCGGTGGTGGTGGTGAATTGTCCTCATCATCAGACTTCCAGGGAAGGGGTTTCCCATCAACAAAGGACGACTTGGATTCGATTATCCTGAAACTAGCGCAGCGCTTATGTTTTTAAACCGAGTTTCATACTCACAGTTTTGATTCTGGACATCATAGAGTTGCGCCTGCAGTTTGTTGGTGGTGTTGATGAGGTGAAATATGTCTTCCCAGAGTTGTGCAGTCTCCTTCTTATGTTCAGCGACCAGCGCGGACACCATTGAGTGGAAGACTCCCACTTCACGTTCCGCCAGCTTTTTGTATGTGAAGACCTCTTGCTCCAGCTTCTCCATCCTGGCTTCCAGGCTCCCTTCTCCTTTGGGTCCTCGCACGTCTTCCGTCTGCAGCTTTCCATCAACCATCTGCGACTCCTTGGGATGCATCTTCAGCTCATCCATGTATGGGGTGACGACGTTCACAAAGAAACTGTCCTTTGGAGGCTTCGATGAAGACATGGCAGCTCTAGATCTGAAAACAATATCTGGACAGAAACAGCTCGAAACGAAACACGATGAAAAGGCGAGATACGAACCTCGGGGGTTCGGGTGAGTTATATAGCAAAAAGTTTTACAACATAAGGAAGGTACAGGAGGAAACCTGATCGGAGACGAGCTCCGGGGTGCTCAAACCACCAGGCGCGCGGGGGGGCCCACCGCGCCGACCTATGGTTTGGGCACCACGGGTGCCGTCTCCCATCCGGTTCGGTCTCTTATTTTTCCATATTTAATAAAAACGACGAAAATATCTTCTAGAAAGTTATTCGCGAAACTTTTCTTACCGAAACTGTTACCTATTCGAATCGAATTCTGCAGTCCCAGAAAAATGTTCTTCAATGAAAGTTTCCGGAGTCACCACTTTAATTGTATCAACCTCTTCATTAATAGAATCTCCAGAAATATAATGCTTGAGTCTTTGACCATTTACCACTTGTGTAGAGTTATCTTTCAATGAAGCAATTTTTATTGCACCTGAACGATACACCTCCACAATAACAAATGGTCCTTCCCATTTTGAGAGTAACTTTCCTGCAAAAAATCTGAGACGAGACCTATACAATAGAACTTTCTCACCAACATTAAATTCTCTTTTAAGAATTCTCCTATCATGCCATCTCTTAACTTTTTCTTTAAAGAGTCTAGCATTTTCATAAGCCTCACTTCTCCATTCATCTAAAGAACTTAAATGCAACAACCTTTTCTCACCGGCAAGTTTAAAATCTCTATTAAGTTCTCTCACTGCCCAATAAGCTTTGTGTTCTAATTCTAAAGGCAAGTGACAAGCTTTACCATAAACCATTTTATAAGGAGACATGCCCATGGGGTTCTTATAAGCAGTTCTATAAGCCCATAAAGCATCATTTAACTTACTAGCCCAATTTTTTCTAGATTTATTAACAGTCTTTTGCAAGATAGATTTAATCTCCCTATTTGACAATTCTACTTGTCCACTAGTTTGAGGATGATAGGCTGAAGCAATTCTATGATTAACACCATATTTAGCAAGAGTCTTTCTAAAACCACCATGGATAAAATGAGAACCTCCATCAGTCATAAGATATCTAGGTACACCAAACCTAGGAAAAATGACATCTTGAAGCATTTTTAAAGAGGTCTCACCATCAGCACTTTTAGTAGGTATAGCTTCTACCCATTTAGTGACATAATCAACAGCAACAAGTATATGAGTATTACCTTGTGAAGAAGGAAAAGGACCCATGAAGTCGAATCCCCAACAATCAAATGGTTCAATAACAAGAGAATAACTCATAGGCATTTCATTGCGTCTAGAGATATTACCAACCCTTTGACATTCATCACAAGATAAAATAAACTTTCTTGCATCCTTAAAGAGGGTAGGCCAATAAAAACCTGATTGTAGAACTTTCTGCGCAGTTCTATCTCCAGCGTGATGCCCTCCATAAGCACTTCCATGGCATTTCCTCAGTATTTCCTGTTGTTCATATTCAGGAACACATCTTCGCATAATACCATCGACTCCTTCTTTATATAAGTGTGGGTCATCCCAAAAGTAATGCCGCAAGTCATAAAAGAATTTCCTTCTTTGCTGAGCTGAAAAGGTTGGAGGCAAGTACTTGGAAACAATAAAGTTAGCATAATCAGCATACCAAGGACTATCTCGCGAACTTACACTTATTGCAGCCAATTGTTCATTTGGAAAGCTATCATTAACAGGAATAGGATCATAAGGAATGCTTTCCAATCTAGACAAATTATCAGCAACAGGATTTTCAGCACCTTTTCTATCTATGATATGCAAATCAAATTCTTGCAAAAGAAGTACCCATCTAATAAGCCTTGGCTTAGCATCTTTCTTTTCCATAAGGTATCTAATTGCAGCATGATCAGTATGAATAGTGACTTTCGAATCAACTATGTAGGGTCGAAATTTGTCACAAGCAAAAACTACAGCTAGAAATTCTTTTTCAGTAGTGGCATAATTCTTTTGAGCAGAATCAAGAGTTTTACTAGCATAATGAATAACATTTAACTTTTTATCTACTCGCTGCCCAAGAACAGCGCCTACAGCATAATCACTAGCATCACACATAATTTCAAAAGGTAAATTCCAATCAGGTGGTTCAACTACAGGAGCGGTGATTAAAGCCTTTTTCAAAGTTTCAAAAGCTTCCTTACAATCATCATCAAAAACAAAGGGTACATCTTTTTGAAGAAGATTAGTAAGAGGCTTGGAAATTTTAGAGAAATCTTTAATAAACCTCCTATAAAAACCAGCATGACCAAGAATACTACGAATACCTTTAACATCTTTGGGACAAGGCATCTTTTCAATTGCCTCCACTTTAGCTCGATCAACTTCAATACCTCTTTCAGAAATTTTATGTCCAAGAACAATTCCTTCATTAACCATAAAGTGGCATTTCTCCCAATTAAGAACAAGGCTAGTTTCTTCACATCTCTGCAAAACTTTGTCAAGGTTGTGCAAACAATTATCAAAGGAAGTTCCATAGACGGAGAAATCGTCCATGAAGACTTCCACAATTTCCTCACAAAAGCCATGAAAAATAGCAGACATGCATCTTTGAAAAGTAGCAGGAGCATTACATAAACCAAAAGGCATACGTCTATAAGCATAAGTTCCATAAGGACAAGTAAAAGTAGTTTTCTCTTGATCTTGCGCTCTCACAGCAATTTGAGAAAACCCAGAATACCCATCAAGGAAACAAAAGTGAGTTTTCTTGGACAACCTCTCAAGCATTTGATCAATAAAAGGCAAAGGATAATGATCTTTCTTAGTTACTTTGTTAACCTTTCTAAAATCAATGCACATCCTATAACCAACTACTACTCTTTGAGGAATTAGTTCATCATTTTCATTAGGAACAACGGTAATTCCTCCTTTCTTAGGAACACAATGCACAGGACTTACCCATCTACTATCAGCAATAGGATAAATAATACCAGCTTCAAGAAGTTTTAATACCTCATTTCTTACCACTTCTTTCATCTTGGGTATTAAACGACGCTGATGCTCAACAACAGGCTTTGCATCAGGTTCCATGTTGATGGCGTGCTGACATATAGTAGGAGAAATTCCCTTCAGGTCATCAAGAGTATATCCCATAGCTCCGCGGTGTTTCCTCAACACTCCCAATAACCTTTCCTCCTCTGTACCTGAAAGTTTAGAGCTGATAATAACAGGATATATTTTCTTATCATCAATATAAGCATATTTAAGATTATCAGGCAGAGGTTTCAAATCAAAAACAGGATCCTCCTTGGGTGGCATTGTGGTACCCAAATCTTCCACAGGTAAATTGTGTTTGAGCATAGGTTGACGAAGGAATACTTCATCAAGCTCATTCCTTTCTTCCCTGAAGTTCTCACTTTCATGATTCTCCATATGTTGCTGCAAAGCATTGTTAGGAGCAAGAACAATAGATGCAAGTTGAGCAATTTCAAAATCCTCACTAGGCAATTCAGTTTCATAAGGTGCTTTAGCAAATTTAGAGAAATTGAATTCATAAGATTCACCAGCAAATTTAGTAAAGATTTTCTCTTTCTTACAATCTATAACAGCACCACAAGTATTCAGAAAAGGTCTACCAAAAATAATAGGACAACTATCATTGGCAGCCGACCCAAGTACAAGAAAATCAGCAGGGTATTTAGTCTTACCACAAAGGACTTCGACATCTCTAATGATACCAATTGGAGAGATAGTTTCCCTATTAGCAAGCTGAATAACCACATCAATCTCTTCAAGTTTACAAGGAGCAATTTCGTGCATAATTTCCCTGTAAAGCTCATAAGGAATAGCACTAGAACTTGCACCAATATCACATAAACCATAATAGCAATGATCACCTATCCCAACAGAAAGCACAGGAACACTAGACTTCCTAGAACTTTTAGGATGTGAGACAATATTAGAAGCATCCTCACAAAAGATAATGTGTCTATCTTCTAAATTTTCAGTGACAAGATCTTTAACCAATGCTACAACAGGTTCAACAGTTATTTGCTCATCAGGTTTGGTAGTTTTCTTATTACTTTTACTAACAACACCAGTTATGATAGTATGTTCCTTAATCTTATTAGGAAAAGGAACTTTTTCAATATAAGGTTCTGGAATAATGCGATCAGCAACATTAACCTCAACACCTTTAGATATATGAGAAACAGATTCATCTTTATATGGTTCATGATAATTTTTAAAACCCTCCTTCGGCAAACCGAAATAGGAAGCAAAGGCTTTATAAAAGTTTGCAACAATTTGAGAGTCAAGACCATAAGTAGTGCTAATTTTGCGATAATCATCAGTATCCATAAATTTTTAACACACTCAAAGTCATAGTTATACCTGACTCCCTACCTTTGTCATTCTCCCATCCTTCAGTGTTCTCCTGAATCCGATCAAGAAGGTCCCACTTAAACTCTTCTTTATTACGAGTGAACGATCCAGCACAAGTGGTATCCAATAGAGTTTTATCTTGAAAGGAGAGTCTTGCATAAAAGTTATCAATAACAATATTACCAGGAAGCTCATGAATGGGACATTTGAGCATTAATGCCTTCAATCTCCCCCACGCTTGAGCGATACTCTCTCCATCATAGGGCCAGAAGTTATATATGAGGTTCCGATCCTTATGAATCTCACTTGGAGGATAGAATTTGGAGTAAAAGAGAGGTACAATTTCCTCCCATCCAAGAGAATACCCATTCTTCAGCAGTTTATACCAATGTGCAGCTTTACCAGACAGTGATAGAGAGAATAATTTCTTCTTAACTTCTCCCATCGAGATACCTGCACACTTAAATAACTCGCACAATTCATGCAGAAATAACAAATGATCTCCAGGATGGACAGTTCCATCTCCTGCATAGCGGTTATTTGTGACACGTTCAACAATTTTCATAGGAATTTTGAACGGTATTACCTGCTCATCTGGCGCCTCCTCTACTACCTTAGCAGTGGTAGTTGTTTTCCCAAATAGGAATTCAAGAGAAGACCCCTCCATAATGAGATATAGCAGCAGGCAAAAATAAAAACAGCACGTACAATAAATGTTTCCCTTACCAATTCCACTTACCAATAGCGCTACACTCCCCGGCAACGGCGCCAGAAAATAGTCTTGATAACCCACAAGTATAGGGGGTGTATCGTAGTACTTTCGATAAATAAGAGTGTCGAACCCAACGAGGAGCAGAAGGTGTTGACAAGCGGTTTTGATGAAGGATTCACTGTAAATGCTCACAGACAAGTTTTTAGGAGTTTTTGATATGACAGATAAATAAAGTACAAGTAAATAAAATGCAGTAATAATAGTTGCAGCGAGTGGCCCAATCCTTTCTACAGCAAAGGACAAGCCGGTTGTTGTACTTATAATGACCAAACGTTCTTGAGGACACACGGGAATATTGTCAAGTGCTTTCGCTTCATATAGTTGATTAATCTTCATTGTTTTGATAAGTGTTGTGTGGGTGAACCTATGCTAATGCACCGCCCTTCCTAGGACTAATACATACTTGTGATTATACCCCTTGCAAGCATCCGCAAATACAAGAAAGTAATTAAGTAAACTAACCACAGCCTTAAACTTTGAGATCCTGCTATCCCTCATGCATCGATATACCAACGGGTGTTCAGGTTTCTGTCACTCCGGCAACCCCACAATTGGCAAACGAATACACAATGCATTCCCCTAGGCCCATAAAGGTGAAGTATCATGTAGTCGACGTTCACATGACACCACTAGAAGAATAACACCACAACTTAAGCATCAAACCATTAAATATTACTCAACATAGTTCACTACTAACATCAAGACTTCTCCCATGTCCTCAAGAACTAAACGAACTACTCACAAGACATCATACGGAACATGATCAGAGGTGATATGATGATGAATAACAATCTGAACATAAACCTTAGTCCAATGGTTTCACCCAATAGCATCAATAACAAGAGTAATCAACACCGGGAGAGTTTCCCCTATGAAATAGACAAGATTCAGCCCTAGATGTTACAACGGAGACGGGGTGCAGCGGCGGTGATGATGGTGTTGGCGGTGGAGATGATGATGATGATGATCCCGATGAAGTCCAGCTCGATGACGGTGATGATGGCGACGATTTCCCCCTCCGGGAGGGAATTTCCCCCGGCAGATTTCTTCCTGCAGGGGAGCTTTTCGCTCTCTGGTGTTTTCCGCCTCGTGGAGGCGGCGGAATATTTCGATGGCCTCCTCTCTGTGTTAGGGTTCCGAGGGGGTCAAGTACGCGAAGGGGGAACGGCTGAGGTGGGCCAGGGCCCCCAAACCACCTCTCGGCGCGGCAGGGGGCCCCACCGCGCCAAGGGGTGAGGAGGGCCCACCATGGCCCATCTCAGCTCCCCTTTTGGCCTCCTCCATCTTCTGGTAAAATAGGAACTTCCATATGTCTCCTTCGATTTATTGATCTTCAGAAATAGTGCATCTCGACGGTGCTTTTTCCAGCAGAATCCTGACTCCGGTGTCCAATTCTCCATTATTCATCAAACATGCAAAATAGGTAAAATAACATAAGTAACACTTCTAAATATGAAATATATCGATGAATAGCAGTAAATTATGATATAAAATAGTGATGCAAAATGGACGTATCAGGGGGCGGCGAGCATGGCCACGGCGGCGGAGCGCCGCATGGCCGTGGATCCTTCCCTGGTCGCCACAGCACCTACGAGGTGGGCGGCGCGAGCGGCACGGCCGGGGTGCCGGATGGGCCAGGTCTTGGCGCGTCGAACGGAGCCTTTCGCGGAGGCTTCCACGCCGGCTCCGGTTTTGAAGGCCGAGGATGTAGAGGTGGCTTCTACGCCGGCTATGGCGGAGGTCGGGGAAGAAGACAGCACGGTCACGATGGGGCCTTTCGTGGTCGCGGCGCGGCCGGCTATGGTGCTCCCTATGGTGGTGGCGCAGGCTACGGCGGCGCTCTGGGCCAGGGTGCACCATCGGACTATGGAGGCTATGGGTACGGCGGGGCGGAGGAGTACGGCTATGGAGAGGGCTATGGTGGAGATGCTTCGCACGGCGGCGCGGCGGGCTATGGTGGCCCGGCTGGGTATGGTGGGGCGCATGCTCCCGTCGATCAAGGCCATGGCTATGGTCAGCACCGCGGTGTCCGCGGACGCTTCGGCGAGGGTCCTTACACGTGCGGCGGGCGTGGCCAGGCTTCGGCGCCAGGCTATGTTGCGCCCGCGGCACCGAACCCTCTTCCTCAGCCTGCACCTGTGGCTACGGCGCCAGCTCCAGCCGCACCAACTCCGGTGGTGGCGACGACTCAAGCAACAAAGGCTCAGGTCGCTGTGGCGGCGACGGCGACTCAAGCTGCTCCCGGCACGGCTGTTGCTCTCGGCACGGCTGTTGTGCCAGTGGTTGAACATGCGGTCACCGTTTCCGCGGAACAGCTCTCCTCGGCCCTCGATGGCGCGGCCCCGAAGAAAAAGAGATGTTACCGATGCGGGGTTGCTGGACACCGGTCGGTTGACTGCAAGGGGGAAATCTGTTTCGTTTGCGAAGGACCGGCTCATGGGGGAAGTGTGTCATTTGTTGACAGCTCTGAAGCCGCAAATCAGAGTCTATGGGTATGGTCATGAAGAACTCATTTTCTTTGAATATCCTTGCACTGACACATATAAACCACGGATGGAAAATCAGCGCCTTGCTTCCTTGGTGGTGACACTGGGAGAGATGACCATTCCTGACATTGTGGCTCAGTTGCAGCGGCTAGTTCCCTCTGAACAGTTTGTTTGGGAGGTGAGACAGATGGGGCCTAATAGATATCAGGTGCAATTCCCTACAAGGGGTGATCTAGAGAGGTTGAAAGTTTTTGGCCTATGTCGGGTTCCGAACAGTACTTGTGAATTGACAGTGGACAATTGGGCACATAGACCTCAACCTATTAGAACTTTACCGGAGGTGTGGGTCAGAGTCTCGGGGATTCCGAGTCCACACAATGGTGATTTTCTTGCGCTATGGGCTGTGGGAGACATGTACGGCAAAACTCTGGAGATTGACATGGCTTTTACTAGAGAGCATGGGTGCTTCGGATCCGTATTGGGTGCCTGGATTACACTAAAATCCCTAGGCGTTTCCCTATGTTTGTCAAGGATGGCTTTTACGACCTCTCTTTCGTGGTGGAGGGTGTTGAGCCACCGGTTGATCCTGATGTAGTGATGGGGACTGATGGCGGCACCGACAAGGATGAAGATGATGATGATATTGGTGATGATTTTGCGGAAGCGGTGGCTAAGTTTGGGTACAATGGCTCAAGTAAAAATTCTGAAAAGCCAAAAGAGGGAAATACAGTAACGGAGACCGGTGGGGGATCTACTTCCCAACTCCTGTTTCAGAGCTTAAGCCGGGTGTTGTTTTCTCGCCGGAAGTACGACGTGCTTTTGACCGTGCTAGAGAGGAGTATACAGCGCTGCGATCAGCGGGAGTTCTCGAGATGGCTGCGGTAGAGGACACCGACGCTGCCATTGGGCCGGCGTCAATGCTCCCCTGGCTGCGCTGGAGACAAACTTACTGGAGCCGTCTCGTGGGCTTGGTGCGGCCCATGCAGAGGCAGCTCCGGTCGAGCTCCAGGACAGTGAGCAGGAGGCGCGGTGATGACGCCATCGGGCGTCGCCAGCGTGGGCGATCAGCAGGTGGCGCTCGTCTCACCGTCTTCGGCGACGGTGTGCTCCTCGAGCTCTCCAGGGACAACAGGTGGTGGGACCAGATCGAGCTTGGGGACGGTGTCCGCGGCATCCCCTTGCACCCCAGGCGGGGGTGCGCGGGGAGTGGCGGTGGGCAGCGTCGCCGGGCACCGGTGTTTGTGCCCATGGTGCCATCCTTTCCAATTCACCAGGCGGGTGATGAGGGGAAGGAGTCGTCGCGCCAGCGCGTAATCGACTTCGGTGGTATCCCGACCCGGAGGCTTTGGGCCTTCGATCTAGTGGACGGATTCGCGCGTAGCTCGATGCGGATGTCTCTCAGATGGAGAGGGCAATGGCATTGGCGAGCGTCGCGATATGGGTTCAGGTACGAATTTAAATAAAAGTTTTTCTATTCTCGCTTTTTCAGATCAAGAGATTGTTGATAGAGCGTCTAAATTGGGGTTTCCTTAGGATCAAAATCTGTTACTTCTGCTGCTTTGATTAAGAAATCGGAATTAGATAGAACTATGCACGTTTTACAAAATAATATGAAGGAAAATTATGATGATCATCCACATAGTTTAATTCTTAATAGGGCTTCGTGTCTTACTGAGGATCTAGAGGAGGATGATATTACTAGAAATTTGGAATATAGGACTGATTTTTCTATTATTTCGGAGAGGGTCACTCGACCAGGAAAAAGAAAGACTACTCCACTCTAAACAATCGTAGAAGTGCTAGGATTAAACTGCAAAAAAAGAGTAAAAATGCATAGTTTAAAAGGGATCTTTTGGAATAGTGAAGGTTTTCGTGTCCCCGGAAAACACTTGTTTGTTAAAGAATCAATCCGAGAGAGAAAATTAGATTTTATCGCGTTATCGGAGACGGAAGATCTAATTTTTCCACCCCTTTTTTAACCCATTTGGCGGCGGGCAGGACTTTAGTTGGTTTTGTTTGCCACCAAGAGGTAGATCCGAGGGGATGCTTATTGGAGTTAACACTGCAACGCTCCAAGTTAAAAATGTCGACGTCGGGGACTTTGTGTTAAACTCTATATAAAATCTAAGTGTGATGGTTTGAATGGGTGTTGGTGTCTTTTTATGGGCAGCCCAAGATGAACACAAGCCTATGTTTTTACTCTTTTTTTAACATACTTCGGAAACCTGAAGAAAAGAACAATGCGTCATACAATCCAAGATGGCCTATTATGTTTCATGCCATCATCCAGAGTTTAGAGTTACGAGAGATAGAATTAACCGGAAGACAATACACCTGGGCAAGTAGGAGAGACATTCCTACATATGAAAAGTTGGATAGGATTTTGGCAACAACTGAGTGGGAACAAAAATTCCCTTTGGTTTCAGTCCATGCCTTGAGTAGAGCTGGGTCGGATCACACACCCCTGTTCGTGGATTCAGGGGTACAAGCTCACATAGGTAATAATGCCCGCTTTTCGTTTGAACTATCTTGGCTTCGGACCGAGGGTTTCTACGAAATGGTGGCAGCCGAGTGGGCGGCTGTAGTAAAAGGAAACTCACCTATAGAAATATGGCAGAACAAAATACGACACTTAAGGCGATACCTTAAAGGCTGGGCTAAAAACCAAAGTGGGAAATATAAACAGGAGAAAGAAAGATTGCTAAAAATCATCGATTTGTTAGACATTAAAGCTGAAAGCACCGCTTAGTTCGTCGGAGCGGATGCTTTGAAGGCGGCAAATGATCGACTTTGCTGTCTTCGTAGAGATGAGGAGACCAAGTGGGCTCAACGAGCTAAAGTAAAATATATCCAGGAGGGGGGAAATAATACAAAATATTTTCACCTCATAGCAAATGGCAAACATAGGAAAAAGAAGATTTTTCAATTAGAGCAAGACGAGGGAACCATTGTAGGCGAGTCAAATTTAAAGACATACATTACAGAATATTATAAGAAATTGTTTGGGGATGCAGCCCCGAATGATATAGTTCTTGATGAAAGCATGACTCATGATATACCGCAATTAACGCAACAAGAGAATGACATTCTTAAAGCTGATTTCTTAGTGAAAGAAGTGTATGAGGCCATCTCAAATGGAACTCAATAAGGCTCCGGGGCCGGATGGTTTTCCTGCGGAATTTTACAAGACCTTCTGGAGGTTATTAGGGATGATTTAATGCTCTTTTCGTTCAGCTGAAACAAGGAAACTTTCCCTTGTTTAAACTAAACTTTGGAGTTATTACTTTGCTTCCCAAAAAAGAAAATGCGGTTCAGATTCAACAATATAGACCAATATGTCTTCTCAATGTCAATTTTAAAATCTTTACAAAAGTAGGTACTAATCGTATTACTGAAATTGCTCAAAAGATTATTAGACCGACGCAGTCGGCATTCATGCCAGGGAGACACATTTTAGAGGGTGTGGTCGTCCTCCATGAAACCATCCATGAGCTTCACAGGAAGAAGATGGATGGAGTTATATTCAAAATTGACTTTGAAAAGGCATATGATAAAGTAAAATGGCCATTCCTCCAACAAGCTTTGCGTATGAAAAGATTTACACAAGAATGGTGTGATTGGATTACGCAATTTGTTCAGGGGGGGAGTGTCGGCATTAGAGTAAATGATGACATCGGTCATTATTTCCAAACTAAAAAGGGTCTTCGCCAAGGGATCCGTTGTCTCCTATATTGTTTAATATCGTGGCGGACATGTTGGCCATTTTAATTGCTCGAGCAAAGGAGGATGGTCAGATAGGTGGTCTCATACCTCACTTAGTGGAGGGAGGGCTATCTATTTTGCAATATGCAGACGACACGATTTTATTTATGGAGCATGATTTGGAGAAAGCAGTTAATATGAAACTCATCCTCTGCATTTTTGAACAATTGTCTGGCCTCAAAATAAATTTTCACAAGAGTGAAATTTTTTGTTTTGGAAAGGCTAAGGAGGTCGAGAACCAATACAAGCAGATCTTTGGCTGCGAGTCTGGATCTCTTCCTTTCAAATACCTAGGAGTCCCATTCATTATAGGAAACTCCGGAATGATGAATGGCAACCAGTCGAATGCCGTTTCGAAGGCAAACTCGGCTGTTGGAAAGGGAAAATGTTGTCATATGGCGACCGGCTGGTTCTTGTTAATTCGGTCCTAACAAGCCTTCCGATGTTTATGCTATCCTTTTCGAATTACCTAAAGGGGTAAGAAAGAGGTTGGACTTCTATAGATCTCGGTTTTTTTGGCAGAGTGATGAGAATAAAAGAAAGTATAGACTAACCAAATGGAACATTATATGTCGACCAAAAGACCAGGAGGTTTAGGGTTGAGGTTCTTGAGCTAAAAAATAAATGTTTGTTAAGCAAGTGGCTTTTCAAGCTTTTAAATGAGGAAGGGTGTGGCAGAGTTGCTACATAACAAATACCTGCATAGTAAAACATTAGCTCAAGTGGAAGCCCAACCTACAGACTCTCCTTTTTGGAAAGGCCTAATGAGAGTCAAGGACGATTTCTTCATTAGGGGTCTTTTAAAATTGGCAATGGGGAAACAACAAGATTCTGGGAAGATACTTGGTTGGGCGATTCCCCATTGATGAACCAATATCCATTACTCTATAACATTGTGCAGCAACAACATGTGTCGGTTCATGATGTGTTACACAATGCACCGCCGCTAAATCTAGGATTTAGAAGGCTCTAGTAGGGAATAAATGGGACATGTGGTCTCATTTATGCCACAGATTAATGGTGGTCAATTTGTCAGATGTTCCAGATGTGTTTAAGTGGAATTTGACACAGAACGGTAATTTTACAGTAAAATCTATGTATGAGGATTTCATGAATGGACATACTAGATATTTACAAAAGTATCTCTGGAAATTAAAAATTCCACTGAAGATTAAGATTTTTATGTGGTTCCTTCACAAAAAGGTCTTGCTAACAAAAGATAATTTGGCTAAGAGGAATTGGAAAGGTAATTCACATTGCTCTTTTGTGGGAACGATGAGAATATAGAACACCTTTTATTTCTTGCCCTTTTGCAAAACTCATATGGCGAGTAGTTTTTTGTACCTATAATATTCCACCTCCTACTAATGTCACTAATATGTTTGGGAATTGGTTGAGGGGTGTGGATCAAAAGACCAAAAATAGGATACGTTAGGCGTGTCAGCTATTTGTTGGTCCATATGGAATTGTAGGAATGATATTGTTTTTAACAGGAAAGATAAATTTCATGTTTTACAGGTTATACACACGCGGTTCATTGGATACAGCTATGGGCTTTCCTGCTGCCTTCGGACCAGCGGGAACTTATGGCTGCTGGATGTTCGAGACTCCTGCGGGTGGCACAGGATTTTTTCTCCCGACATACGTGGCAGCATATTAGTCTACTTTCGTAGTTTACTTATTTACGCCATTGTCGGCTGAGGAGTTCTACTTAATCTTAGTTATTTGTTGAGGATGTAACCTTTAAGCTACGATATACTTTGTAATAATGCGGCTGTGTGCATCACTCGATGCAGAGGCTGGGATTAATAAAATTCCCTTTTCTAAAAAAATATATAAGATTTTGAATGAAAAGGGTGTTTGGCAGGAATTGTTGTGCAACAAACACCTTCATAATAAAACACTTGCCCAATGTGAACCGAAACCTAATGACTCTCCATTTTGGAAAGGTCTTATGGCGGTAAAAGCACATTTTTTGAAGAGAGCTTCTTTTGTTGTGGTAATGGTCTACAAACAAGATATTGCGAGGATACATGGCTTTGGGAACAAGCCTTTGGCTGTTCAGTATCCCTCCTTGTTTAATATTGTTAGGCACAAGAATGTGCTAGTGGCGCATGTGTTGTCCATTAATCCTTTAAACATTGAATTTAGGAGATATCTAAAAGATAACAAATGGTTATATTGGATTAGATTAGTAGAGCGATTGATGCAAGTCTCTCTATCAAATGTAGCTGACCATTTCAAATGGGATTTGACCACTGATGCATGTAAAATGCATACATGAACTTTGCACTATATTACTTGTATTCCAATCATATTTGCATCATATAAGGGTTATATCACTGTTATATAATGATTTTTGGAATACTTTATTTATTTCCTATTTTTATGGAATTAACCCTGCGCAGGCAGAAAACCCTATTTCTATATTTGAATGTTTCAAGGACCCAAACGACGTCCAAATGACCTGGAAATTTACGAACATCATTTTTGGAAGGAACAAAGCGTGGGAGCGAAGGAAGCAAACAAGAGGAGGCCCGAGGGCCAAAATAGGTGGGCCCCTCCTTTTGGGCCTCGGAGCTCCGTTGTCGTCGATCTTTACTCCACCGACTCCGTTTGACCTAAAAACGCCTGTAAAATAGTCCCCCGACGTTCTCTGGAAGGAGCGCCGCAGAAACACCGAAACAGAGACCTGGAGTTGCAGATTGGAGGGGGGAAACTCCGGCGGGGCGCCGCCGGCGTGGTCTCCATCTTCTCCAACGACTTCTCCACCGTCTCCATGATGAGAAGGAGTAGTCCACCTCTGGACTATGGGTTTGTGGAAGTAACTTATGTATCTCTCTCTCTTGAGCTTCACTAATTAGTACCATATGAGCTGCTGAACATGATTACGGTCATCTATGTAATACCTATGTGGTGGATCTTTTTATGAGTTAATATATGTTTGAGATTGCAATGGTTTTGTTTCGGTTATGAAAGTAGATGCATATTATGTACCCCGTTCTTATTTACTTGTCATGATCAAGCATGTTTATGAGAGCGTGTGAGGGGGAACGTGTGCATTAGTTGGAGTAACGGGGGTGGCTAGTGCAGTGAACGTGAGAGAAAGTTCTGCGATCCACTTGGGTGTTTTACCTTACTTTGTTGCATCACTAGGGATAAAAAGAAATACCATGCTACCGGATATGTGGGTGTGACCATTGCCACTACTCCATGACTAGATCTAGCATGTTCTTATTTTAACTTCATGTCATGATACTTATTGCTATACTCTGAGTTATCTTAATTACTGAGGTGTTATGATTTAGTTCGCATCTTGGTGGAGTATAAGAGAGACTAATAACCAAAAGGTCTCTATGTTAGGACGTGATGCCCATATAATTATAACTTGTCATTAAACTGTTGTGTTGCAATCTCATATGTCAACTCTAGTGTTCCATTGTCTACCACTTTATTAAAGAGAGAGTGCATTTGTGAAACCATGAACCCCAGTCCATTTTTAATCATAAGAAACACCTTTCCAACCACTTTTACCACTTTACCATTTTCTGCCATTATAAAATCCGAAAATACAAAAACACTTTTACATCTTGCATTCATTATATAAAACCCAAAAATATCATTTATCATTGCTACCACCATTCTTGCATATTTATTTACCACCATTGCATATTTATTTCTTGTTTGCATTGCATATTATCTTGATATCATTCTCACGCCTTGTGCTTGACAACCACTAGGTGAGGTTGAGGACCAAAACATTTATTTTGTTTTGTAGGTAACCAAAAGAAGGATAGGAAAGATAAATCTTCACTACTGATTCCCCGAGAGTTTGGTATTAAACCCTCGAGTCACCCTTGTGGGAAAACACGCCTTCCACTTAGTACACACTCTACACTTGGAGTCTCAAGCTAACCCATTTACTTTTCACGCAGGTAACTACGTGAAGGGCCATCAAGAGTGCTTACTGGCGCTGTTGCAGGGGAAGATACGAAGCTTCCTGCAGAATATTTTTCCCGTCAACTACACGCCATCAAGATTGTTTTCTGGCGCCGTTGCCGGGAATCATTGCTGAAAGGTTTATCCAAGGTTCCCTGCACTAGCTCTGTTTTCTGGTGCCGGATTTATCCAAGGATATCTCACCAAGTCAACTTCATCACCAACTTGTGCTAACACCTAAGCTTGGGGAGGTTGCACCTACGTGAGCATCATCTTATCCATCTTTACCTTCAAAGCAATTTATCTTGTTTTGTCATTGTCTTGCATATTTTATTTTCAGTTTTCATCTAAAAACATAAAATCCATAAAAATTGAGTGTTGTTTTTAATATGTGTTTTAAGCTATTGGTAAGAAGTTTGGTAAGGAAACTTGAAAGCTGGATTTTATTATCTCATTGTTACTATGGCATTATGAATTGTGCCTCGCTGCATCATGCTTTATATGAAAGTGCTTATGCTATTGCTCCTAAAGTGGTTGAAACTACTATGTCTGAGGTACCTAAAGTGGGATTTAAAATCCCCGTTGGTCATGTTAAAAGTGTTATGAAAAATCCATTTACAGGGATGGAACTAAGTCTGCACGTGAACACGTGGAGACAATTGAAGACATATGTGGTTTATTTAGGCTTCCTGGTATTTCTAATGATCAGGTGAAAAGGAAGCTATTATATTGTCTTTATCTGGTAATGCTCGTATTTGGTTCAGGTCTTGGATGAAGAAGTCACTATTGAATGGAGTATTTTGAGGGAGGTTTTCTTTCTTAAGTATTTACTCCTAAAGAAGTTTATGATAACCCATGCTATTATGATGAAACTAATAATGCTCCTTTACTTTCTAGTAATACTACTAGTGAACTTATTGATAATAATGAGGAGTGTTGCTTAAATATGCTTTATGATAATGCTTTAGATAATGGTCCTATGCTTATTGATAATCCTCAATGTTTAGAAGTTGTTACAAATTTATGTGAGGATGAAAATGATATACTTGCTGTTTGTGATGGTACTCTTACTCATGAGAGTCCTACTTTGTTCTTAAATTCTCCTAGTTACACCATGAGGAGAAATTTGCTTATGTTGAGAAATACTTATGTGGTTTGCAATTATCTTTAGTTCCAAATATTTGTTGCAACCATGATATTAAACTTGATATTGATCTTAATAATTATTTTGAAAGAGGGAAGCATGCTAATGAATTCCAAAATAAATTTAATGATCCTCTTTATGTGCCTATATATCTAAGTTGAATGATTCTTGTGATTATATGGTTGAATTTATTTCTTCTACTTGCACTATTATAAAATAGGAGGTAATAAGAACCCTCTTTATGCTACTAATAAATATATGCTGCAAGTAACTACTGTTAATATGCATTGTGAAATTTCTATTTATTGTGATTCATTCATATACAAAATGCCAATCCATAGAATAAAAGTTAGACTTCGTTGTTATTACTTTTGTGTTTTGTTTTTCTCTCAACTAGGGTTCAACTTGGTATTATTTTGATTGGATTGAGAACACCTTGGGGCCCTGGTATTATGCATGGAAAACTTTCCAAGGAAGAGGGACACGCCAAAGTTCAAGCTCCCTCATGAGCTTCGTCCACAATAAACATCAAGTAAGAAGCCTAGCTATATGGCTATAAAGAAAGCGCTTTACGGGAGGCAACCCGGTTGTTTTTATTTGTGATTTTCTTTGTGTCCTCTTGCTGTAACAAGAGACTTAGTGTTTAGTTTAGTTTCTGGAATTTTTAATAAAGTGCCAACTTTTACTCATTTTGGTTTGAAGAAGTTGCTTATAGCGTTCGGAGATTTTATTCCTGCACGAATCTGTGCGCGGTATGATTTTTAATTCTTATTCTGTAACTCCTAATGAGCTCATATTTGAAATGTAGTAGCAACTTTACATCCTCTGTATGCATGAATGTTTTCGGAATTTTCCGACGAAGTTAAGTAGGGTAGAAAAATACGTTTAGCTGTTGCTGTTTTTCTGGACAGATTTTGTCCCATTTTGTTTGATGCATGCTTAGAACTTTTAGGTTGAATCTTTATGATCCAATTGAGTTTATGAGTAGGCATACAACTTTATACACTTTCTGGACATTCATATGAATTTTTGTCTAAGGATTATATGCAGCAAGAAAACTATTTGTTTATCACTACTAATGTGCCCCACAGAAAAAGAAATGGGAGAAACGGTGTTTTGAATTTTTTCACAGGGATTAGAGGAGATGCACCAAGAGCTATCCAAGGATGGTGAAGACCATAAGCTTGGGGATGTGAAGACAACCCCAATGGACCTACACACTCTCGGTTTGCACACGTCTAACTTCTGTTTTTTCGATCGAAACACTTTATCGCATAAACTTGGAGCGTCTTTTTGTTTGTTTAGGTTAGATTTTTATTTTGTGAGACCACCACACTATCATTTATATATGAGAGAGCTACTGGAAATTTGGGTTGAATTATGTTGGATGCTATTATAAGATTGGGAAAAGCGATGTTAGAGTTAATTTCAAAAGACACATATAATTGCATGATTCATGAGCTTGTTAATGAGTAATAATTTGCAAATATTTTATCAAGAGCTATCTTTTATTCATGTTTTGATGCTAAATGTTATTCTACCTTGTTTTAACATGGATTATTAGTTCTATGGACACTCATGCATGCATTTAGATGGTCAACTTTCTCCCTCTTGCTAGCCCAAAAATTCCAACAAGCAAAAACTTGTTTCCAACACCTTCAACCAAAGTTTTTCCAGTGAGTCCACCATATCTACCTATCAGCTTTATGCTATTCCGAGTATGTTTATCATGATATTTGTGTTATCTATACCTCTGAATGAAAATGCTTATGTTGTTAATTGTTGTGGGAAAAGTTGGTTATATAGCTCTCTCGAACTTGATGCACACTTTACTTTCATTGCATAAATAAAATATGACCCATTGTGATTAAAATTATGAAGTTGTGGACTTGACAAATGTCTTTGGTTGAGAGTTAGCTCATATGTGCTGTCACATGGCAAGCTTTCAACATTGCACATCATCTCATTTAGTTGATATCATGTACTTTTGTTTATGGATGCTTACCATGGGTGAAATAAATGAGGGAATGAAGTGAGTTTAAATGAGTTTGTATAAATGGTTAGAGAGACGCCTGGGCCGCTAATCTAAGCCATGCATCATTCATGGTGGAAATTTACTTACATGCTATGGTGAACCTTCGGTGATACACCTTACAATAAAAAGCTATCTAATGGTAAATAAAAAGGGTGTTGAGATTGTTCATTGTGTTTGTTTGCCTTGTCATTTTGATATGGGCTTGTTCCATATCCTGGGACAAGAGGTACCCCAGTTGACGCTCTTAATGATACTATTATTACTTACAATGATATTTAACTTGAACTTGCTTTGTTTTCCAAGTTGAGTAACACATGGAGTAGGTACTTGTATTCAAGGGCATGAGACTTTCAACCTGTACTTTGTCAAGCACACTACTCGTATTGCTTTCACTTTAAACTTAATCATTCAAGATGCTATGATAGGGGAATGAGAGCTTGACACCAAGGATTACCATATTACAATCATTGACTTAGTAGAGAAGTTAGAAGTTAGATGGAATTTATTCATGTTTTAACTCTACTCATATATATATCTTTCCAAAGTGTCCACCTTTTATATTCAGATTTTCACCAATACTCTATGACCATTATAGGATGTTCTTACTTATCATTATGCATATATGTGGTCCATAGTACTTTTTCTCTTATGTTACACTTTGTGAATTATCATTGAACATCCTTGCATTGAATACTTGATATCACTTCATAAACTATCTTGCATATTGCTACTCCTTTTAAGAATGAACCATTTGACTCTATGTAGCAATAATAATCATCTTTGATATCCATTGTTAGTATTAAATTGCAAAGTCCATGTTAGTTTTATCACCTTCATACTCGAGGACGAGTATAGGTTAAGCTTGGGGATGTTGATGCATGTAAAATGCATACATGAACTTTGCACTATATTATTTGTATTCCAATCATATTTGCATCATATAAGGGTTATATCACTGTTTATAATGATTTTGGAATATTTATTTATTTCCTATTTTTATGGAATTAACCCTGCGCAGGCAGAAAACCCTATTTCTATATTTTAATGTTTCAGGGACCCAAACGACGTCCAAATGACCTGCAAATTTACGAGCATCATTTTTTGGAAGGAACAAAGCGTGGAGCGAAGGAAGCAAACAAGAGGAGGCCCGAGGGCCAAAATAGGTGGGCCCACGCGGCCCCTGTACCTGGCCACGTGGGGCCCCTCCTTTTGGGCCTCGGAGCTCCGTTGCCGTCGATCTTTCCTCCACCGACTCCGTTTGACCTAAAAATGACTATAAAAATATCCCCCGACGTTCTCTGGAAGGAGCGCCGCAGAAACACAGAAACACCGAAACAGAGACCTGGAGTTGCAGATTGGTGGGGGAAAACTCTGGCGGGGCGCTGCCGGCGTGGTCTCCATCTTCTCCAACGACTTCTCCACCGTCTCCATGATGAAGAGGGAGTAGTCCACCTCTGGACTATGGGTTTGTGGAAGTAACTTATGTATCTCTCTCTCTTGAGCTTCACTAATTAGTACCATATGAGCTGCTGAACATGATTACGGTCATCTATGTAATACCTATGTGGTTGATCTTTTTATGAGTTAATATATGTTTGAGATTGCAATGGTTTTGTTTCAGTTATGAAAGTAGATGCATATTATGTACCCCGTTCTTATTTACTTGTCATGATCAAGAATGTTTATGAGAGCGTGTGAGGGGGAACGTGTGCATTAGTTGGAGTAACGGGGGGTGGCTAGTGCAGTGAACGTGAGAGAAAGTTCTGCGATCCACTTGGGTGTTTTACCTTACTTTGTTGCCTCACTAGGGATAAAAAGAAATACCATGCTACCGGAGATGTGGGTGTGATCATTGCCACTACTCCATGACTAGATCTAGTATGTTCTTATTTTAATTTCTGTCATGATACTTATTGCTATACTCTGAGTTATCTTAATTACTGAGGTGTTATGATTTAGTTTGCATCTTGGTGGAGTATAAGAGAGACTAATAACCTAAAGGTCTCTATGTCAGGACGTGATGCCCATATAATTATAACTTGTCATTAAACTGTTGTGTTGCAATCTCATATGTCAACTCTAGTGTTCCATTGTCTACCACTTTATTAAAGAGAGAGTGCATTTGTGAAACCTTGAACCCCGGTCCATTTTTAATCATAAGAAACACCTTTCCAACCACTTTTACCTATTTACCATTTTCTGCCATTATAAAATCCGAAAATACAAAAACACTTTTACATCTTGCATTCATTATATAAAACCCAAAAATATCATTTATCATTGCTACCACCATTCTTTCATATTTATTTACCACCATTGCATATTTATTTCTTGTTTGCATTGCATATTATCTTGATATCATTCTCACACCTTGTGCTTGACAACCACTAGGTGAGGTTGAGGACCAAAACATTTACTTTGTTTTGTAGGTAACCAAAAGAAGGATAGGAAAGATAAATCTTCACTACTGGTTCCCCGAGAGTTCGATATTAAACCCTCGAGTCACCCTCGTGGGGAAAACACGTCTTCCACTTACTACACACTCTGCACTTGGAGTCTCAACCTAACCCATTTACTTTCACGCTGGTAACTATGTGAAGGGCCATCAAGAGTGCTTACTGGCGCTGTTGCAGGGGAAGATACGAAGCTTCCTGCAGAATATTTTTCGCGTCAACTACACGCCATCAACCACCAATGGGGTCTTCACGGTTAGTTCAAGGTACTCGGATATGATGCATGGACGTACCCCTTTTCTGCATAAATATTTATGGAAATTAAAAGTTCCACTCAAGATAAAGATATTTATGTGGTTTTTAAGACGTAAGGTTATACTTACTAAGGACAACTTGATTAAAAGAAACTGGACCGGTTGTAAGAAATGTGCCTTTTTCCCCGTGAGGAGTCCGTTGAGCACTTATTTATCTCCTGTCCGTTTGTCACGCACATTTGGAGATTATTCCATTTTACTTTTAATATCTCTCGACCAACTAGTGTTGAAGATTTGTTTGGGCATTGGTTTAATGGAGTTGATAAAATGACTAAAGCACATATTTGCATTGGTGGTTGTTCTTTCTTATGGGCAGTTTGGAACTGTCGTAATGATGTGGTTTTTAACAAGATTAGAGATGCTCATTTTTGTGTTACAGTATATGTGAATTGCGCTAGCCTCTTCCATCAGATCGATCTTATGGAATAGTGGTTAGCGCATGAAGCTTGACATGATATCAGAGCCAAGGTCTCGAGTTCGAGTCCTAGCTTCCGCGCTTTATTTAAAAATTGTTGTAGCCCCCTTTGTGTCCACGTATACGTCTCTTGATTCATACCTCTAAGTCCACATATAGACCTCTTGAGTCATACCTCTGAGTCCACGTATTGGCCCAGGTGTATACCTTTGAGATTTGTGTACACGAGTTAGACTCCCCGAGTCACACGTGAGAGAGGGTGTTACAGTATATGTGGATTGCGCAAGCCCTTTCCATCAGATCGGTCTTATGGAATATTGGTTAGCGCATGAAGTATGACATGGTATCAGAGCCAAGGTCTCGAGTTCGAGTCCTGTGTGGCGCAATTTTCCTAAAAATTGCTGATGCCCCCCTCCGTCCACGTACAAGGCCCCTTTCTCTTGATGTGCCTACCTCTGAGTTTACACATATTGGCCTGTCTATTCCCGTCACATGTGAGGAGGGGTGTTGACTGTATAAGTGGATTGTCTGGCCCTTTCCATCAGACCAGTCTTATGAAATAGTGGTTAGCGCATGAAGCTTGACATGGTATTAGAGCCAAGGTCTCGAGTTCGAGTCCTACCTTCTACGATTTATTAAAAGAATGTTGTAGCCCCCCTTTGTGTCCACGTATACGTCCACTTAGCCATACCTCTGAGTCAACATATTGGTCGAGGCCTATACCTTTGAGATTTGTGTGCACGTGTTGGCCTCTCCGAGTCAAACGTGAGAGGGGGTGTTACAGTATATGCGGATTGTGCTAGTGTAAGGACCCCTCAGATTTACCAAAGTCCGAGGTGCCCACGTTATGTAAACAGATCACGATCCCAATGATCATGCATCGCGATCACATAACCAACCGGTATACAAAGTTACATCATTCAAACGTACATACAAGTCTTACACAAATAAATAGTGGTCACATGACCAAGTCTGCAATTAGCGTCACGCAGGACGGAATTAACGACGATATAGCGGAAGCTTTCGGCTAGCGTCGGCCCTCGTCACAACCGACGCATTCCCACAGAGCAGTTGACCGGTGACACTCAGTTGGCGTAGTCGTCGGCGTACTCCTCATCTTCGGCGTAGGTCTTCTCGATGAAAATCTGGACATTGGAATATCCAGGGACACAGCCATGAGTACAATTACGTACTCGCAAGACCACCAACAGGTTTAAGTTTTCATGGTAATGCAATAAAAGCGTTTTCGAAAAACTGGGATAGCTGCTATATATGACTATAGGGCTTAATTTTCGCAAACGATGCTTTTAGACATAGAGAATACAACATCTCTATATCTTTGTTGAAAAAGGCATTTGGAGATATAATTCTCCTTATAGAAATGGCAGAAAACGTTTCCACTTTTGAAAACACTTTTGTAAAACTTTTTCAGAAACACTAGGATAGGGATGCCCCTTTTCCCTTTCCGGGTTCCGACTGGTTGACTCCTTTCTCCTTTGCCGAAAATAGTTTCTTTTTAAAACATAAAATGCCCATACGCCTAGATCAGGGGCCTTTCCAACCGTCCATGACCGCGGACTCGGCTATTCGAATAGATTTGCACTCTGCAGAGGGTGCACTTTCACCACATCAAATAGGTCACCGCCGCGGATCACCCCACGGATTGCCCGACGACAATACGTCAAACGTCGGGACACTAATCAAGACTTTCCACTATGTCCATACTAATACAGAGATACCTCTTCAACTAGGTTGTTTCCCCCCGGCACCGTTTGACCCATCCCATGGTGTCCGACCGCCAAGACAGGGACCTAATCGGTGCAACTGGTGGCGAACTTAATCCCACTCTCTTTATGTCCCTCTCTCTTAGCGACAACCAGTTCAGGGGCCATAGCCACCCCCTAAGCAAATTGAGGTAGCTCCATATTAATACAAACAAGCTTCCGGTCAAGCCCTACCCATGTCAGGGAATGTGGTTGCACGGGTTAATTGTTCGGGCGGCCGCTAGGGCTGTACTTTGTTTTTCAAAAACATCTCCACCTCCGACTGCTCCCAGCAGCTCGGGTTTTCGTAAACTCACCGAATGCTCCCAGCACTTCGGATTTTCATGAACATCTCCATTTGCTCCCAGCAACATGGGTTTTATAAAATACTTTCTCGCCGATCGCTCCCAGCGACTCGGGTTTTCTTCCGAAAACATTTCGTCAAAACCAGGCTCCCATCCTAGAGTTTTGAGATAAGATTACAAGGATATACTACTAGAAAATATAATTTTCTTGATAGCGCCTTCAGTAAAGGCTTCTCAAGTGAAGACCTTTTTTATAAAACCTATTATATACTAGTAGATATCTTTGGCCAAACAATATTTTGTAAAATAGTTTTTGGGAGGCAAAATGCCACGGAAGAAATAAAACATGCATTATTTTATTTTGAAAACAAAACATGCTTCTAAAAATAATAGGATTTCATTAGAGTGGTGAGGTGGCTTGCCTTGCTTAGCAAAGTGTCCCTGATCTGCTTCTGCTTTGTAGACCTGTTCAGTTTCCACGTACTGCTCCTCCTCTTGCGGATCTAATGTACTGGAAAAATAAACGGAACTACCGTCACTCTAAGAAGCGGGTTGACAACAATCTAAAGTAAGTAAACAAAACAGCAAGCATTGCACCAAACACTAAGCTAGCTAACAAGAGCAAGCGATTCACTTAGTTATACAACCACAAGCAACAAGCTCTAATAGCTAAGACAAGCATCAAACAACAAGTCCATATAGTTCAGGTAAACAGCAAACACACCTAAGAAAGTATACAGAACAACCCCAATTGTTAAATAGGTAGTTTTAACTAAACACAAAGGCGAAACTCCCCTTAGGGTGATTGGATCATTTAACAAGGGCGGCTACATTAGTTCAGGAAATACTTCAGACAAAAGTATCTTAATAGTTAAGGAAATACTTCAGACAAAAGTTGGGTAGCATGCAAGCCTTATCACAAGCACATAGCACACTCACATGCAAGCATGTCACTAGCTCTAGGACACATAACACTAAGTAGTTAATCAACCAACAAAGGTTAACACTACTGTTCACACAAGTTTTTGATTGAGAGCCAACAAGGTGCAGTTGGCTTTTTATAGAACACCACCAATAGGATCACTACAACCATCAAGCCAAACAAGAGCTACTGGTTGCTTATTGGTAAAAACTAACAGCACTCAAAAATCTAAATAGTTTTAAGGTTCAATTGATGCATATTTCATTTATATAGAAACATGATTAAAAACCTTTACTTAAGTAAAAACCTTTGTAAAACAAAAACAGAGGACCAACCATAAAAACATAGTGTTAACAACAGGAGTTTATAAGGATGAGTATAACCAGATTGGTTACTCAAGTTTAAAAAAAAAAACAGGAATTAAAATAATTCATTTTCTTCTCTTAAATGGTCCTGCTTTAGGAAATAATTCGCTACTCACAGAATAAAGCTCCTAAAAATAAACCCTTTTAACACAGTACACCTAGTAACCATATGAAGCTATGAAAATTGGATTTGCATCAAAAGCTATTTTTAATAATGAATTAAAAATCCTCAAATAGCTACTGGTGTCAAACTTAAACTTAATAGAACTCTAGTTTTAACAAATCTCCTGCATGCAAGATTAATTTCTAAGGCAAGGTATTGATTTTATCTTTCTGTAGAAATTGGATTCACTCCAATTGGATACTCCTAGCTCAAGATATTTCAAAAATACTATAAAATGCACTTTTTAGGGTTTTAATGTACAGCACAAACTATAAAATATTTTTATGGCACACTTGCACTGCATGGTTAAGAAAACACACAGGATTCCCACAAAATTTATTCCACTGCAAAAACCCTAATAGATCTACCACAAATTAATTAAACTAAACAACAATATTACACAAAAACTAAAAATGGTAAAACCTAGAGAAAAAAAAGGTCTACGGGCCAAGCTGGGCCAGATCCGGCCGTGGCCAGCATGAGGCTGGGCCGCAACGGGCCAGGCCAGCCCAACGCGTCATCTCGCGCGCGCCGGCGCGGGAAGACCGGTCAAAGACCGCGGCGTTCAAACGTGGCCGTCGATCTGG
Organism: Poa pratensis; assembly: GCA_947311845.1. NCBI lineage: Eukaryota > Viridiplantae > Streptophyta > Magnoliopsida > Poales > Poaceae > Poa > Poa pratensis. The sequence continues at coordinate 31,796,254 of CAMZMU010000086.1, read as the reverse complement.
AGATCGACGGCCCTCCTTCATCGTCTCCGGCTCGCCGCGCGCATGGACGCGTCCTTGGGAGGGAAAGGGGCGTGGCGGCAGGATGCTCACCTAGGGCCTGCGCACGGCCAAGGGAGGGGGTGGAGTCGACGGAGGAGGCGATGGCGAGCTCGTGGAGGCCGTCAGGTGCCGCATGCACGGCCGGAGTTCATGGCGGGGCGGCGGCGTCTTCCACGGGTCGAGGTTGGAGCGGCGAGCTCGGGCGGTCTCTGGACAAAAAGGGGAGAGGGGAGAGTTAGGTATGGAAGAGGGGAACTCGCTGGGCCAAGAATGGCAGAGAAAGGTGGAGGGAGTCGGCGGCCACGGCCGTGTCTCGCCGGCGGCGACCTCGGCTTCCTCCGCGATCCCGAGCAGCAGAGGCCACGGGGATGGGCTGGGCTTCGTGGGAGGGTGGTGGGGTGAGGTGTGTGTGCTCTGGTGGACAGAGGGGTGAATGGGGAGGCCGGGGTCGGGTGTGGGGCGAGCTCACCCTCTTCTAGGGTTTTCGGACAAGGGAGTCAATGGGGTGGCGTGGGGAGCTCCTACTGGCTGGCTTGGGTGGTGAGGGAGTGGGCAGGGTGGAGGTGGTCGGGACGACGTGTCTTGACCAGTAGGGAGAGGAGGGTGAGCTCCCATTGGCCGGTTGGCAAAAGAAGAGGGAGAGTGGTGGAGAGGGGTGTTGAGGGGGTGACATGTGGGTCCCAGCTGACTAGGATGCCCACCTGGTCAGAGGGGAGGGAGGGGTGGTCAGAGGTGTGAGGTGAGGGCTGGGTTTAGTTAGGTTTAGGGTTTAGGCCAATTTCTACTTTTGCTTTATTTCCTTTATTCCTTTTTCTATTTTATTTTTCCCCTAAATCATCCAAGCCTAAATTTACTCACCACACAATGCTAAGCAAAAACATGAGTGGGGTGACCTAATGGTGAAGAAACAAAAAGGTTCTTAGACTAAAAGTTAAAGAAATAATTTTAAGATATTTGCAGTTTGTGAAAAATGACCAAATGGTCACTGATTTGAGTAGGCCTAAACACCTAGATGGTTTTGTGCTAGTCCAAGTTTTCAAACTATGAAACCAAGCAAAAACTAAAAATAGGAAGTTCAAGGAACAAGATTGTCGAGGTGCATTGCAAAAATGACACAAGCAATGCTTAATCCAGGGCTCTAGATTAGCTATGTTTTAATAAACATGAAGATCATTGAATTTTGGTCTAAACATGCTAAATTTGTATTTGGGGTACCACCAAATCATACCACCAAGCTAGAAGTGCAAGCAAAGCAATAAGTTCACACAACCACACCATAAGCATATGTTGACACATTCATCTGCAAGCTCTCTGTCCAGGCACCTAAATCAACTATAAGCAAAAAGGTTCGAGCACACCACCAATTGAACAAATAATCTAATTTTGTGATAAAACAAATTTATTTATGAGGTGGTGACCAATATGACTATGACAAGATTTTGAAGAAGGAGGGTTAAACCACTCCTTAGAAATATTTTTCAAAGAATATTAAAACAAGGGTTTTGAAATGTTTGTTGAAAATAAGATAGGAGAAGATATATGGATATTTTATTTGCCAAAACATTTAACACAAAGGTCTATTCAAAACTTGGTTTTCTTTTTTTAAAATGGGCTGTTAAATAGAGGTCAACAATGAAAACAATGAGTCACAACGAGCCAAACTAGGCAATCAAAAGAAAAACACAACCAAATGTTAAAGGTTTGAAAAGGTTTTTGTTGGTTCCAAATTTTGAGTCTTAATTTATTGAGTTTTTCTTGCTTCCAAAATTTGGGACGTTACAGCTAGCCTTTTCCATCAGATCGGTCTTATGGAATAGTGGTTAGCGCATGAATCTTGACATGGTATCAGAGTCAAGGTCTGAAGGCCAATACGTGGACTTAACTCTAACATTTTGCAGGTTGTTCATCGCGCTATCTACTGGATTCGGCTATGGTCCTTCCTTCTGCCATTGGAGCAATGGGTCCTATGAAATCTGGATGTACCCGTATTATGGCGTTAGTCCGAGCTATTTGCTGCCAATATGGGTGGCAACATACTAGAAGATTTCAATGAATAGTCTCTTTGTTCTAGCTTTGTTTCGCTGATTGATTCATTTAGCCACTTTGTCTGATCCGTGAGATGTATTAATTGAATGATACTGTTTTGGTACTTCTCTTAATATAAAAGGCTGTATGCATCATCATGATGCAAAAGCCGGGCTCCCATTTCTATATAAAAAAAGCGTCGAGTCGTATGTACGTGGCTGCGTCATCAGTGAGAGAGCGAGACTTGCTAGCTACAGCCTACAATATACGCCAACACTAGTTTGTTGGCTACCTACTGATATACGTCAACCACGTACGGCTCATGTAAGAATCTGTTGGTGCTGGCGTTATATTCACATTTCTCCCGAGCTGTTGGCGGCGGAATCTTCTTAATTCGGGATGATTTTCGTTGATTTTTATCAAGTTTGGTCTCTAGAAACACTCCTTAAACGCTTTTGGTGCATTTCCCGGACGACCTGACCTTGTTTATTCCGTATCTAATCAACAGATTAGTAAGTTTAAGGACACGATAATTCTCGTAAAACATGGAGATACATGCTCTACGGAGTGTGTGAGAAAGTAGGCACATGAGACATCATTGATCCTAACTTGACTCATGTATTTATTTTCTTCTTTTTATCAAGGTTTGGGCTGCCAACCACGTGTGTGACAGCGGCCACACTGTCTCACTTGATTAAATTAAGGAGAGGTGCTTGATTGGTGGTTTATGCATTCGTTTTGTTGTTGATCAAGGTTTGTGTAGCTAACCACATGTGCCACACTGTCATACATATCTTGTCTAATTAATTAAGATGATCTATATCTTCTAATTAAATTCTAGTCGATTGAAGCAATAGGAGAAAATAGACATCTACTGGACATGGCCATCACGCGAGAAAATCCACCCAATCTTGCAGCCGGTCCGATTTTATCAATTGACTAGATATAGTACACCGAATCGAAGAAATTGACACAAAACGAATATCAAAGACCCTTAATATAACTCGAAGTTGTATCAACGTATTTTAAAGTTGTGTTATCTATCTTTAGTCCTTCACATTCTACACCTCGTTATTCATCCGTACAGCGGGTAGATCATACATACACAAATTAGGCTAACCTCAAAGATTACAAAAGAGCAAGTTGCATGAGCAGTCCACACCAATTAAAGGCTTTGTGTTATAATGGGTGTTCCCAGCAAATTTTCATACTCTCCGTTCAAATTCCAGAGAATGCGCAGGCTCCAAATACGTCCCATTGAAAATAGGTATGGCCCAACAAGGACGAGAGATTTATCTTTTTTATTTGTATTTTGTTTGCTTCCCAATTTCTTTTACTTTCCTTTACTCACTCCATTTTTATTTTTATACATTTTATTTTCCCTGTTTATTTAAAAAATAATTGCATTTTGATTTTCTTATGATGAAATACATTTGTTTTTTTTAGATAAATGAACAATATTGTCGAAAATTGCAGAACAATTGCTTCCAGATACATGACGATTGTTTTAAGACATCAATAACAATTGTTTTGAAATACATGAACATTTATCAAGAAATACACAAACATTTAATTACTAAATTCATTATTTTTAACTTATTATTTTTTCTATAAATACGACTCCATTTTTTTCTAAAACGTTGTAAGAACTTCTTTTGAAAGTTGTAGTTGTTGGACATATATCACTTTAATTTTCATATCTATATATATTTATATTTTTTAACTTGTTTTTAAAAATTATAGTAAATAAATATAGATTTCTGAAATAAATGAATATTTTCTTGGATCCATATTGATCCATTTTATATATGTGAATATATCCTTACGGAGTCATGGGTATTTCAAAATACAACATTTTTTTGGTTCGTACTATTATCGAAACAGTTTTTGTACGCATGAACACAAAAAAGTAGAAAAATAAATAATTAAGTAAACTAAAGTAAAAGGTGAAATGATTGAAAAAATAATAATCAATTAAACATGGGAAAAAATAAAATTATGCATCGACTTGAACTGGACTAGCCAAAATCAAACGTGTTGCCATGGTAGATATCTCTCACACATTGACTGCTCACAACTCGCCAAGAGCACAGATTTAGTAGCATCATCTACAGTCTTGTCAATACGTTAATAAAAAGTGGTAAGTTGAATGTTAACTAATTGTCGATTACCAGAACTAGAGAGAGTTGAGAGCAGATGGAAAAATGGAAAAAATCCAACATCTCAAAAAAAAAATGTGGAAATCTTGAAGAGACTCGGTATAAGTTCCTTGCCCGATTGCCATTTTATCTTAGTGCGAGTAACATATATTTTTAAGAGATGTGTGAACATTTTTTGAAGTACAATCTTTTATAAAATAAAAAGTTCTTAAAACGCATGACATTTATTTTGATATTGGTGAACACTTTACAAGAACCCGTGAAAGTTTATAAGAAACGAACACCTTTTTAATACACACGTTTAAGAAAAAGATGCACGACCAATACATGAGCAAGTATTATTATTGTTATATATGAGCATTTTTTACACTTTTAATGAATATTTTCACAAACTAGAATATTTTTTGAATTAGTTGAATGTCTTATTTTATAGGTGAAACCTTTTTGTTTTATGGAGCCTGTAAATTATATTTCTTATTATTAAACTACTTATATAAATAAAATTATACATATTAGTTGGTCTGACCAAAATTGACTATATATCATCCTTGCAGACGAATCCACCCCAATGTTCGCTACAAGCGACACATAGTGGAACCCTTGGCTTCAAGTTCAACCACTATCACTTGTCAGTGTTGTGTATTTAAAGGGACTTTGATAATTCGTGGCCACATGATCAATCAGTTCTGGACATGAAAAAAAAGTCGACTTTGGGTAATATTTGGACGATGGCGTGAGCCCTTGGTGGAAACTTTTGCATGCATGCACTACGGTATGAAAATGTTGATATCAGCCAGATTCATTCCTATTTCAAATATTCAAAATGTTTATCTCTCAAAAGACAATCCGTTTTCTCCAATAATTCGGTCGCGACGAGATTTTTGAAACTATATCCCATGTTGATATGATCATACTACTTTTTTCTGGCTAAAAGTAACCAACCCGCGGTGCGTACCAATCTCAAAATTATATGGACATTTCCTTGACATCCTAATAACTAAATCATCACACCTTTATAACTACATCATCAACAACTTGGTACTACCCAACAACATCTTGGTAATTTCATCATCGACAAGGTGGTAAATTTTCAATTGACTCTAGTAACAAAATTAGCGACACCTTGCATGATAACTTCCTCATAAACATCATGATGACTTTTCGCTTGGCAGCATGATAACTACATCATCAACTCTATCATAACAACATAGTTAACTCCTTGTTAGAAACATCATCAACGCCATGTTAACTAAAACATCAACAACTTGATAGCTACTTGCAACCTAGTATATCATTTGCAAATAAATTTCAAGATACCAAAAAAATTCAAGCCACGAGCAACTACTCTATAGATGGTGTCAATAAACCCTATCATGTAGATAGATAGCCCACACAACATCACCAAGAACAGGGAGCTCGAGATTAGTCACAAGTATAATGTAAAAGGTTTCGCTCTCCCTCTCAACATGAATGGAGATCATGCCTGAACCTTTTCGATACAAAAGACATGTTCAGATGTCCACGTATTTAAAAATGCACAATAATTTTCAAGCAAATCAATTTTCGAACTATTTGGATGTGTTAGTTCACTTGATATTTAGCCATTTAGAAAAGAAGAAAAAAAGGAATGGTTGAGAGCTGTGTGTGGGCCTGAAATGGAAAGATTGACCCTTACGAAGATGCTATCCTGCCTTAAAGGCTGCCCGTCTGAAGTAATATACCACACTCGTGTTAATTTTGCAATACCGACCGAGCCACTGGCCGCCCAATACCGGCCCAGTTAGCCTCATCACATTTTGTGCATCCCACAGGTCGGACATACCAGTGACCAGCACATATCCGTCACGTCACCGGCCCGCTTTATATTGCTATCCATCGCCTGCCTGCCTTGCTCGACAGGGCGTTTGCAAACGCCAAACGGAAACGGTCACGGTCCAGTCGAAAGATGGATCCATGCATCAACTTGCAGATCGGTCTCTTCAACCTGCAGTCACACAGCACCTATCTCTTCAGACTTCAGATACATTGATGATGAATCTCTCCCTCCTCAATGCTCTAAATTGTGGTGCCCACACTATACGAGGGCCTCTGGGTGTACTCAATATTGCCGGTGAAACAACGTAAGCTAAGAGTATCTCCACCGGCCACTGTGCCGGGTAGTTTCTAGGCCGACACAGATTGTCACTCTATTGGGAGCGACTCCCAACAGACACTCCCAATATATTTTGATAGAATTTTGCAAAATAAACGGCAAAATTCAAGTTTGACCACAAAAGCGCCGCCATGTCCGACAATCATATTACACACATCAAATGCATAGAAATTAAATGGCTAACGTCTCCACCGTCGACTTCGCCGCAATCTCGGGTGCCTCCGGTTGCGGCGTCGCCTCCGGCGTGGTCTGCCCCGTCGTGTCCCTCGTTAACTCCAGTGGTACAATACCCATCTCAGTAATATGCATTGTTGATAGATCACCTTCGCCGCGATCTATGGTGCCTCCGGTTGCGGCGCCGCCTCCGGCGTGGTCTGCCCGGTCGTGTCCGTCGTTGCCTCCGGCAGTATAAGAGCTACCATCTCAAGCAAGATGCTTTGTTGATACATGCGTTGTTGATAGACCCATCTCCACCAATGTTTCCAATAGCTTTGTAAATGATCTATCAACAAGGTATTCAGAGCGCCGAGGCGAATTCCCACCGCAAAATATATCAATCTCTCATTTTGTCAAAATCTTCACATATAGGCTAAAAATCATGCGAAAAAATGCAAATCTTACAAAAATACATTTATTTGACATTACAAGGGCAGTTTTGTGCTTCTGGCTGATGCAACTGCACAAATCGGAAGGAAATGCGTGCATGTACAGTACGCTGACGCAGATGTGACGGCGGAGCAACGTAGCTTCATTCGAGAGCTTGAAGGTGAAGGCCGCCGGGCATAAATATGATGTTTACCGGCGACGCGACGTGTGGTGCCTGTGAGTGATTCAGCTGAACCAGCCACTCGATCAGTCCTCGTGCCTTCCTTTCCCGATCGACATGGCAATCGATGAGCATGACACACGCACAAAGCTTTGCCCAAAAATCAAAGGAAAACAAAGCAGTCCAGCTAGAAAAAAGATCGATCAAATCCTCCCGTTCGCCATGCGTGGCTGCGGCGGCAAGAGCAACCACGTCCATATAAACGTAACCGCCGGCCCTGCCTCTACTACTACGTGCACCTCTGACCGTGGTTTCAGACTTTCAGTCCTATTCAGTTACGTAGCAACGAACTGTCAGTCCTACCAAGAACGAGCTAGAACATACAATGAAGGCGGCGACCGCAGGGCGGCGGAGCGCGGGCGCTGGCCGTGCACCTCCTGGCGGCGGCGGCGACGGCGCTGGTGCTGCTCTGGTGCATCGGCTTCCGCGGCGGCCTCGCCTTCCGCTCCCACGACAAGCAGCAGATCTTCAACATCCACCCGCCGCTCATGCTCATCGGCTTCATCGTCATCGGCGGGGAGGCCATCCTCGCCTACCGAACCCTCCCGTCCGCCTTGAGCCGTGACGCCAGGAAGAAGGCGCACCTGGCGCTGCACGCCGCGGCGCTCGCCCTGGGCCTCGTCGGTCTGTACGCGGTGTTCAAGTACCACGCCGAGGCCGGCATCCCGAACCTCTACTCGCTGCACGCCTGGCTCGGCATCGCCACCGTCGCCCTCTACGCGGCCCAGTGGCTGGCCGGCTTCCTCGCCTTCTTCTTCCCGGGCGCCAAGCCGGAGACCAGGCGCGCCTCGGTCCCGTGGCACGCCGTGCTGGGCCTCCTCGTCTTCGCGCTCGCCGTGGGCACCGCGCAGCTCGGCTTCCTCGAGAAGATGACCTTCCTCCAGGCCCCGCCGCTGGGCCTCGCCAAGCACGGCGCCGAGGCGCTGCTCGTCAACTTCACCGCCGTCGTCGTGCTCCTACTCGGCGTCGCCGTCGTGCTCGCCACCGTCGACGTCGACGCCACCAGATACGACGCCAAGTGAACGGTCGATCCATCATCGATCCAGGTTAATTTTGTGATTGCCAGAACACTATATGTCAGCACACAGCACCTACTTATATGCACGTCTTCGAATTATTACTGTACAGTCTGCTAATTAAATAGTCCATTTTGATTTCGAATAATCTATTTAGGGACGTGCCCCAGATTATTATCTCATACGGCGCTTGTTTTCGCACTCCGATCACACCAAATAAAATAGATCCTTTAATTACATGCATGCATGCATGCAGCGTCCGACCGAAATTTAAAATAAATTATCTCTTAAACCGTTAATCTAATTGAGTATTCGTTTTCACGGTTGGATTTATCGCGGCGAGTACTTTAAAACAATATCCCATCTTAATATGTTCAGACGAACTTTTTTTCTCGTCGTCAGTTGCCAGGCTATAGTAGCGTAGTTGCCATATTGCTAGTTAACGGTTACCACCCAAATAATACATAGTTACCCGTCATTTTTACATTTTTTTTTGTCATAACCATGATCTACATATTCAGAAAGTGACTATTTGATTCAATCTAGACAAGTAAAATATGGATTATCGTCACAGAAGTATTACATGGGTGAGTACCGCAGTTTAAAAGCCAGACAACCATTTGATTTTAACCTGGTAACCAACTTGACAGTACCTGGTGACCAAGTGAGCATAATCTGGCAACTAGGATGAGAAAAAAAGTTGTCAAAATATATTAAGATGGGATTTAGTTTTGAAGATCTCGTCGCAACAAAGCCAACCGTGAAAACGGATGTCGATTTGGAATTACGGTTTAAGAGATAAAACATTTTAAAGTTTAAAAACGAAAAATGAATTTCACGCGCTAGCTGCATGCATGGCTTAATTAGCATTTTTTCATCAGTGCCCACGAAAATCTAATCGGGGCACGTGCCCTAGCTAGTAAAGTCCATTCCTATGAGCGTATGTGTTTTTTGTCTTTAATTAACTAATTTGTGTCGACTTTGCTGGGTACCAAGCACAGGAGCAGAAGTGTGCCTGCTTGTGTCGATGCAGACACATTTTAACGTTTTCATTTGGCAAAATAAAATGTCTACATGTATCGCATCTAGATTGGCACATTTTGTAGATTTTTGGTTGGCTGCATGTAATCCGGTGGCTTCGTGGTTGGAGCGCCGGATCTGGTGGCTGCCTTCCCCATCACCACCTCGTTGACAATGGTGGATGCCCTGCCGGATCTGGTGGCTCGTGGCTGCCCTCCTCCTCAGCGGCGGCGCGGCTCAAGCCGCCGTTCGTGGGATGCGGTGAGGAGTGCCGGCGATTCCTCGGGACGGCCGTGGCTCGAGCGCCGGCGAGGGGCGCCGACGACTCCCTAGGATGGCCATGGCGGTGACATAGGTCACGGATGATGCGGTTGGGGTCGCTGCGATATTTGTAAATTAGAGGAACCTCTTTGTAAATTTACATTTGTACATACGCTGCGCCCCTTTTTTCGGATCGGAGGGAGTATCAAATTCTCGGCCTGGCTGACTGGATAGACCCCTTTGAGATATGGTCCAGGTTGGTTCGTTGTATTGCACGAGAGGAGAAATGAAGCAAAATTGTTTGGTTGTCTATATTAGCGTGATAGATGGAATGGTCACTTGTTTGTTTGACTGCATCGTTAAGGCGGTTGCTATTTTTTTTTAAATAATACACGAAAATGATTTAATTCTGGAAATATTACACAATTTTTTTTTCAAAAATATTATCCAATCGTCTCGTCGAAGCCGACAGGGCCCAGTCGTCGTTGTCGAAACCGACTGCAGGCCTATCGTCTTTGTCGAAGACGAGAAGCCTGTCGTTCCCAGTCGGCTTCCCGAAGACGACGACGCGGGGAAGCTCCAGGACGGAGGCGCGGCGGCGCGCGTGGCCGGCCGGGGGTGGCGTGCGGCCGTGGTGAGGTGCTCGCGCGGTGAGCAGCGTGCCGGCACCGCGAGGCCGGTCGCCGCCTTGAGGTGGCCCGCGAGCCGGGAACCGTTCTGCCGTCAGCCTCAAGCTCGCGCACCGCGCGCCTCTGCCTCCTCGCCCGCCCCCTCACGGGCGCGGCAGCAGCTGGGTGACCTCGAGCGTGCTTCGGAGGCAGTGGCGGCGCCTACGCGTCCCTCGCCGGCGAGTCCTGCGGGGAGAAGACGCTGTTGGGGGGCTAATCGGTTTTGGCTAACCCGACTGGGCCTTGTCGTCGTCGCCAATGCCGATTAGGCCCAGTCGTCTTCGGCAAGGCCGAGTAGGCCCAGTCGGCTTCGGCGAAGCCGATTGGATAATATTTTTGAAAAAAAATTGTGTAATATTTCCAGAATTAAATAATTTTCGTGCATTATTTAAAAAAAATTAGCAAGGCGGTTGGGGTCACTTTTTCTTATAATGGCAAACTTAGATTTATTTGTATAAACTACAGCATCACATTTGCAAAGAATTCATAGCCACTTGCACTGCCATGAATTAAACTTTAACATAAAAGTTATGTGTGACAACGATACAAAGGTATTAATCAGAAAGTGCTAGAAATAATTGACAATACTGCTGAATTTCCTGTAAGCGACGTGACTTATGTCGAGTTTTTTAGCGCCAGTATAGGTTTTCATGGATAGGGACGGAACTAGACCAAACTCAACAGGGCACACTAACAATATTTTTTTCATGTGCTGCGCATGGATAATTGGAGACTGAAATGTGCATGCATATTTGGAGTATGAGTTTAAGTAATCTTTAGTTTCCTCTGAGCATATGTGTTTTTTTTTGTCTCTAATTAATCAATCTGTGTCGACTTTGCTGGGTACGAAGCACAGGAGCAGAAGTGTGCCTGCTTGTGTCCATGCAGACACACTTTACCGTTTTCCATTTGGCAAAATAAAAGCGCAACATGTCTATATGTGTATGTATCGCATCTAGATCGACACATTGTATGTTTTTGGTTGGCTATATCAAATTTTCGGCCTACCTGGCTGGATCCCTTTTGAGATATGAGGCTATGCGTCGGTTCGTTGTATTGCAGGAGAGGATAAATGAAGCTACATTGTTTGGTTGTCTATATTACCGTGATAGATGGAATGATCACTTGTTTGTTTGACTGCATTGTTAAGGCGGTTGGGGTCATCTTTTCTTATAATATAGTGGTGAACTTAGCTTTATTTGTATAAACTATAGCATCACATTTGCAAAGAATTCATAACACTTGCACTGCCATGAATTTCGAAATAGAAAAAAAATTAACATAAAGTTTATGGGTGACAATGATACAAAGGTGTTAATCATAAAGTTAGAAAATAATCGACAATACTGCTGAATTTCATAAAAGCGATCTGACTTACATCAAGATTTTGAAGGCATCGATGTAGGTTTCGTGGACAGGGACGGAGCTAGTCCAAACTCGACAAGGGGAACTACTTATAGACTAACAAGTATTATCGTTTACAGGGTGGCACACACTATAGAGCCCTCATAGTGGGAGGGTAAAAAGCATCCAACGAAAAGCGACCTTTCATTCCCTTGTTTGCGTGTCACCCCCCCCCCCCCCCCCCCCCCCCCCCCCCCCCCCCCACACACACACACACAAGCACCCCCACGCGAAGGGGTACCAGAAAACGCCTTTCCCTCCCTCCCCCTTTAGCGGCCCTAGCCACCTTCCTTAACAAGTCCTCGAGCCTATTATTTAAGTTGATTGCAAGGTAAATGGTTTTCTCCCTGATACACTTCCTTGGCTCCAAGCTGCTCTGCAATAACGAGACGAATGTAGAAAATAATTATGGAAGAACTCTGAAAGAACGCTAATTTGGAGAGTTATGCATGAAGAAACTTAGAATCCATAACATGGTCGATGCGGATTTTTTTTCCACAGACATGCAACTTAAGCACTTCACCACTCAAATACACACCACATCAGACTACACCGTAAAGACACATATAACCACCAAACAACTTAACCACTTAAGAAACAAACCACATTAGTATGACTAACACGGTACCACCATTAACTAGTACCACATTAGGAATACTACTTAAACAAGTTCGCTACAAAAGGACCACCATTAACTAGAACCATTACATCACACAATCAGCAAGGGTGAACACCACACTTCAGAGCATCTTCTCATCCATTGAGTGATAAGATAATCACCGTGACCGAAGGCTCAACCAACATGAACACCATGAAGTATCATATCTTAAGCTCATTATTCATAAACAACAAAAAATAGGAGCCACACAACATCCATCACAATCTTACCATCATCGAGGTCCCTGGTCTTCTCAAATCAAGAACATCCATTGGTGGTAATTTCGCTTGATTGTGCGAGCGAATGGAGCACCTATCCATGCAGGAAGGCATATGGGATGTCAAGCATCCCTAGCCCAGGTGCTAACAATGTTGGAAATATTCGTTAAACATGCGATGAGGATATTTTCTATTGTATTCAAAATTTATTTGTATTTAATTGAACATAACCAATGATATGTATCATTGAATACATGATTCGGTTATGAAACTATGTATTTGTATGGTGATTTTTCTAATGGTCCCTAGTCGATTAGGTTATGAGGACATGTAGCATTTACTAGTATACGACTCGGTTAATGACTATGTTCCACAATTCATGGGCATGGTGATGTCAATTCGATACTTTTGACGTTGGTGAAGGAGTTCATCAAGTGGACATACCCATTTCGAAACGCGGTGAGTTATTATCATTTGTTAGTCTCAAGTATAATGTGTATGCTATGTCATTAGACATGCGGTTGCACGCCCAAACTGTGAATCGTACTTACTTAGGATCTATCAAAGGCTACTTCATGACAAAGTAGTCAGAAAGGTAAATTCCAAATTAGTCGGGAAGCAATTTGCGTGACGTGGTTAGGTAAGATGAAATTTGCCCCTCCACTCAGTGATATATTCTCTGGTCTCTAGCGCGTGGTCAGATTTTTTTTTGCAAAAAAAGGTGTAATTTTTTTTCTTCCTTCTAATCAAGTGGCGGTTGAAAGCGTATTCTCCCGAATTACGTAAATTTGTGTAAGAGGCGTGTCTCATGGCTCACACGGTCACACCGTTCCGCAAAAATTACCCACAAAACAGCCGTTTCCCGTTTTGAAACTCAAATGCAAATCCAAATCCCCACCACCACCAAACCCCTTTCCGTCGTCGTCGCCGCCGGCGTCTCCTCCGGCTCCGGCAGTGACGGGCGGTAGCGGCCATGGGGGTCAAGAACCTGTGGGACATTCTCGACTCCTGCAAGCAGAAGCTGCCGCTCAACCACCTCCAGTGAGTCTCGCTTGCTCGCGTGCGTCTTTCTCCCTCCCTCCCCTGCCCCCGCTGATTCCGTGCTCTCCATGGTTGGAAGGAACAAGAAGGTGTGCGTAGATCTCTCCTGCTGGCTCGTGCAGTTCTGTAGCGCCAATCGCTCGCCGGCTTTCGTCAAGGACAAGGTCTACCTCAAGAACCTCTTCCACCGCATCCGCGCCCTCCTCGCCCTCAATTGCAGCCTCATCTTCGTCACAGGTTAATCTCGGAATCTCCCTCGCCCTACCCTACCAATGGAATCCCACCGGGTCTGGGAAATTTAGCGAAATGCCAGATCAGGGTTGGTCATAAAATTCAGTTCTTGGGTGTTTTTCTTGTCTTCAGATGGGGCAATACCTTCAATCAAGTTGGCTACTTATAGACGCAGGCTGGGATCCAATTCTGAGGTCAGTTATAACCTAACCAAACTCCCACTTCCTGGAATATGATGCGACCAATTTCATTTGTAAACCCAGTTGTTGATTCACTTTAGGCTAATTGTGATGAGACGAGTTCGCAACCATTGACCTCGCTGCGGCGGAATAAGGGATCAGAATTCTCGCGCATGATTAAAGAGGCGAAGCATCTTGGGTTGGCCCTGGGCATCCCTTGCTTGGATGGGTAGGTTTCTCTCTTCTCCAGTCAATCTATTGATTGATAATAAGGCCTGAAATTATTAACAAACCCCTGTAACTGTATTTCTTTGTTGTTTAACAGTGTGGAGGAAGCGGAAGCACAATGTGCATTGCTAAATTTAACCTCGTCGTGTGTAAGTACAATACTTTTCCTAATCACCTGATATCATGTATGTTACTTATTTCTTGCTTATGTTATTTCAGGAAGGCTGTTTTACATCAGATTCAGATGCTTTTCTTTTTGGCGCAAGGACAGTTTACAGAGATGTTTTCATAGGTACTGCTGATCTATAAGAACTGCTGGTTTGGTGATTGTTACTGTAATTATAAAGAACCCTTGCATTGTCTGCTTGTTTCCTTCTCATTGCAAAGCTTTCCTATTTGTGTGCTTAAATTCTCGTGATTTGCTCATATTCACTCTTAAATTAGGGGATGGCGGTTATGTCATTTGCTACGAAATGGAGGACATAGAGAAAAAGCTTGGTTTTGGCAGGAAATCACTGGTATGTTGCATTATCTATCCTGCTTTGACTTGCTCACATGGATATCTTGTAGCGGATAATTTGACTCTTCCATAAAACGCTATTTTTTGTGGGGACCATAAAAAGCTATATGAAAAAAAGAACAAGAAATTTGATAAATACCCCCAAGATCACTCGATGTTGGAAGAGATGCAGCAAATTATATCGAAGGTTCTATCTTGTTGAACTAGCACAGTAATAGTAGATAATTACCAACAGAGTTGTTTTAGAGTACTAAACAAAATTACCTTTGATATTACAGTTTTTTTCAGTGAGCTGGCATCATTGTTAGCTAGAGGTCATTGGAAGTTGCACAAAAATAAATCTGACTTGTGATGTTCAACAACAATAGCATGATGCCACCTGACTCCAATAACTAACTAAAAGACTCAAATTTTGGTATTTTACTTGTTTCTGCTTCATCGGGAGTTTTGAAGTGCTTCCTATTTTCTAATCCTAGAATGTACATATTTGATCTGTTTCTTTGAACTGGTTTAACTCTTTCAAATTTTCCAGATATCACTTGCGGTCTTCTTGGTTGTGATTATTCTAGCGGAGTTCGTGGTTTTGGCCCGTAAGTACGGAATGCATAGTGTTTATTTTGGACTGATAACTCTGTAATACTTATAACTTAGTACAGTGTGATTATTGCAATTGTTCTTATACTTTACTATCTGAAACTCTAGTCTGTAATGGTTCTTTTAAGTGCTTCAGGAAGCAGCATGCCGTCTCGTAAAGTCTGTGGGAGATGATTCCATCCTTGATCAGATTTTATCTGATGGAGTAAAAGCTACGAGGAAATGTAAAGGAAAAAAGTTGGCCTTAACCAAACAAGGGTGGTGACGGTGACGTGTGCAAAAAAAAAGTACCTTTAGTAAACAAGTTTGTATAAGTATTTTGTAGCTATGTAGCTAGATCTTACATTGTTGTACCACACGCATAATGCACTGTATTTTCTCACAGAGGTTGGGATGAGCCAAGATTCTGGTGTCCAATTCCATGAGGTGATAAAAGCATTTCTGGAACCAAAATGTCATTCACCTGATTCCGAAGATGTGCGGAGGTAATTAAATATTGGATAAATGTACTGCCTTGTTTGGTTTTAGTATCAGTTTATAAAAGATGTAGAAGCCGTGCATCTTCAGTTAGCTCTCCTCTTGTCTTCTTTTTGGGTGTGGGGGAGGCGATGACCCATGCCCATGCCCATGGTGTACAACATATATTGGGGGTTGGGTAACGTTTTCTTCTGATTATTAATATTTTTGTATGTCCATAGGGTATGCTGCCAGCACCCATTTCGTCAGTCAGAGTTCCAACAGATATGTGAGAAATATTTTGAATGGACCCCAGAGAAGACTGGTATTTTAAATCCTAACCTGTTATTTCTGGATTGAGCTGCTATATGCATGGAATGTACTATCACTGTTTACTTATGTACTTGAGTATGTCTGCAGATGAATACATTCTTCCTAAGATAGCTGAGAGAGAACTTCGAAGGTTTTCAAATCTTCGCTCACGTCTTCAGCTCTAGGAATGAAACCATTGTTGAGTGAGGTAGGTTTGCGTGCTCAGGGCATTTTTAAGTAAACATTCTAGTTCTACTTATAAAGTCTAAGCATCTAATTTGCAGATTCCAGTACCATGCCCTGTATTGGCAATTACGAAGCAGCGAAAAGTTCATGGGAACGAGTATTATGAGGTTTCATGGAGAAACATGTATGGGCTCCAAGCTTCAGTGGTTCCAGGGGATCTCATTAGAAGGTAGTAGTTTCGTCCCTCCTCTCCCATACTGCAACAGCCAATCTCTTAATGTACGACCGTAGCATAAGAAGGATTTAGTTTGCTAACCTTCTGAAGTGCCCTTCCTGTGCAATTACAGCGCATGTCCAGAAAAGATAACTGAATTTTTGGAAAGAAGGATGAAGACAAGAAGCAAAAGAGGAAAGCTAGGCCCAAGAAATCAGCACAACAAGCTCAAGTAAAAGATGTTGATGCTCGGCTCCAAGAATTGTTGCTTGGTATCGAGTCGGAGTATGCCACGTTTCCGCCTGCAAGCAACTGCCCTCAGACAGCAGATGTACATGCCGTGGTACCTGGCATGGATATAGTTGATCTGTCTTCTCCATCCCCGCCCCTCCGGGCTTGCAAGTCCCAGAGGTTCATCGGATCAACCACAGCTACCATGAGTGGGAATGATCTGCAGTGCCAAAGTCTGCTGACGGTATGAATGAGTCACAGAGTAGCAGCCAGTCAAGTGATGCTCAGAATTTGGGGTCACAGAGTAGCACCCAGTCCAGTGATGCTCTTAATTTCACCCTGGACGACGACCTGATCGACCTCCTCGCCCCTGCCTCTGGTTACTGATAGACCTTGCAGCTTGCAAGACTTGCCAAGCTACAACGAAGCTGAACGAAGAGCTCTGACAGATCTAAGCAATCTCCCTGAGAAAAGCAGCATGCCGGGCGCTTCAGATGACAGGCATAAAGCTGGAACAAGCGACGGCCGTGTGCCGGTCGAAGCATCACCGCCAGTCGTCCATGGGGCCCGGGTATCCAGCAGCCGAAGTAATTACAGATTAATTCGTTAGCAGAAGCTGACGCCATTGATTTGTGTTCTCCTTCTCCGGCTGTCATCGACAGGAGAAGGAACGGTAAGCATGACAAGAATGTAATAGACATTAGCAAAGCTGACAGTAGTGTTATCTCTACTGATGAGAGAGGATGATCATGAGAGGAAAGCGAGAGAGCTAAGATCGTTTCTGAAGAGCATAAGAGATGAACTGTAATAGTGTATGAACACGTGATCAATTTGTGTCTGATCCAATTGCTGGTTCGTATACATGTGTGTTGAGTTTGCATTTTTTTTACATGGAAGAAACTGTCCAAGCCCTGAGCAGCAGCAGGCCGTGCGCCACCATGCCGCAGAGGAAGCCCAGCGCGGCGCTGGAGCCGACGAGCGACACGGCGGTGCAACGAGCATGACGAACGCCTCAGCCTTGACGACATGTCCCTGGCGGCGATGGCCAGCTCCACGCCGCGAAGAGCAGCAGCACGCCGAGCAGCCCGACCGGGAAGTTGGTGAGCACGCGCAGCACGGAGCCACCGAGGAGCAGCCCCAGCGCCAGCTTGAGCCCGCCCAGCGCCGCCACGCACGCGCCGCTGCGGCCGCCGAACTTGTACTGCCCCGCCAGCCCACCCGCGCCGTGGCAGCACGGCATGGCGCCGAACCAGCAGCCTACCAGGTTCATGGCGCCCATGGTCACCGACACCGACGTCGCCGACGCCTCCTTCTCCGGGAACAGGTCGCGCGTCAGCTTGCACACGGCCACCACCGAGTTGAGCACCGAGAGCGGGATCTGCGGCACCGCGCCCTTGATGAACCCCTGCTTCCAGGCCTCCCTCGGTATGTGCACCACCCGCATCCTCGACGGCCCCCCCGAGCTCCCTCACCGCCGCCGGGTGCCGGATGATGGCGAACACCACGCCTAGCACGAACACGATCACCGCCGACGGGATCGCCGATGCCCAGCGCCGCCTCCAGCTCCTGCGGCTGTTGTTTTCCTGTCCTTCTTCTTCTTGGGCGGCGGCGACGGTGCCCGGCGCCACTTGGACGTGGTCTTGGCCGGCTCCATTGACGAGGACGATGAAGCAGACGGCGGCAAGAGCGAGCACGAGGCCGTCGAGCCCGGCCCAGGGCCGCCTACCCGCGGACTTGCCCTTGCCGAGGTCCTGGTCGTAGCGTATGTACTTGACGGCGGCCATGGCGAAGTTGAGCCCTGCGCGAGCTGGATGCCGCGGACGACGGGGAGCGGGACGAACCAGTAGACGAGCTTCATGAGGCGGGTGACGCCGAGGAGGAGGACGAATGCGGCGGTGAGGATGCCGGCGGCCATGATCTCGGGGATGTCAAATGACGGGTCGGAGAGCGCGGCGGCGGCGATGGACTTCATGGGCTGGACGGGCATGGGCACGCCGTAGACGAGGCCCGTGACGGCGTTGTAGATGCCCGTGAAGATGAGCGTGGTGCCGAGGTCGAGGTTGCGGGAGAGCGCGAGCGAGAGCACGATGGGGATGTAGGTGCCCAGGTCGCCCATGGCGCCGTTGAGCTCCGACCACGCCGACCGGAACGTCAGGTTGTCGCGCGCCCGGGCGAGCAGCGAGGTCGGTTGCTTGGCGCCGCCGTGTGAGCCGGAGAGTGCCTCTGGGTCGTCGGCGGTGGTGGCCATCGCCGGTGCCGATGCCGATGCCGATGCCATCTTGTTTGTGTGGGGAGTGAGGTTGTTAGCTTAGGTGCCAAATGGGGCGCAGGATTTATAGGAAGGAGGCATGAATGACGTCTATGCTGCTTGTTGTACTTGGCATATGCTTGCTTGCAACTGTAGTACATTACATATTTGCATGTTGACAAACTAGATAATGTATACCTTTTTTGTGTAATATACTCCCTCTGTATCAAAATATAACATGTTTTAGCATGTTGGGCGCTAAATTTTGTGTAATATACTCCCTCCGTATCAAAATATAAGATGTTTTAGCATGTTGGGCGCCCAACATGTTATATTTTGATATGGAGGGAGTATGTACGTATGAAATATTGAAATGGCAGCAAGTAAAACAGGAAGAGAGATGTGTGAGTTGACTGTGTGCTATATCTATCTGAGTGCCAATGTTGCCCTGAACTTGAACCGATGATGGCCCATTGGCACACCAAAAGGCAGGCAGAGCAGCAAAAGTCAGCGTCTGTCGCCATGCGTGCATGTACTATGTACGCTACTCCCTCCTTGTTCTTGTTTAATGGTGTTCTCCTCTTGGCAGCAACGGCCTGAAATTGATTTGGAGCTGCAGACAGAGATATTTTGACATGTCAAAATCGATACTGACCTAAGAAACAGACATCGGCTGCTGCTGGTTGACTTTGATTTCAGGTGGTTCTCATCGTCAGTCAGATGCCTACTTCCCAAGGCCAACACTCACTGGTGGTAGCCTCAACTCAACATATGATGAATCTGTTAAAATAGGAAGAACACATTCGGTGCAAAGTTTGCTGGAGAAAGATTGATTACGAGCCGTCCATCCGTTCGCAGGCCAGATGCTATTTCTCCTCTTGGTGGGTGCAAACTGGAAAGAGAGGGAATTCTTCCTCCCAGCATTATGATCGCATCCTGCTACTGTAGACTAGGCATCACACGTCTCAATGCCCAAACAAAGACAACGATCCCACGACTTACATCACTAAAAAATATACTCCAGATACGATTTGCCCCTCATCGAAAAGGATGGATCATGTATGCGCAGCACCTACAATTCTACAAACAGTTCGCAGAAAAGGATGGATCATGTACTCCAAAACAAAATCTACACTTTTCACTTCCAGAGTTAAAATCTGGGCAAAATGTAAGAAGCGGAAAATATGTCATATTGGTCTGGTTGTTGATGTGCCAGTCAGTTAGGTTTTCGAGTTGGCGGGGAACGCGAACATAAATCCAACCAAAAAAGCAACCAGGAGCATAAGCAAAGCAGCTAGAATGCCGAGGCTGTCGCCTTGTGTCCTCCTTGAACCATTCGCCTGTGCAGAGTGCCCATCATTCGGACTGTGACCGGCAAGGGCACGTGACGAAGCTCCAGGCACCACATCCCAGAACGATTCTAGCGTGGCAGAAGCCGCTTCGACTTCTGGTTCTAGGATTGAAGAGTCCTCCACGCCTGTTTCCAGCGATATCACTTCCTTGCAGCGCTCCATTGCGTCCTGCAGGTAGCACACACAAGGGTGCGTCAAGTCAAAGACAGTACACGAGACAACGTCATGTCCCACCAGACTAACCAGAGAACAAGATACTATAGAGGATATAAGCATGCTATTCACATAACTCTATTGAGAGTCGAGATTCCTGGTGCATTCGGAGAACATAAGTACCTTCGTTGTTTCTGATTGTTGCAAGTAGTCACAAATATAGGAGCCAGCCAACCAAGGAATCAGAATCCTTCTAGGGAATGAGAAACTATAAGGCTCTCTGTTTGCAAAAAGAAAAGGATGTGATCAGTTGCGTAGTGAAAACACACATTGCAGAGATGCTCTGAATAACAAACTACATCAGTGGCGTGCACGGGTTTTCGCTTATAATCAAAGGAAAAAAGGTAGTTACTCCCTCCAATCCAAAATAAGTGTCGCAGTTTTAAACTGAGGTTAGTTCAAAACTGCGACACTTACTATGGATCGGAGGGAGTAAGATTTTGAATACACTAACCAGATGAGAAATAAATAAACAAACAAGGCTTCCATAAAACTGTAAAATATAGCGGGTGTACTTTTCCTTCTATTCAATAACATAATTTTTCCCAGAAGATAGAAAATACTTCAACCTCAACTCATGAAAAATAACTTGTGTGGCCTTCTGAGATGGTAAATTCGCCACATCATTAGTCGTCGAGTCATCATCTGCCTCATCGAGGATGATATCCAATCTGCTTCGTAGACTAGCGATGATGTCCACCTTAATAGGGAGTAGGATAGGAAGAAAGGCATCATATATAATATTAGTTCACTAACCATTAAAATATATCGCATAATTCTAACAACTAATTTACAATGACTCTTAAAAGAATTTAAAATCACAAGAACTAAACCAATGTGGGGCAGATTTATCATGTTAACTCTTTGGACATTCAATTACATTATCATAAGAAGAAATAAATACTACAGTGGCAAGTAACTTGCAAAAAAAATAGTAACAGTGAAAAGCACTACTAAGTGAAAACAAATATCTACAGTTCTACATCACAGACACCGAATATGAAACATATATAGTTACCAAAGGGTTCTATGTTAAACTTCAGTAGACTCATGGAGACACAGATTACTAAAATTCCTAATGCAGTTTCGAAATTCCAACCAAAATTCAGTTTTATTTTCAATTGATATTCAATCATAAAATTGGTGGTTTCAAGCTCGAAAAGTTGCATGTGAAGAGTTATAAAAAAGTGGCAACTCTATACAAGGTTCAGAATAACGAAATTTTATCTTATAAATACCTTCAGGTCAGATATAGCTTCCGAGATAGATTCTTTTGGGCCTAAGTATGCCAATGCACTGACAGATCCAGCAAAGAGAAGCAACCCAGAAACTCCCTCTAAACTGCATTCTTTAGTGCAAGCGATAACTATTAGGCTCGGATAATTATATCAAGAGAAATCAACCATAAAATAATATAGAATGCAGCATTAGGTGAAGCACCTCCGGTAGGCAAATTGGTCTTGAAAGGTACAAGAAAATCGACTTTGTGTGAGCTCTCTGAAGTGATTGTCATATCATCTGAAACCTAGACGAAAACATAGAGAGAACACTATAAGCTTAACTGGGTGTTAAACACAAACAAGGTTAGAAGTAACAAACTTTCATAGCTCAGAATTCACTATCTCTTTAGGGTGGTGAACATGTTGGATTTTCTCTCCAACTGAAATAAAGGCGAAGGAGTGGTAACTTACCAGAACTCCATCAATCAAAGCTTTGGCATTCTGCACTTCCTTTGTGAGATGACTGATTGCCTTCGAAATAACTTTCTTAAAAGGCTCGGCTTGAACAACTGTCAATCTATGCCAATATGGATTTAAAGTAATAAGTCCAGAACGTGACAAGAAAAGGTAACAATGACAAATTCACGCATTTACCACGGCAAATGCGACTATAAACTGACAAGCACAGTAGTTTGTTTATGTACTTTAATATTTTAATTAATTCAGTTCGCTTAAAATGACACCCTTGTAGTTTTGGAACATAAATGGCACAAGAATTGCTTAGCTAACTAGTAAGCAGCATTCCAAAAGTAGTACCTTGTCTCAAAATTGTATGTGCATCTGAAAGTTTGAAGTGAAGTTAACAGTTTGCTAAATTTGAAGTCACACGGTCTTAAGCTTCCTGATGCCATCTCACATATACGACATGCCCACCTGTAACACATAAAAGTTCATATGTTATGACCTACATGTGATATTTATTGATTTGTTCCTTCCATAAAGAAGCTCAAATCAGAATGGATCTATGCAGTGACAAATTTCCATAGGCAATAACCATTATTGACACAACAAATTGGGATAATCACAATAAGTAAAACCAGATAAGAATTTCTGAAATCCAAGCTCGGCAGATCCCTAAAGCTTGATCAATTCAAAGTACTAAGAAGATGGTGCCAGCCTGCTACATGACTTATTGGGGGAAGGGAACAAAGTAAGATAGCAAAAATAATACGGCACCTTCTTGGGCTGTAAGAGAGATGAATGAGCAGCCTCTCATCAAAGTCACTGCCGTACCAAGGAACTGCCTGAGAAACCACTCTAATAACCTATAAAATAACAACAGTTGATAACCTGAACAATGGCATGACCTAGTAAAAGGAATAAAAGAAAAATCAAGAAGTCACTGTACATGCCTAAAATAGCAGAAAGCCGCTGGCAAAACAATCTAAAACACATGCCCGCAGAAGGTACACCCACCCCAAAATTCATAAAATGAATCAAACCAGAAGTTGGTACTTGTTGTTCTAAAGAAGGTCGTTATGGGATTGTAAAAGGCTGTTAGAATTACAAGGTAGAGGTAGCCTACTTGTTACATTTAAGTTGAGATGAGGCCAACATTCTTACAGCAAAGCCAAGAACACCTAGGCGGTAGAAGGGCCAGGTAGGGCAGTATAATTGGCCCAGATAGGCACATCAAGTTGGTTAATTGCCAAGCATATTCGAAAGATAAGAGATATAGGGCCAACATGAGCATGTGTATTTGATTTGACAGGCGTTAACGATTTGTAGCATCATCTTATACTAGAAATATTTTCTATCATCAGAAAGTATAACATGGAACGTCTAATATGAAGCAGTCACCAAGCCTAATTTGTAAAATCTTCCCCTTTATATAATACGATGAGGCAATAGCTGGGACTTAAATTCCATTATATCTTCTTGTAACCTTATTTGTTACCATACAGTAAGTATATATGCCTATCTCATTCCAAATAGCAATTACAACACTAAAAGGTGGGCTAGCGGCCCAAACAGTTGTACAGTTATTTAGTACATTATTGTTACCTGCGATAAAACAGCCGGATAAGTCGCTTTGAAGGAGCCTTCAGAAGACCATATATAGATACCTATGACACTCATTCCTCCAAGGAGCATCCTTGACACCTGCAAACCAGGAGAAGATTTGAGAAAAATTCTCAAATGAGTAGTTATTCTGAGTCGAAATGACAAAAAGGTTGTGCTACCATAGTATGAGTTCGAGCAAAAGAATCAAAACATGGCTGAATTTTGAATTTAGCTGACCAAACGACTCGCATTAGACACATATTGCTGGTTCGCAACACCTAAGGTCTGAACCTTACAGGAGAGTACTAATGGTAGAAGTCAGATTTTGTTGCAAACTCTGTAGGTTCGTCTGCATCTAACAATTGATGACTGGTATTGTTGGTATCGTCAGGGGTTTGTGCAGAGTATAAGTGGTGACAGGAGACTTCACCTGTCGAGCGTGCTCAGCGACCCAGTCGACATCGAACTGGAGCGTCGACGGCGCGTCAGACGAAGCTGCGGCGCCCCCTTTCCCTCCCCCCTTGAACTTGGCCTTGCCAGCCGAGGGGGCGGCGGCCCGGAGGTAGCACGCGGGCTCGCCCGCGTCGGTGGGCGGCGTGGGGAGCAGGGAGTAGACGAGGGCGCGGTCGGAGGAGGCGCTGAGCTTGCCGACCACCAGCCCCACCTGCACGCAGGAAGAACCGATCAAATCAAACATCACTGCAACGGCAGCCTGCCTCTGCCTGGGATGCGGTTGGACGAGCACGAGTACGAAGAAAGGCAGGGTGACCTGGGACCGAGGGGCGCCGGAGGAGGCGACGCCGTCCTCGAAGGCCTTGATGCGCGCCTCGTCGGCGACCACCGCCTTGACCATCGCTCCGCGGCGAGTTGATAGCCGAAAACCCAAATCGAGCTCCAATGAGAAATTGACCGTCGTTCTGACAGTGCTGGCCCATCTGTAAGGTGACGGGGCAAGTCCGGTGACAGTCTATGACCCGAACCCACATGTCAGCCCAATTAAACAAATAAAAAAATCTAAAAAATAAAAAAATCTAGCTAGCACGGGTCGGCGAGCGCGCAGCTAGCTAGCACGCCCGGCCGGCCGGCGAGTGCGCACACGCCGCTAGCTAGCACGCCCTGCTGGCCGACAAGCGCTCGCGCACCCGGAGCTACAGAGCACGCCCGGCCGACCGGCGAGCACGCGCGCGCGGGTACCTAGCACGCTCAACCGGCCGCGGCCCGTGCTTCCCCTCGCCTTCTGCTCTGCCGGCCTGCGAGCGGGTCACCGCCGCCCTCCTACGCCACCGCGTCGTGCCCGTGTGCACGTCCACGCCGCCGGCGTTCGCGAACAGCCACAGGTCGCGTCGTCGCAGCTTATCTCGCCGGCGACGGACTCCACGTGCTTCAGGCACGGCCGCAGAACCCGGCCACGCACCCGGCGCCCACTCCGCGCGCTGCCCGGCCGGCCGCTCTGCCGCTTCCTCGCCGCGGCCGTCGCCGCCTAGCTGCTCTTCCGGCCGCCCGCCGTCGCCTGGAGGATCCTCCGACCGCCCGTTGTCGCCTGAGCGGGACCCCAGATAACCGCGGCGGGGACGGGGCCGGCGACCCCTGCGCCCTCTCAGCGCGGCTCTGCAGGCGGGAGGACGACGGTGGCTGTGGCGGGCGGCTACTCCCCGGCTTTCTCTCTCTAGAGCCCGTCTGCTGCAAGGGCCCGACTGTGGCGGACGGCCGGCGGAGAGCTTGCAGGGCGAGGTGGCTCACCGGCCGACGGAGAGAGGCGAGCGGGGACGGCGAGTAGCAGGGGCAGAGCCGACGGTTGACTTTCTTTTAGATATTTTTCTTTTCTCAAATTTTTTTCTTTTTTATGGTACTGATAAGTGGGGCCCACCGTCAGTTCAGTGTTAACTCTCTCAGCTTGCCACGCCAGCCTGACAGGTGGGCCATATCGGTCAGATTGGCTGTCTAAATTGAATCAGAGCGCGATTTGGGCAATCTGAGAAAATCTGAACGAAATGTGGTACCAAAATGAGATTGTGGAGCTCACCGGTATCAATCGGTAAATTTGACTACAAAAGTGTACTTTTAGGCTATTAACTGCTCCGCGGGGGCAGCGCGATCTGGTGGCCTGTCTGCACCGGAGGAGCCGTCACTTCACGTGACGCGCCACGGATACGCTACCGCTTTCTCCACCTCATTCACGTAAATAATAACTATCGCCGTATTCGCTGTCGGTTTGCGTAAACCACGTATACGCTTTTAGCTGTGATATCACTCTCTCAGTCTCGCAGTGAAGAGGAAGCGGCAGCGGCGGCAGCAGCAGCCCTTTCCCCAATAGCCCGAGGAGGAAGGAGGAGGAGGCAGCAGCCTGCTCAAATTCGGAGCAGCTGTGCTGTATGTGCTGAGCTGAGCTCCGGGAAGGCGCAATGCGAGGGCCCCTCGGCGCCATCATTGGTCGCCACGCCTCCGGCGCCGCAGGAGCCGGAGGAGGAGGAGGAGACGACGACGCAACTGGCGTCATTCGCCACGACCGCAAGTGCCGCGACCTGCCATTCCTCGCCCTCTTCGCCGCGTTCTGGGTCGCCATGATTGTCAACTCCAGCTTCGGGTTCAACCAGGGCAACCCGCTCAGGTCGATATCCATTCCCCAACTTTATGCAGCTGTCGGTGCCGCTTACTCTCGATTAATTTTTGCCTTTACGGGTTACTCCTGTGGTGAATGCGTGGCACATTTGTCAATTTTTCTCTTGTTTCATCTAGATCTTTGATGTTTCGTCGATTAATTTGGACCAAATGACAGTATAAAATGCAACTAGTGATTGTTGCCTATTGTGGAGCTTTCTTCCACTGTGTTGCCTATTGTTACCCTTAGTTTCACTAATTGTACAAACGAGGTTTAGCCAAACAAGGTGAATCCTTGCTTTGCATCGTCACCTCCAATTGAGGGCACACACCAAGAAAGCAAATCAGTGGTCCTTAAAATGGTCTGGTGCTCACACTGCCACCATCCATATATTGCTGTTCCCTTTTTTAGCACAACTCATTTAAAGAGCTGCAGAGATTTATTGAAGTAGTTGTCTGTTCTTATGAACATCAAGTCCCCACAGAGAAAGGGGTGATTGTACAGGGTGAAAGCATTTCGTGTTTTACTCATGTGCCACTGTTAAAAATTGTTTTAGACTTTATAATGGCCACTGTTGGTGAAGACACCTATATATATTTAACATTTTCTGCTCTGACCATGCAGGCTGACTTATGGACTAGACTACAGAGGGAACATATGTGGCAGCAAACATGGTGATCCAGATTTGAGTGAGCTGGATGTTCGTTACTGGATGAACCCCAACCAGGTGTACCAAAGTGGGCTAAAAGACAGCAAAATTAATCTAGCTGATGCTAAGGCCATCTGCCTGATGGAATGCCCCTTCCCCGCGGAAGATGGGCTGAACTTTGTGTGTGACTACCCAGAAGGTGACATACGGCTCTCTGTTGATGATTGGATCGACAGGGACTACGATTACTTTGAGTATCTCACACCAGATATGCGGAACACTTCGCTTCAGTTGCAGGGTCCATGTTACCCCATCATATTTCCAAGTATAAATGGTAAGTCTGGCATGAATATTTAAATATAAGGTCCTCAGATATTTAACAAGATGCTGCCAATTCCTCAGGGACACGAAGTGTTATGCGCTAATTCGGTCTCTTTCTACCGTTGCAGTCTACTGGAGCTGCCAGTTTATTGCACGGCCATCCAATGTCTCTTTGAAGCATTGGCAGCAGATGGGTGGTGCCAGCATTGATGAAAACATGCTAATAGACAAGACGATTCACAATAGCATTAACTATAAATCTTCTGTATTAAAGGTTTGTCTTGGTACTACTTGCACTGTTAGTCCATTTATCTGTTTCACAAGAAATATATTCTGCCTCCCCGATATGTCTGCCCATGTATACGAAAAGCACAGTTTTGTTCTCTGGACGAACATTATTTTCTACTACAAGCTACGTAACATTAAATGTTCATACAACAAGGAAATACTAGCAACCACATGTCTTGCTAAAGGAAGCCACATGTGATTAATATTATTCAGCTGCATTTGTTAGATTCAATATGAGAGATGTGGTCCTGCAAATAAATAAATAAATAAAAACTGAGAGCCTTGCGCATGCTTGCATGTCTATATGTAGATTCTTGGAGCTGATACGTTTTTATATCGTGCAGAGATATGTTGCAGATATTGGGAAATCCTGGCCTGTGTTAATCGTTTGTGGGGGATTACTCCCCCTTTTCCTATCGTTGATATGGTTAGCGATGATCCGCTATTTTGTTGCTGGGATGCCATGGATAACAGTAATCCTGTTCAATGTCCTTGTAATATCCGTCACGATGTTCTTCTATATAAAAGGTAGGATGCTCCACGCGACTCGTAAGTAATAATAATATTTACTAGTATTATAGCTGGTAAAATGGCATCATGTGATCTTTATCAGCATAAATTGCCTTATACACATTCTCATATAGTCTGACTATTTTATGTGCTCAGCTGGCTGGATTGGCAATGATCCCTTAACTGTTGTAATTGGTCCAAGTGACCCATATGTCAGCATAGGTGGACGGGTATGCTTGTATCTCCTATTTATGTAGTTTTAACACTACCCTGCTAAGCTTCTTGGTATCTCATCATTCATCTTTTCGTCAGGAAATAAACCATCTTCATGTTGCTGCTGTATTGATGACGGTAGTAATGATCATTGCTTTCCTGACTTCAATAGCTATTGTTCGGCGTATACTGATAGCGTCATCTGTCCTTAAGGTGCGTATGGTGCTGAATCCACTGGCTTCACATGCACACTGTTTCAATCAGCTCTGTATTTTCTGAGCACTCATCAGGACGAACTGGATGTAGGTAGCTGCAAAGGTCATTGGTGAAGTCCAGGCACTCATTATTTTTCCGGTCGTACCATACTTCGTCCTTGCTATCATCTATATGTTCTGGTTTTCAGCCACACTATATCTCTTCAGCTCTGGTCAAGTTTTACAAAATGATTGCAAAGCTGACTGCTGTACGTTTGATCTAAAGCTGGGAAAGGTAAATTGTGACAACTGTTGTGGGTACAGTGTCCATTACACCCCTCATATTGGCATTGCCATTTTTTTCCACCTATTTGGCTGTTACTGGGCAACACAATTCTTCGTCGCATGCTCTTCAACTGTAATTGCTGGATCAGTTGCTTCGTACTACTGGGCACGTGGTGAAATATCAGTAAGCACCCCACAAACCTTACACTGGCAAATAACTCTAGTCATAGTAGATGTGAATTTCCCAATGACTTTCAGCACCTCCACCAGCTAACTGTGCGGCACAATATTGTATGCAGCATGACATACCGTTTCATACCATGGTATCTTCCCTGAAGCGCTTGTTGCGCTATAGTCTTGGATCCGTGGCTCTAGGTTCACTGATCGTGTGTATCGTAGAGTGGGTGCAGTCTATACTTAAATCACTTCGCCGTAGGCTGAAAGTAGTTGATTCAGCCGGTGAAAGCAGCTTCCATAAGACAGTGTCATCTTCATCTCACTGCTGCTTAGGCTGCATAGATTGGACAATCAAATCAGCGAACCGGAATGCTTATATCGTGGTAAGTATCAACAGTTATTCTACATGTCTCCTTCCTTAACGTGTATGTTGTTATCTTCTTACGGTATATATGCTGTTTAGTTTCCCTTGTTAGTGCTGTCTTCTGTTGTTTAGTTTCCCTTGTTAGTGCTGCTTGTGTAGCTGTGATGGTTGCGCCGGTACAGAATGGGTTCTCAAAATTGTGAATTGCTATTTGCAGATTGCCACTACAGGGAAAGGATTCTGCAAAGCTTCTGAGCTAGCAACCGAGCTAATAATGAACAACATACTGCGCATCGGACAAGTGAACGTCATAGGGGACGTGATCCTCTTCTTGGGAAAGCTGTGTGTGAGCCTGTTCAGCGCGCTCTTCGCGTTTCTCATGCTGGACAACCACAAGTACAGGTCTGCCCACAACAAGATATCATCTCCACTCTTCCCTGTGCTGGTAAGCAAGCAGTATACTTTCGAAACAGGCTCAAACACCGAATCCATCTATCCATCCATCTTTGGTGCAACTTAGCTAACCAGCGGCGCTTGCAGCTGTGCTGGGCGCTTGGCTACGTGGTGGCTCAGCTTTTCTTCGGGGTTGTGGAGACGGCGGTGGAGACGATAATCATGTCATTCTGCCAGGATGCAGAGCAGCATGAGGGGGAGGCTCAGTATGCGCCCCCTCTCCTGATGGAGACGCTGGGTGACCCAAGCCAGCTGCAAAGACTTACGCAGGGGCCTTGATGAAGCTTCTCAGCATCGATCTAAGTGTGTGTCATTAGTATTATTGTAGTATAAGGGATGTAACACTAGTAGTCTGTTTGACCTGTGGTGTTGAGTGGGTGACTACTGACTTATGACCATTGATTTTCCTTGGTGATGGTGTGGAGGATGTTTCTCTGTGACGATTTGGTATCTTCACAATTCAACCAGTACTGGTGTTAATTGTCATGACAAGAGAAAGTCAAAAGAAAATAACTGGCGTTCCTCACTACATAATTTAGCTATACCATGTCGAGTCGGGGTTGCCAGTGTCGAGGGAGCCGTCGTGGAGCCGCGGGCGCTAGTGAGCGCCGAGTGGTCAGGGTGGAGCCGCGGGCGCTAGTGAGCGCCGAGTGGTCAGGGCGCAAGTGAGCGCCGAGTAGTCAGGGCGCAGTGGTGCGCCAGGTAGAAGATGATGTGGACGAGGCATCGTGTTAGGTTTGCCAAGCCTGGGGACACGTCGTGGACGAAGGCACGCGTCGGTATTGCCAGCACCGGGCATGCGTAGACAGAGGTTAGTCGGTGTTGACGAGGCGCCGCACCAGGATTGCCAAGCCCGGGGACACGTCGTGGACGAAGGCACACGTCGGTGTTGCCAGCACCGGGCATGCGTAGACGGGGACCAGTAGGAGCTATACGCCAGGTCGGAGGGGCCAGCAGAGGAGGACTCGACGACGGTGGCGGCGCCAAACGGCGTGGGGTAGAAGGTGCCGATGTCGCCCGCGGTTGTCGGAGTAGACGAAGTGGTCGGGGAAGATGACGGTGACGCTGGCGATAAGCTGGTACTGGACGGAGACGAAGTTGTGGTTGGCGGCGACGACGGTAGCCCGTAAAGGGCCATGTAGAATTATGAGATTGGCAGAACATGATGGATTGGCGGCAAAAGCCTGCAAAAGGCCACGGCGGTCGCGTGAAGAGGCGCGGCGACGGTGCTCGAAGTAGGCGAAGAAGAGCCCAACATCATGACGAAGACCAAGCACGGACGGTGGCATTCCCGCGCCTCGGAAGGTGGCGCGGCGCATACCACGGAGGCGTCAACGTGCGGGGACGGCAAAGCGGACCGCGTGCCGCAGCGTTACGGCCCGAACGGGCAACGCAGCGGTGACGCGCGTGTCAGGGCGACGGCGGGTACGACTTCGGGGCGGTGGCGTGGACCGCGTGCCGCGGCGCTACGGCCCGAAGGGGCGACACAACGGCGACGTGCGGGCCGGTGCAGCCGCGGGGACGGCCTCAGGGCGGCGGCGTGGACCGCGGGCCGCGGCGCTACGGCCCAAAGGGGCGACGCAGCAGCGACGTGCGGGTAGGTGCAGCCGCAGGGAGAACCACAGGGCGGCGACGCTGCAGCCCGAAGGGGCGATGCAGCGGCAGCCCGATGCTCGATCGGTGGTAGGCGCGTGCTCGGGGACGTGCGTGGCGTAGACAGGCGCGATCCGTTGATCAGACCGACGCTGTGCTGTACGCGCCATGGCGGGGACGACGCGCATATTGGAGTCGAGGGCGACGTTGTCGAAGAAGTCCCGTGCGATGACGACGAAGACGAACCGGCGATGGAGACCGTGCAAGCGAGGGAAACCGGCTACGACGCGTCGAGGCGTCCCTTGGACGGCGCGTCCGGCCTTGTTGCGCGGTCGGTGAAGACGAGCCGGTCGGTGCGGAGTCGGCGCCGGTGAGTCGGCCGCGGTAGCCGGCTGGAAGGGGCCGGCCGGTGCGGAGTCGGCGTCGGTGAGTCGCCCGCGGTAGCCGGCTGTCGATGAGCGGGCCGGTGCAGGTCGATGCGGTTGTCGGAGTAGAGGCGCGAGGACGACGGTGGTGGGCGACGCAATCCGATTGATGATCGGCAAACCAAAAAAGAAAACGCCGATCGAGTGACCGGCGGAGAAAAGAAAACCGATCTAAAGATAAAAAAAAAGACGCTAGGGCAGCCGATCAACCGATCAGTGGACAAACCCTAGGTACGGGCGGCGCGGCCCCCGGCGGAGATCATGGAGATCGACCTCCCCGGGGGCGGCGCGGTGCGGAAGCGCGGCGGCAGTGGCTAGGTCAGATCGTGCCGCTCTGATGCCAGGTAGAATTATGAGATTGGCGGAATATGATGGATTGTATTATTGAGCCTCATGGGCGAGTATATAAAGGCGTACAAGGGACCGACTTGGAGTACAAGACAAGAAACAAATTATATCTCTACCATATCTTTCCGTATCACAAATATAGTCTAACACAGCTGTCTTGGCGATTGGGAGAAGGTGATGGACGGAGGGCCATGGAACTTCCGAGGTAACCCTGTCGTGCTAGCACCTTACGATGGTTTCACCAAGCCTTCTAAGATAGAGCTCAACTTCATAAAAATCTGGATACAAATACATGATCTGCCGGATGGATACCTCCCCATGGTCAAAAGTTTGGCGTCGAAGGTTGGAGAGTTCATCGCCTCCGAGACTCCATCCTATGATTTTTCAGGCAATTTTGTCAGAGTCAAGGTTAGGCTAGATGTGCGGAAACCCCTGAGAAACCATGTTTCAATAATCCGGGCAGGTCGCAGGGAGATTTTTCTTGTGAAATTCGAGAGGCTACCAGATTGGTGCGCTGTGTGTGGTTTGATGGGGCATGTGTATAAGGAGCATGGATCGGGTCTGCACCCTCCTTCTGCCCTGGTTTACAAGGACTTGAGAGCATCCTGGAGCATGAAGCCTGGGCGCTCTAGCTGGACGAGTAATGGAGGTAGGGGCCGTGGTCGTGGAAACTCAGGAGGTAGAGGAAGAGGGCCTCCGGCAGAGCACCAAGATGACTTCGAAGAAGATTATGATATGGAACTTGAAACTGGTGAGTTCGATGATGCTAAACGGAAGAGGGCAGCTCTACCTGCTTCTGATCCTTCACAACAGGGTGCTGCTTTAGGCCAGGTTGGCAACGTGCTCTCCCTTTTTCAGAATGGGAAGGCTCTTGGACCCACTGTTCCCCCAAGCCCTCCACCAAAGAGAGACCCTAAAAGGGTAAGGAAGACAGATGACAATGAAGAAAGCGAGATGAATGAAGATATATCGGCGGGCCTCCTAGAGGGGCACCGCCGGGAGCAATGAGTCTAGCAAGTTGGAACTGTCGTGGAGCGGGCAACGACACGACAGTTCATGAAATTTGTGATCTCACGAATAAATTTGCCCCCAAAACTTTTGTATTTTAGAAACTCGGATTAGCAAAGCTAGAACTGAAAGTCTTGCCGGTAGGATCGGTTAAGACCATGGCTATGCCGTGGGAAGTGTTGGTAGAAGTGGTGGTATGGGTGTTTTTTGGAACAATGGAATAAATATGGATGTTCTTGGTTACTCACAGTATCATATCGATTTTATGGTTGATGAAGCTGGGTGTGCTCCATGGAGGTTGACTTGTGTCTATGGCGAGGCACAAACACAGAAGAGGTATAAAACTTGGGATACACTAAAAAATATTTGTGACACGAGTCCTTTGCCTTGGCTTTGTATTGGAGATTTTAATGAAGTGCTACGTTCTGATGAACATGATGGGGTTGGGCAGCGTTGCCAAGCCTAGATGCAGGGGTTTAGAGACATGGTGGATGTGTGTGGCCTAACTGATCTTGGTTTCCTGGGACACTTCTGGACCTTTGAGAAACGTGTTCCGGGGGGCACCTTCACACGCGTCCGCTGGACAGAGCTTTGGGTTCGGCCGAGTGGAGTACCCAGTTTCCGTTGGCATCGCTCTCTCATCTCACTGCTGCGGCATCAGATCATTGTCCTATTTTGTTGAGTTTTGATGACCTACAAGAAAGACGTTTCCAGCAAAGGCCTTTTCGATATGAGATTATGTGGGAAACACATTCGGAGCTGAAGGACAAAGTGCATACTGCTTGGCGAGTGGACACTCCAGCTGTTTCAGTCCAAGATATTCATCGGAAGCTTTGTGGGGTTTCTGATGACTTAGTTAAATGGGACAAACAGACTTTTGGCAATGTAAAAAAAGGAAATTTCGAAGCTGAAAACGCAGCTAGAAGGGCTACAAAATGCACCGGGTAGGACAGGCCCGAATCATGTGGAGCTGAAAATAAATGAAAGATTGATGGAACTTTATCATAGAGAGGAGGTAATGTGGAGGCAGCGCTCTAGGATTGAGTGGCTAAAAGCTGGGGACAAAAATACGAAATTCTTTCACCTTCGTGCCTCAGCTCGATGGAGGAAGAATATGGTGAAGATGCTTACCAAAGCTGATGGCCAGACCACGGAGGATATCTCGGAGATGGAAGGCCTTGCCTCAGCCTTTTATCAGGACCTTTTTACTTCGAAGGGGTGCAGAACATGGAAGATGTGCTATCATGTGTGCCTTCAAAAGTCACCAGGGAAATGAATGAGCTGTTAACAGCACCATATACTGATAAGGAGGCAAAGGTTGCTCTCTTCCAGATGTTTCCAACTAAAGCTCCGGGTCCAGATGGTTTTCCGGGTCACTTTTTCCAGCGTCATTGGGATGTATGTGGCCCTGATGTTACTACAACGGTGCTTCGGATTTTGAAGGGAGAGGAGAGTGCTGAATGCATCAACAATACCGTCCTTGTGCTTATTCCGAAGGTACAAAGCCCCACGTCTTTGACACAATTTCGCCCAATTAGTTTGTGCAATGTCTTGTATAAAATTGCGTCAAAAGTTGTGGCTAATAGACTGAAGCAAATCTTGCCGGATATTATATCGGAGGAGCAATCAGCTTTTGTTCCCAGGAGGCTTATAACAGACAATATCATTGCCGCTTATGAATGTTTGCATTTCATGAAAAGAAGTAGGGCAAAGGTAAATAGCGTTTGTGCTTTAAAGCTAGATATGATGAAAGTCTATGATAGAGTTGAATGGAGTTACTTGGAAGCAATCATGAAGAACCTTGGTTTTGACCACTCTTGGGTGGCAATTTTGATGGGTATGGTCAGTTCAGTCTCATTCTCAGTTTTATTTAATGGCAAAAAACTTGAGGAGTTCCGACCATCCAGGGTCACCCTACCTTTTCTTATTGGCAGCAGAGGGCCTTTCATGCCTCCTAAAAACTAGACCACCGTCATCTCATCTGAACAGAATCAAAGTGGCTCCATCGGCGCCGCCGGTGAACCACCTTTTGTTTGCGGATGACAGCCTGCTGTTTTTTAAGTCAAGTGTTGAAGGGCGGAGGAGGTGTCTAATCTGTTGGATAGTTATTGTGCTGCGTCGGGACAGCGGATAAATCGTGATAAATCATCTATCTATTTCAGCAAGTGTTGCTCGGAAGTGGTGAAGACAGGGGTTAAAGCTGTTCTCCATGTCTAGAATGAATCAATCTATGAAAAATATCTTGGGATGCCGATTGAAGTCGGGCATTCAAAAAGTGGCACGTTCAAGTACCTCAAGGATAGGTTATGGAACAAGATAAAGGGATGGCTAGAGAAGCTTTTGTCGGCTGCAGGGAAAGAAGTACTTATTAAAAGCATAGCTCCGGCATTGCCAGTCTTCACTATGGCTTGTTTCCGGTTGCCTAAATGTTTCTGTGAGTATTTGACCTCGATGATCAGGAAGTTCTGGTGGGGCAGCAAGCGAGGGGAACGGAAGGCTCATTGGGTTTCATGGGAGGTAATGACTAGACCCAAATTCATGGGTGGCTTGGGCTTCCGTGACTTGGAGCTGTTCAATTTATCCTTGCTCGCGACACAAGCGTGGCGTATGCTGCAAGAACCGCAAACTCTTAGTGCGAGAATCCTCAAAGCGGTTTATTTTCCAAATTCCTCTCTTTTGGAAGCAACTCGCGGCTCGCACCCTTCGCAGATTTGGAGAGCTATTGTTGATGGAATTGAGGTGCTGAAAAAGGGACTGATAAAGAGGATAGGGGATGGTGCAACAACTCACATATGGGCTGACAATTGGCTTCCGAGAGAGTCCATGCCGAGGCCGATGTTAGCGAGAATTGAAAATCCCCGCAGTTGGTTCATGAGCTGATAGACCACATGTCAGCAAGATGGAACAATGATCTCATTGATCAAGTGTTCCTGCCTATGGATGCGAGGATTATTAAGAGTATCCCGCTTTGTACTAGCCCAATGGCAAATTTTTGGGGTTGGCAGTTTGAAAAGAAAGGTATTTTCACGGTTCGGTCTGCATACCGCATGCTTGTTGCACAGAAGTGTCACCGCGATATTGTGACAGGTAGTACTGGAGGACCTTTGACTTCAGTGATGGAGAAGAAGGCTTGGGATTCTCTCTGGAAATTGTCGGTTCCTCCGAAGGTCAGATTTTTCGTTTGGAGGCTTGCTCAACAATCCCTACCTTCAACTGACGTTTTGAAACACAGAAACATGTCTACCACTGATGTGTGTACCCTGTGCGGTGAGGTAGACTCCTGGCGGCATTCCCTGCTTGAATGTCCGATGTCAAGGAGTGTATGGGCTTTGGATGATCCGGAGCTTGTTGATAATATCCGATCATGTGGTGATCCGAATGCGAGGAACTGGCTCTTCATTCTTAAGAAGGCTTGGGATTCTCTGCCGGGGCGCTCCGCTCTCCTTCGTCACAAGTTGGCCTTCATCAGTATAAACGAATTTGGATCACCATAAAACAACAAGGCTTTGGCCGCGGCCTCTTGCCGCAGTTGCAATCCTGCCTCTGCCGGCGTTTAGATATAGTGGCTTGATTTAATTTGGCAAAAAATCTTCTCGTTCTGGTTCGCTCTGCGGCTAAATCGGATGTGTCCGATCAGAGAGACGAGATTGTTCCCCGTGGAAAGATCTGTCACCAGCAGAGACGTTATTCTTTTTTAAGCGTGGAGACGTTATTCTTGTAGGATAGGATAGACAATAGTGCCGAATCGAATTCGAGTTGTCAAGGAAACGAGATCGAATCGGAGAGAAATCGACGCTGCCAAGCGCCCAATCTAGGAGAACAAGGAGGAGATGCGGGTGATGATGGGAAAACCGGTGAAACCATAAAAAAACATTTTTAAAAGTTTTACGGAGTAAAAAATTCAACACAAAATACATTACATTGAGAAAGATAGAGTTCTATTAGCACGTAAGTTTACAAATTAAAACTCAAGATTATTTAGAAGATATGAAAATGACAAATTCAGCAATGAATAGTAAAAAAAATATAGCTCCTAAACATTTTCGAGTTTCAACATGCAAATTTACATGCCTATAGAACTTTACATTCCTAACATTATATATTTTTATTGAGAATTTTTTAAAACTTTTCAACATGTTTTTCTTGATTTTCACCGGTTTCCACTCAAAGATGCTGTCATGAGTTGGCAGAGGCCGAAGACGCGGCAGTGGCCGTCCCCATTGGCCACTTTCTTTGAAGTTTTAAATTTGGAATTCATGTATTTTATTCTGCTTAATTTTTTTTCTCTTATTTGGATTGAAGGAATTTCATAATTGTTTTCTGAGGAATTGATACTATAAGATTTTTTTTCTTTTAAACTGCTTTAGATTATATCGAAATTTTAAGCAAACTATTCATATGACCTCTCTGTTCCATATAAATCTCAACATGAGCTCAGATCTTTTTTCTTTGAAAAGTCCAATACATTCACACTCTATCTGTCTCTACTATCTCTTCTCATTTCTGCAAAAATTATTTGTTTGTTTCATGTGCGCCATCCAAAGGCATTGCTTACAAAATTTATGTGTTTTGAAATTTTGTAGCAATTTATAGTACATGAGAGCATCTCCACGGCACCCAAAATGTGTCAGCTTTGGGTGCAAGATACATGCACCTCGTGATAATGGACCCCCTCCCCCTCGATAGCCAAATGCTCTACAATTTAGACACATCATTACAAGCTAAGCGTAAGAAAATGGAATTCACTATGTCGTTGTTATAAACTGAATTTCCGTATTTTTACACGAAGATAGAACCCAAAGTACCTAATAAAGTTGTTACAGCAGTTGTGTTCGCACCTAAGGTGCACACACATGTTGTTGGTCAAAATTCAGTTTTCATGCCCAACAGCGAATAGATGGTTAACCAACGGACACGATGTTTTGACACATAGGTATAGATGCATCTGTTATGAATAAAAAATAAATATATTTTAAATGAAAAGAAAAAATAAAAAATATATCTGGTGCTATGTCCGGATGCAAAGTTTCATGAAAAAATATATTTTTGTGACTTGTGTAAAAAAAAATCTCCTGAAAAATCATTTTAGAACATTGAATTGTCTTTCTTAATTAGGACATAGATTATCTGGTTGTAGATCCGAATTTTTTTTGTTTGATTTTTAAATCAAATTTAAAATACGATTTTTGAATAATGGGTACATATCACATACTCTCTCCATTTCTAAATATAAGATATTTTACGTTTTCTTAGATTCGCTTGACACGTTTAATGTGCATGTTCACTCATTTCAGCAGTCAATATTTTTTTTTTTGCGGGATACAACTGATACACTAGAGCAAATCAGAAAGGACCAGCAGAAAGATGAAAATTACACATAGGTCCTCCTGTAGGACGAAGACGCCGATGACGAACAGCACGCTCCGGCGACGCGCCTCCGCCGCATCCTCCATTAGACCTTGGATCAGAGGATGACCCCAGGCGAGAGGGAAGTCACCAGTCCTCGAACTCCGGAGAGCCTCCATCCTGCTCCTCCGGCCTCCTCGTCGTCTTGCTCCAGTAACAGCTGGATCTGGATCTTCAGCTGGAGCCGCCGCACCGAGCTCCAGAACGGGGAACGCACACGGCGGCCACCGGGGACCGCGAGCGCGACGAAGACGATGCTCTGCCACGAAGCTACGCCGAGCTCCATCGCCGGAGAGGTCGAGCACCGCCTGCAAAAGCCACCACCGAGACGCCACCACCTCCAGGACGCCGCCGGCTAGGCACCTACTCAGCCCTACGCTATGTACACGAGGAGATCCGGTGTTCCCCCACCCTCCCGCCGCCGGAGCGGCCGCCGGAGGGAGGGGGAACCGACGAATCGTCGACGGCGAGGTGGGCGAGCGGTGGATCTCAGAAATTCGCCTCCTTACTGTAGCGGTGGGAGGGGACTCGTCCAGGGTCGAGTGAGCAAAGTGGGGCTGCTTTTCAGCAGTCAATATTAAAATAGCTAAAATATCTTATAATTAGAAACAAAGGGAGCATAAGTCAAAATAGATCTCCCCACAACCAACTCAGTTTTATCCAAATTTCACGAAAGTCTCATGTGCCCAACAAAGCGCCAATCAGTGATGACAGGCTTCCCTCCCTAGCTTTGGTTTGGCGGAACCAAACCCAAAACTCGACTGAAGCGCGCGAACCATGCGTCGACCGTTCACGCCGCGAGGCCCAACCATCCAACGGACGAGATCACCTGCTGCCTGCCCTTTTCCCGCCAAGGGTTTCATCCAGTTTCCCATTCGTTTCCGCCACCGCGCCGCGCGACCGAAATTTCCCAAATTCTTTCGTTCCCCCCTCGTCCTCCTCCTCCTTCCCGCCTCGCCTCGCCGCGCTTCCACTGCTGCTATTTATCCCCTCCAAATCGCCATTGCCCTCCCGCAATAAGCAAACAAGCAAGATCCAAATCCCCTCCCCTTCCGCCCCCAGACGCAGGAAAGCTTCAGCCAGATCCAATCCATGGCGAGCACCGGCAACGCTCCCCGCTCCCGGAAGCGCGTCGAGGCCACCGTCCTCAAGCGCGCGCGCGACGGAAGCGCCTTCACCCGCTGGTAACTTTCCTTCCTCCCCTTCCTACCTTCTCTTGGGCTGCTGCTTCTCCTATGAGTTACTGAGTGAATTGACTTGTTTTGGTTGCAGCGAGGCGTGCAACAAGAACGTCCCCGTCGTCCTCATCGACCTGCACAGCTGCAGCCTCGACTCCAAGATCCGCATCAGCCTCGGTGCGTATCCTTCCATTCCTTACCGCGTCAGCCTCGGCGTGTGTCTGCTACTTCTGATCTAACCATCCCCTTTTGATTTTTCAGAGTCGCAGGTCGTGGAGCAGGCCGTTGAGATCGCCGCCAAGGCGGAGAAGAAGAGGAAGGCGCCCTCCGGTGCCGGGGAAAGGGGAAGAAGGGAAAGACAGGAGGAGACGGTGCCAAGAAAGGAAAGCGCCCGCAGACTGCCTTCTTCCTCTTCCTGTAATCATCTATCTTTCTCCTTGTCCCGCCATGCCAACTAGCAAACTGAATCTCTTCTTGTCGCTGTTATCTGACTAACCTCGGTTCTGTCCGGGTTGCAGGGCTGACTTCAGGGTGGAATTCAAGGCGTCTCATCCCGATGAGAAGGGCGTCGCCGCGGTACGTTATATCCATCCTCACGTTTTGGTCGGTCTGTTCATGAGCTGTGTCGTGACTCTCTGTACTTGTGCGGGGTGGTGCACTGCAGGTTACCAAGGCAGGAGGAGAGAAGTGGAGATCCATGACCGAAGAGGAGAAGAAGCCCTACGTCGACCAGGCCAACGAACTCAAGGCCAAGTTCAACAACGGCGAGGGCAGCGCGGTAATTTCTTGGACCCAATACCAAATCAATCACTCACTCTAATCTTGTGCATTGCTGCTGATGTTGCTATTCACCTGCCTTGACCTGACTATTTGTTTGTGTTTGATGATGGTACAGGAGAACAATGTAGGAGACGAGGAGAAGGCAGAGGGCGACGCAGAAGAGGTGGAGCAAGAGGAGCAGGAGGTGGACCAGCCAGAAAAGGAGGAGCAGGATGAGGAGGAAGAGGAGAAGAACGAGCTGGATGATGACATCTAGGTGGAACTGAACAAGGGTGGTCGTTTCTGTTTGAGACCGTCTGTTTTGTAAATGGCAAGGTGTCCTGTCTGTCTTTCCTGGACAGACTGAACCTCGATCTAAAATCTCTAGTACTAGTAGCGGCAGCGAATGTCTTGACTGGTTGCAGTCAGCTTATCATTGTTAAGGAACTGGATAGAAATGAGTGTTAAAATGTGGTGTTAAATGAATGGGTGAATCATTGTCTCTCTTCTTGCATTGCACTGTGTGTGGAACCGGTTATATGTTTATTGATTCTTGGCGTCAACTTGAATCTCTGTTCCTGTCCAAATTTGGCTACTGTTTATTCTGAGACTCCTGAGAACAGTGTTTACTCCTGAGAACAGTGTTTACCTGCCATGGTCATCTGTTTTGCTTTATGATGCCACAACAGAAGGCGCAGTGGGATGTAATGTTTTTCTCCTCGTCACATGAATCCAAGGTGCATGAATTTTTGCCTAATTCTTACCTAGATAATTCAGTTGCTGAATTTAAAATAGGAATGTTGTTGGGCGAACCATCAGCACAGGCAGCAATTCTCCCAGGTTAATGTCTCGAATACCTCTTTCTCTCCTTCCTATTTTCTTACCTCTTCTCACATGAATAATTGTAATGGATCACTTGAATTAGGTGATGGGTCTAAACTCAAGTGTGTGATAGGTGCTACTAGGGAGGAGGGAAGCACCACACTGCGTGTGATAAGCAGACTTATTATTGGCAATGAACACTTAGGTGACGACTGACGGGTCCAAACTCAAAGTATAACTTCTTAATTTTCCATTGGGGATCCGGGAGAAATATGAAAGTTAGTGTTGTTTATGGAAGGAGGCAACCCCTTGACCCTTTACCAAAATTTCCAAGGGTGAAATTTGTTATCCTATTCCTACCTTCCATGGGAATTTTCTACTGCTTGTTTCAATGCAATGTGATATTCTTTCCTGTTGGTCCTACGGAGTATAGCTGACGTTGATACCGTCTGTTCTTGCTTTGGAAATATGTTGGTGTTGGACCTGATGCTCAAAAATGTGCTAGCTTACGATGTGATTACGGTGCCATGATGCTCTCCACCATATAAATTTCTCCATTCTAGAAACAGTTGATGTATTTAGATGCTCGTCAAGTACAGTATTGTTAAGCGTTTCACAATATTTTTTCAGTACCAAGGATGTGAAACAGGCATACAGTTTCAGTAATTTTGGATAATTGAACAATGCGCTCCTATTTGGAAGATCTAGTAGCACCAGTACAAAAGCAATTATTACATTGAACAAATGAGTTGTCACACTTTCATTTAGTAACACACAGAAAAGGATACAAATTATAGATATTTACTCTACAGAAAGATTGCAGTGTGGACAAGTACCATTGATGAACATTTTCTCACTGATTTCAATGTTAATGGCTGAAGGAACCATGACAGCTATTTTCTTTCCTCACTAGACAGCATCAAAACATTGCAAGTAACATGTTTTACATGATATGACTTTGTCGCAAACTGACTTAGCTACAGAAGCCACCTGCTTTGTCATAGTATTTTGCAACTAAGTGTACCGCACGCACACTTACTAGTAGTGTTAAAAAGCAAATGTATACCAGGGAGAGAGCAGCTCATTTCTAGTCAGTGAATCCTAAAACCACCATCAATTCGAATCAACCGGACGCAAGTAAACTAACTGACTGAGCTAGGCAATCACTAAGCAAATACACGAGTAAAGTACACGACAGGTTACACTTAGAAATCTCAATGTCAGAGAAATGACTTTTACTAACAATACCGCAGAGTATGGAGCTAACAAAAAAAGACAACATGAGGCGGAGAAACATCTTAACAGAACTAAACAAAATAGACACACAATTATATTTTATGATTCTTGGTGGTGATTTGTGCTTTTATATGCCCCTCCCTGTCATATAAACCTATTTAAAACATAGAGGAACAGTTTACTGTATCTCCTGATAAATGATAAAATATGAAAAATAAGGATGGTACTGTTCGGACTAATATTGATACTTTGAATTCAGTAGAGAAGAATGTATCCAATAGAAATTCATGTTGATAACAGAACACAAATGTATTTATTTCAGCTACAAAGTTTACCAAAAATTTAATCAACAAGGGACCAAACAAAGTAACAAACGACATATATCCCAAACCTTTGCTCACGGGTTATAAAGTATAACCATTTTCATAGACATGCCCAATCACTATAAGGCAAGGGAATCCTAAAATCAAGAGTTAGATCAACCCGGCCATGGTTATACACCAATGTTTAGCCGAAGTAATAGAACTGATTGAGCTAGCCAATGATTAAACAAACACATGTAATCAAGTACAAGACACAAGACAATTAAACATATAGAATTATTCACGAGAGAGATAATTTTACTAAGATTACCACAGTGCAGACAAAAAAAGGTCAAGGATAGCAAGTATATAATAATACATCAGGAATATCATTCATCCAACATAGCAGCAGTTGCAGAATGCTAAGTTGCTAACCCACTCAACATTTTTTCAATGCCAGAATAGCAATATGAAGAGAGAATTAACATTTGCCGAAGAAACGTCTTGTTAACAGAGATAAGCAGACAATCATATTTTATGATTGTTGCTACTTTTCTTGTGTTTCTTATGCCCCTCCCTTTCAAGTAAACGAACTTAAGATTTAGGTGAACAGTTGATTTATCTCTTAAACAAGGAATGTATGAAATTACAATGCTACAGTTTAAATGAACGAAAGCAGTTCTTTGCAGCAGAGTAGTATATTACCTAACTGACAGAATGACATGGCTTCATGTCGCTCAATCTTCAACCCTCAGACTCTTAGCCCCTTCATCTTAGCTTCAAGTCCACGCACCTCGCCCTTACCATCCCCAGAGAGAGCAACAGGAGGGCACTGTTAGAGTTATATTATGTGTCCATGTATACTGTATAGTTTTCCCATTGTATGAGGGTTTCCTGCATATTTCTCACCTGTACATGTATTATATATTGTGGCCTTTGGCCCCTGGAAATACAAGTTGCGTATTTCCCTAACATGGTATCATGAGCTAGGGTTTTTTTTTTCTCGTTCTTGGACGCGCAACTCGTCCGTCTTCGCCACCGTGCGTGTGTCTTTCCGCTACCCCGACGTGCTGTTCCCCGTGCCCGTCAGGCCGTCGCTGCCGCCCGTCAAGCCCTCCGCCGCCGCGTGTCAGGCCCTCCGCCGCCGCCGCCCTCAAGGCCGTCCGCCGCCGCCGCCCTCCGGCCGTCCGCCGCCCTCAGGCCGTCCGCCGCCCTCAGCCGCCGGCCGTCCGCTGCCCGCAGGCCGTCCGCCGCCATCCGCCGCTGCAGTTCCAGGCGACTGTCTCCATGTCGCCAGATCAGGCACATCAGCCAGATCGAGTTCGAGTTGGCCAGATCGTAAAAAAAAAAAATCTGGTACAATGTCTTCGTCATCAGGCTATGTCTCCATCCCTCGCTGCCCAGTGATTTTTGATGGTGCTAACTACACCGAGTTTGCTGGCTTCATGCGTATTCACATGCGTGGTCTTCGTCTGTGGGGTGTTCTTACTGGAGAGGTCCCTGTCCGCCGCGCCCGGTTTTGCCTGTG
Source organism: Poa pratensis (assembly GCA_947311845.1). Lineage (NCBI taxonomy): Eukaryota > Viridiplantae > Streptophyta > Magnoliopsida > Poales > Poaceae > Poa > Poa pratensis. The sequence continues at coordinate 31,751,861 of CAMZMU010000086.1, read as the reverse complement.
GTTCCTACACAGCCGAAGCCCCTGGTTCTTGCTGCTACTGCTTCTCAGGCTGATAAGGATGCAGCCAAGGATACTGATGCTACTGCGGTTCGCGCTTATGAGCAGGAGGTCGAGGAGTACAATGCTTCCCTTACTGCTTACCGTGATGATTTGGCTGCCTACACTCAGTGGATTGATGAGGATGCCCGTGCTGCGGCTGTTCTTTCTTCCAGTGTTCTTCCTCAGTTTGCCTCTGAGTTTATGGGGCTCGGTACTATCTCTGAGATGTGGACTCACCTTCGCCAGCGCTACCAGCCATCTGGCGATGATCTCTACCTTTCAGTGGTCCGTCAGGAGCATGCCCTTCAGCAGGGCGACTTCACTGTTGATGAGTTCTACACACAGAGTTCTGCTATCTGGCGTCAGCTCGACTCTCTTCGCACTGTTGTTTGTGGTACCTGCCCGTGTTGCCAGATTGTGAGGTCTGACTTGGAGTTCCAGCGCGTTTATGAGTTCTTATCTCGGCTCCGCCAGGAGTTTGAGCCTCGCCGTGCTCAGTTGCTTGCTCGTGGTCGTGTTCCTATTTCGGCTGTTCTTTCTGAGCTTCATGCTGAGGAGACTCGCCTCCGTGGTGTTGGTCTGCTTGCGGTTCTGATGTAGTGCAACCTAGGCACACACCACCAACACCATCAAATGGTCCAATGACAAGAGCAAGAGTCAAAGCTCTCCATGATAAGGTGAATTCACTCCTATCTATGTGTGATCTCGACACTCCTTTGAATGGGTTGCTACTTCATTCGGATACGTTGTGCATACTCAGGAACCAGCTTGACAACGACCCACAATGGAGTGGAGAAGATGACCAAGAGAAGACCCAAGAAGATGGCCAAGAGAGCAGCCAAGAAGAAGCTCAAACTGCATCGGGCGGTACTACCGGACCCAACCCGGTACTACCGCCCTCGCCTGACGTGTCATCAGTCGAAGAGACCACCGGGGCCGGTACTACCGCGCCTTGCCGCCCCAGTACTACCGCCACACGCCGGCGCGGTACTACCGTGCCCACTACCAGGTATACTACCGGATCTCCCAGGAGCTACGGGTATCGTCAAGTTCTAACCCGGTAGTGGCCCCGGTACTGGCCCGGTACTACCGCCCGCTCGGTACTCGGGCTCCAGCCGGTACTACCGCTGCGGGCGAGCCTGCGCGCTGAAAAGGCTCTCGTGCCTTGTAATCTTATCCCCTTTTGGATCTAGAGTATAAATAGTGCGTCCCCTTCCTAGGGTTAGGGTTAGACTATGATTTGGGAACTAAAGTAGAGCCTTGCTCCTTCTTCTCAAAGTGTCTCTTTCCTCCTATGGAGATGAATCAAGGCCTCCCCTTGTGGAGATGAACCAAGGCCTCCTCTTGAGGAGAAGATCCCTGCGTGGATACCAAGGCTTCCGCTTGTAGTTGCGATTACTTGCTAATCTTCCCTCTTTGAGTGGCTAGATTGGGTTGGTTGGATTGACCAATTGGACAAACAATCTAAGAGTAAGGTGTGCTTGGGAGAGGAGAATTGGGGGCTACCCTCGGGGATTTGTTACCAATTGAGTCTTGCCGGGTTGCTACTTGCTATTTACCCTTGTTGTTGATTTCCCTCTTTGTGTTCTTCGTTCTTCGCGTGTTCTTCGTGTTCATCGTTCCCTCCGCACAAATCCGTGAAAATCGGGACCAACCTACATCATATGGTATCAGAGCTCTAGGTTGACACGGATTTGATTTGTGTTTCCACCAAAATCCACCAAATTTTTCTTCGTTTTTGAGAAATTCGAAAATTTCCACCAAAAATAGCCTTGCCTTGATTCGAGCCGATCTGTCGATTCGTTGCGTTTTTGGTAGTTTTTGTCCATGGATCTGTTGCTTTAGGACCCCCTCCACCTTTGTTTGCGTTCCCTAGCCTTAATTTTGCCAATTTCCCACGAATTTGAGGATTTTCGGGTCCAATTTCCGCCCAAAATCGAAAGTCAACCATCAGAAATCGGGCAGGCCGGTACTACCGGGCCAGGCCGGTACTACCGGGTTTTCAAAATTTGGCCGAATTTTTTTCTTTTTCCTCGGTTCGTTTTGGCATTTCCTCTTTGGTTTGAGTTTTTGGTGTGCCTACGTCTACGACATCGACAAGCTTCCGCAGCAACGCATCATCAACGCCAAGCGACGACGCCACCAAGGACTCGACATTTCCCCCACCATAATCCGTTGTGAGCCCTTCTTCCTTTCGTGTACCTTGACCTATCGGACTAGCTCTTTGATATTGCGGGCATTGCACTTGTTCGAGTGATTGTCTTAAAGTATTGGCGAGTGTGTTTCGTTAGAGATCTTGGCACTAGCAAAAGAGAAGGAATCATCGTCAAAAAGCAAAAATCAAAAAAAAAAAGAGAAAAGAAAAGAACATGAGTAGTGCCAAGTATCATCTCTTGTAGGTTGCGACAAAGCTACCGCCAAAGTGAGTGAGTGTGTAACTCTTGTGCAAATCCGTTGCCCATCAAAAAGCAATTGAGCTAGCGTCCTCTTGTGTTGGGTGACATTTGAGCACGTAGTCTTCGTTAGGTTGTCTATCTTCGAGTGCTCGCCCTTTGGTCGCCCAACCCCATCATTCGCTTTTGTGTGTGTTTCTTCATCATTTGTGGTTGGAGTTTCTTTGGTAATTTGATCATTGTGGATTTTCTCTACCTTTGACAATATACTTGTCGTCGGGTTTGCTTGTTTCGTTTGCCACTTCATACCTTCCTATCCTCATAAGTGTGTGTGTTGGGTGTTAGAACCGGATTCTCTCCTCTCAAGCCACATTATACTTGGGATATAGTTTGTCTTGGTTTTTCTTTACCACACATCTCACTTGTTCTTGAGAAAATGTTTAGGGGAAGTACAAACGGAAGCTCAAGCTCGGACGATGAAATCCATGGTGGAGTTCGCGGTGATCATGGCTATGTCACAAACGGAGTTTGTTGGTCTTCGACACTTCTTCGTGATGGCTAGGACGCTACGAGCGCCGTCTTCAAGCTCAAGAGAACAACTTCAACGAACGCATGCATGCGCAAGAAGCATATGGAGCGGGTGACCGAAGCTCTCAACAACCTTGTGCGACAACGAGCTTCTTCACTCAAGCCGTACAAGAAGCACCTCAAGGTCGACACAAGCACGTCATGGTCGTCATGAACCTCGACAAGAACGTCAACATGATCCAAGGCGCGACGCCCATGAACGACCTCCTCTAACGTTGAACAACCACATGATCTTCACGCGAACAATGCCAATGCGCATCAAGAGCAACCTCACCAAAATGTTGAACGTCATGAACGCATACCATCACCACCACCGCAACAACGTGATCGTCATGACCCATTGGCTAATGACAATGGCGTCCGGGTGCGAATGACTTTGATGAACAAGGACGTCACCCACGTCATCCTCCAAGGCCACGTCATCAAATCATGTCAATGCGAACAATAACGAACAACCCGTCATCAACAAGAGCACCACCAACATGATCCTCGTCCTCGTCAAGAGCTTCCACATGTCCTCGTCAAGACCACATGATCGCAACAACCATCCGAGTCAAGTGATAACGAGTCAAGCCAACACAATGGTGATGGACTCAATCGAAGGAGACGTGGACGTGCATTCCCACGTGGTGCCATGGTGACAACTATGATGACTTGACCAACGTCCGCTTTGACATACCCAAGTTCTACGGCACAAGTGATCCGGAAGCTTACTTCTCATGGGTACTCAAGGTTGACAAGATCTTCCGCGTGCAACGCTTCTCCGACAACAAGAAGGTTGCCTTAGCCTCGATGGAGTTTGAAGAGTATGCCCTCTTGTGGTGGGAACAACTACAAGATGCACGCGTCGCTAACCACCAACAACCAATCGACACTTGGGTTGAAATGAAAGAAACAATGTACAAGCGCTTCGTGCCAAGCCATTACACTAGAGACTTATACAAGAAGTTGCAAGAGTTGAAGCAAGGGTTGAAGTCGGTTGACGAGTACTACAAGGAGATGGAAATCTCCATGATGAGAGCCAATGTCAACGAGTACGAAGAGCAATCCATGGCTCGTTTCATGAATGGCCTCAACTATCCAATCAAGAAGATCGTGGAGTTCCAACCATATGCCTCTTTGGTTGAGCTAGTACATCAAGCTTCCAAGGCCGAGCGCCACGTGCTTGAAGAGCTCAAATACCTCAAGACAAAGGCATTCTTCGCCAACAAGCCTTCTTCGTCAACTCCTACACCTTCACAAGCTCTTCCTCAAGCGAACAACGAGGTCCTCCAAGAGTCTCTACTTCGACACCTCAAGCGCCTCAACCTTTCAAGAAAGTACCTCCCTACCAAGGCGCCTCAAGGATCTTCGTCCGGCACAAGACTCTTGCAATGCTACAAGTGCGGCGGACAAGGGCACAAATCTTTTGAGTGCACCAACAAGAAGGTCATGATCATCAATGACATGGGAGAGTATGAATCTATGAGTGAAGATGAGTACAATGCTTTGAACAAGGTCGCCACAATGCAAAGTGCTCAAGAAGAAGAAAGTGAGATATATTGTGATGGCGACAACAACCCTTCCTTGGTTGTGGCAAGAGCTCTAACCACCAATGTTCAAGTGGAAGAAGACCAAAGATGCAACTTGTTTCAAACAAGAGCGGGAATCAATGGAAAGTCCATCAAGGTCATCATAGATGGTGGAAGTTGCCACAACTAGCGAGCAAAGAACTTTGTGATAAGCTCAACTTGAAGTTCAAGAAGCACCCACATCCTACCATGTGCAATGGTTGAGTGATACCGGAGCCGTCAAGATTCAACACATGGTGCAAGTGTCCTTCAAGATTGGAGCCTATGAAGATACGGTTGATTGTGATGTTGTGCCTATGACGTTTGTCACTTACTCCTTGGCGTCCATGGCAATTTGACAAGGGTGCTATGCATGATGGAAGGACAAATTACTATAGCTTCAAGAACAACGACAAGACCTTCGTCCTTCGTCCCATGACACCAAGTCAAGTCATCGCCGACAACGCCAAGACTATTGCAAGGGCACAACAAGATCGTTCGTAGTGAGATGAGTGGTGAGCGAGAGACCCACCATAAAGTGAGTGAGAGCCACAAGCCAAATGAGTGTGACACTTCAAAGAGAGTTCCCACAAAACTTACACTATTTGCCACAAAGAGAGAGATGAGGGAGTTGAGAGAGAACCCATCCACCCTCCACTATGTGCTCATATGCAAGGGTGAAGTTTCTATGACTAACACTTTCACAAACCTTCCTCCTTCTTTGTTGTCTCTTTTGAAGGACTTTGAAGATGTCTTCCCTCAAGAAGTGCCACCGGGACTACCTCCTCTACGCGGAATCGAGCACCGCATCGACCTTGTTCCCGGCGCACCGCTACCAAACCGCGCTCCTTACCGCACCAACCCCGAGAGACAAAGGAGATCGAGCGGCAAATACAAGAACTTCTTGCCATGGGACATATCCGCGAGAGCTTGAGTCCGTGCGCCGTGCCCGTCATCTTGGTACCCAAGCACGACAACACTCTTCGCCTTTGCATGGATTGTCGCCCCATCAACGCCATAACCGTTCGGTATCGCCATCCTATCCCTCGACTTGATGATATGCTTGATGAGCTTTGTGGTTCCGCTATATTCTCCAAAATTGATCTTAAAAGTGGATACACCAAATAAGATGTGTGAAGGTGATGAATGGAAGACCGCATTTAAAACAAAGCTTGGTCTTTATGATGGCTGTCATGCCATTTGGTCTTTCCAATGCACCTTCTACTTTTATGCGTCTCATGAATCATGTTTTGCGTCCTTTCATTGGAAATTTGTTGTGGTATACTTTGACGACATCCTTATCTATAGCAAATCTTTGGAAGAGCACACTTCTCATGTTGCTCAAGTTTTGTTGGTTCTTCGCAATGAAAAGCTTTATGCAAATCTTTCTAAGTGCACTTTTGCCACCAACAAACTTGTTTTCTTGGGTTTTGTTGTTTCTTCGGATGGAGTGAAGTTGATGATGCAAAGATACAAGCAATTCGGACTTGGCCTTTTCCGATGTCACTTGAGGAGTTGAGACGTTTTCTTGGTTTTGCCGGATTTTACCGCCGTTTCATCAAGGATTTTTCCACAATTGCTTGCCCCCTCCATGAACTTACAAAGAAAAATGTACCTTTCATTTGGGGCAATGCACATGATTTTGCTTTCAATGAGCTCAAACGGTTATTAACCGAAGCACCACTCCTTGCCCTTCCGGATTTCTCTAAGACATTTGAGATTGAATGCGATGCAAGTGGATTGGGCATTGGTGGAGTGCTTATGCAAAATGGTAGACCCATCGCATACCATAGTGAGAAACTAGATGGAGCTCGCTTGAATTACCCCATTTATGACAAAGAGTTATTTGCTTTGGTTCGTGTTTTGGATGTGTGGCAACATTACCTTCGTCCTAAGGAATTTGTCATTCATTCCGACCATGAATCCTTGAAATATTTGAAAAGTCAAACAAATTTGAACAAAAGACATGCTAAGTGGGTTGAGTTCATTGAGTCTTTTACCTTTGTAATCAAATACAAGAAAGGTAAAGACAATGTGGTCGCGGATGCTCTATCCCGCAAGGCCAACCTACTTACACGTCTTGACATTAGTGTCTTGGGTTTGGATGAGATAAAGGAGTTGTATGCTACCGATGCTTTCTTTGGAGACATTTTCGCTCAATGTTCGGAGCACAAAGGAATTGGTGATTTCTATTTGCACCAAGGTTTCTTGTTTAAGGCTAACAAACTATGTATACCCGAGTCTTCGCTTCGTTTGGTCCTTTTGAAGGAATCATGGAGGCGTCTTAATGGGACACTTTGGACGTGACAAGACCTTTGCATGCTCAAACTACTATTGGCCAAGGATGTACGGGATGTGGAACCGCTTGGTGCGACGATGTTCAACATGTCTCAAAGCTAAGTCTACTCTAAACTCTCATGGCTTATACACACCTTTGCCAATTCCACATCACCCATGGTCCGACATTGCTATGGATTTTGTCTTAGGACTCCCACGCACTAAAACAAACAAGGATTCCATCTTTGTCGTCATTGATCGATTCTCTAAAATGGCACACTTTATACCATGCAACAAGACCGACGATGCTTCACATTGCTACTTTGTTTTTCAGGGAAATCGTCCGTCTTCATGGAGTGCCCAAGACCATTGTGTCGGATCGTGACGTCAAGTTCGTGAGCTATTTTTGGAAGACTTTGATGGCCAAGATGGGAATCAAGCAACTATTCTCCACCGCATACCACCCTCAAACCGATGGCCAAACCGAAGTGGTGAACCGAAGCCTATCCACACTCCTTCGTGTGTTGATCAAGCCTAACTTGAAGAATTGGGAAGAGTGCATCCCACACGCCGAGTTCGCCTACAATCGAGCACTACATCGCGCAACAAAGAGAACACCCTTCGAGGTCGTCTATGGCTCCAACCCCTACACCGCGCTAGACATGCTCCACTTCCACTCCGAGAACAAGTCAACATGGACTTGACAAGCGCGCCGCTTACATGAAGAAACTACATGAAGACACAAGGGCCACGCTTGAGAAGCACAACGAAGACCATGCTACGAAGATGAACAAGAACAAGCGCCCCATGATCTTTGAAGAAGGAGACCTTGTTTGGCTACATCTACGCAAGGACCGCTTCCCCGATGAGAGAAAGTCTAAGCTCGCGCCAAGAGGAGATGGTCCTTTCAAGGTTCTCAAGCGCATCAACGACAATGCATACAAGATCGACATATCCAAGTCCAAGTACGGCGTCCATGACACCTTCAACGTCGCCGACATCTCACCTTACCTTGGAAACCCAAGTGATGATGAGGACGAAGAGTCGAGGACGACTCTTTTCCAAGGGGGGGAGATGATGTAGTGCAACCTATACACAACACACACAACACCATCAAATGGTCCAATGACAAGAGCAAGAGTCAAAGCTCTCCATGATAAGGTGAATTCACTCCTATCTATGTGTGATCTCGACACTCCTTTGAATGGGTTGCTACTTCATTCGGATACGTTGTGCATACTCAGGAACCAGCTTGACGACGACCCACAATGGAGTGGAGAAGATGACCAAGAGAAGACCCAAGAAGATGGCCAAGAGGCAGCCAAGAAGAAGCCAAACTGCATCGGGCGGTACTACCGGACCCAACCCGGTACTACCGCCTCGCCTGACGTGTCACCAGTCGAAGAGACACCGGGGCCGGTACTACGCGCCTTGCCGCCCCGGTACTACCGCACACGCGGCGCGGTACTACCGCGCCACTACCGGGTCTACTACCGGATCTCCCAGGAGCTACGGGTATCGTCAAGTTCTAACCCGGTAGTGG